>JAUTXW010000419.1:0-600000 GCA_030620095.1 Kuschelorhynchus macadamiae | reverse complement strand
ATATATATATCATTTCCAAGAGCAGTTTTCTGTAAATGTTTGGATTGGAGTTGTAAAGATTTCCTTATCGGGCCTCACTTTTGCCTAGCAGGCTTACTGGTGAGGAGTATAGACAATTTATTGAACATGTTTTACCTGAACTTTTGGAAGATGTTCCACTAAGGCAAAGGCGTTCTATGTGGTTTATGCATGACGGTGCTCCACCGCACTTCAGTTTAGTGGCACGTCAGTACCTAGATCAAAATTATACCGATCGCTGGATTGGGCGTGCAGGACCACAATTTTGGCCACCCAGGTCACCTGATATTAATCCGATAGATTTCTTTCTCTGGGGACACCTTAAAGCATTAGTTTACACAACACCAGTTCGAAGCGAAGACGATCTACGAAATCGGCTAGAAGAGTCTTGTGAAATTATTAGGAACACTCCTGGTATTTTCGAAAGGGTTCGCCAGTCGCTAATAAGGCGTACAAACGCATGTATTGAAGTCGGGGGAGGCCATTTCCAGCAGTTACTTTAAAATTAAATTCTGTGAAATTATTATTTGTAAGGTTGGTTAAGTTATGTTTGGTTTACAATTATTTTATTAATAAACGTCTTGGTGTTGTTTAGTTTTTTTTTATTTATTTAATGTTTTATTCTAACCACAGCATTACGCGTGCCCACTTCCAAATAGGTATGTTTCATAAAAATTAAACAGTAGCGGATTTTACAAAAAATTATCCTTGCAAATTGGATTCGGATTGCAGTAGATGTATGAAAATTGTTTTTATTTTTTTACATAAAAATATATATATATAATATATATATATATACCAAATTTGCTTAAAATTAAATGGGAATTTGAAAAATAATTTTTGTTTTTAGAAAAAGCAGTGGCGTATCATTTTTTTCTTAATAAACATTCTGTCCAAACTCCGTACGTACGCCACTGGTAGAAATTTAAAAAATACTTTTGCATCAAAAACTGCTCTTTAATAGGTAAAAGATGTACACCAAATTTAATAAAAATATCTAGAGTGGTATGAAAGTTATGATAGAAAAACATTTTTTTTCATAGAAATTTAACACCCTGTATCTTGAAAACTATTCGTTTTCAGAGCTATGTTTATATAAACTTTTTGTCTTAGAATAATGCGAGGAATCTTCCCTTGAAGTTTGGCAGCGTACTTTTTTAACACCCTGTAGTATACCACAACAAGCTTATTCTAGCTAATTTCAGCAAATACTTTGAAATTGGTTTGAGAGTATTATCTTAAAATTACTCCCAGTCGATTCTATAGAAATATAACACTATTGTTCAACGTCTAGGAAAACTGCATTACATAGTTAAACTGGATGATGGATATGTTATCCAGCGTTATTTTAACCAAATAAGATCGTCCGAAGTTGAGAAAATCATAAATCACGAAACAAAAACATCGTCTACGAGACCGGAGAAAGGAGTGGCTTGTATACATATGTATGTGCTCCTTCAAAATATTTCTGATTTTAAACAATTCATACAAAACAAACAACATTTAACATTACATATGCGAAATGTTTTACCTTGACGCCAACACAACGTAATAAATTTCTACCGTAATTAGCCCCATCTTTCTCGATATCGTTGATAAAAACAAATAATTAAGAAAAACATCATCAGCTGTTTGACAGTTTTGTTCACTTTTTGGTTTAACCGGAAGTGGCCCAATCTATCAATATTTAAATGCAAACCTCTGAATTTTAATTTATATTCCGATGAAACTAAAAATTATCTAAAGCCAGTCTTTAGATTTTTAAAATCGAATAAAAAATGGCGGAGGAATAGGCATTTTTTTATTTTGGTTAGTTGGCTATGCTACAAATAGTAATGCATTTTTAAGCTCTTTATTTAGGCTTGGTTAGTAGAGTAACTAAAAAAAATTGCTTTAAAACTAAATAGCTTAAAATGTGTCTTTATTGTATTTTTTGGTAAATACTAATTTACTTTAGTTTTAAACTTTTGAAAATGAAACCCCCTTTAATGATTTAATTTTTTATTCCTGGAGTGTAGGTAGTATATTAAAATACAATATGCAAATAATTACGTTATATATAGTTAATTATCAAAAAATCTAATAATAATTAATAAAGCAATTAAATTTTTAGCAAAAAATGCAATAAAAAGGTATTCTTGCTTTTTCTCTGTTTAAATTAAATATTAAAACATTTTTTTTTATTCCTGGCGTGTAGGTAGTATATTAAAATACAATATGCAAATAATTACGTTATATATATATAGCTCATTATGAAAAAAATTAATAATAATTACTAAAGCAATTCAATTTTTACCGAAAAATGCAATAAAAAGGTATTCTTGCTTTTTCGCTGTTTAAAATAAATAGTAAAATATATTTTCTGTTTTTTTTTTTGATAAATAATTATAAAAGTTTTAATATAATCAAATATTTTAGTCAGTTTTTGTTTTAAATGTAATTTTTCTTCATTACGTCACTAATCAAATATCAGTTAGGAACCTAAAGTTGCATTAAATTTTGTGGCATGGCCAACTAAGCAATATAAAACAAATGCCTGTAGCTCCACCAATTTTTGTCCGACTCTAACGACTCTCCGACGATCTAAAAACCTGCATTTAGAGAATTTTAAGCTTTAACGGAATGTAAGGAAAAAAGTGTAGGTTGTCATTTAAAAATCTGTAAATATGTCAACTTTCGGTTAAACCGGAAATGAACAAAATTGTCAAACATAGGGAAAAAAACAAAGAAAAAAGGAGTCCGTGGTCCCCCATATATATATATATATATATATATATATATATATATATATATATATATATATATTATGTTAATTATTAATCATATAATACATATTACTTTATTGGATTTCATATTGCTCAATAAATACAGAAAAACGTTTCTTGATTACAAACCATTTATCTATAACATAAAGTTTTCCTGTTTGCATATGACGTATAAGTTATTGCTACCATTATAAATAATAAAGCGTATTTCAGAATGAAAAACTATTTACCGTTGAAATGAATTCGACTAAGCACTGTAAGAAAACAAAATATTTGTCGTAGGCAATTTTCCTTTGCAGTATGTTCTTTAGTAATTTTTTTTTATTATCGCCTTTTAGGGTAAGTTTTCAGTAGTTAAGTTCAAAAGTAGGAATAATATTTAAGTATTTATTTGTAAATGAATCGAAAGTCTACAATTAAATGGTATTATTTGGCTTATTATTTAGATTTTTTTTTAAATTGGAAAGATACCTGAGAAATAATTGTAACCGTGTCACAATTCACATTAAAAAAATCTCTCCAACTTACTTAATACATAAAAATTCAAAGTCGCCTGTATGCTGGCTAATATATATGAACTTAAGTAAAATTTGAATGAATGAACGAAAAGAATGCAAAACGACAATAAAAAAACTACTCTTGTCTTGTCAAATCTGACATTTCTTTTAAATGACTAGTCCACTCTATTGTTTTACAATGGCAAAATGACATAGCAACGGCCTGTTTTCTACTGCCAAAACTCATACCTAGACAAAATTCTCCCTACCTGGACAAAATCAGCAAGATAGTTATTCAGCGACAAAATTTTGCGGAAGTTGCTGTTGTTAATTCTGCTTGATTTTTTGCAATTTTTTTTTTTTTTCGAAGTTGTTTGTTATAGTTGTTTGTATCCTATGTGTTGTTTGTATGTACATATGGTAAAACTATTTGTTGACTTCCCGGTTTATAATCTTTGGTATTCGTTGTTTGGGAATCCTCAGTATTAACTTTCCTTATGGTGCTTTAAAGCACCAGATATTGTATTAAGTTCTTTTTGTCTTGTTTGTGTGTCTATTTCAAAAGACATGATTTAGATAAAAGGGTATTAATTCCAGTCTAATTGTTTATGCAGGGTATCCCATTTTCGGAATTTTTGCGGGATATCTCTATATATTTTTAAAGAAAAGTTGGGATTTCGCGACAGTATACTACTTTTAAACATAGCGCCAGCAAAATATTCATAGCCTTTTGATTTTTTAGATACACTGTGTTTTTCAATATGTTGCATTTTCAGACTCCTCTTGGATTCCAGCTCCCTGACAATTTATCAAAAAAGCGAAAACTGTTCCTTACATCACTTTTTCCGTAGAATTCAGTGCCGCTCTCAGAGTAAATATACGGAGTCAGGTCGATTCAAAAACAAGCTCAAAATTCGAAATTTTCTCAATTTTTTTTTTGTTTCCAATTAGTAGATAGTAGGCTATGGCTAAAATCTATTAAAAACAAAATACATGTAAATAGTTATTGTACTAAAGATATAATACTTTAAAACTTAATTCAAAAGATCTGTTTTAATTATCAACTTTTTACAGCATTTTAACTTAATTACGATAAAATTATTGAATTTTACTCAAAACAAAACAATAATTACCTATCTTACTTAAAACTTAAGTTAGGAAAAACAAAAGAGAAACGAAATTTTGAAAAAGCAAAAAGTTTTCAAACGTGTTTTTCAAAATGACGACCACTTTCCCGTATGCAAAATTGGCACATTTTCATTATTCTTCTAATATCGTTCATTCAAAACAAAAAAAAGACGATCATGTAATAAAATCAATATTTAATTGCTTAAAAAGTCGACCCGCTGGTTTCTTTTCACTGTTACACTGTTAATTTTTATGTGAATAAATAATAAACTGATAAAAAAATCAAATATTTTAAGTAGAAATACGTTTTCAACAAAAAAACATTTTCAACATTTCTGAAGGAAGTTATATAAAACAAAAGCAAAAATAAAAAATCCGGTGCATCTGGGAATTTGATCTTCAGTGGTAAATTTTAAAAAATGTGTGAATAAAATTAACGCAACTTATGGTATCAACTCGATTCTTACGTTTTGGTTAATTTTAAGATTAAACACCAACAGGACTTATTGTTCCCATTAAATCTTACCCGTTGCTACCCTCATAACTTGTCTAAGCAAAGTTAGATTTGTTTAATAAAAGTACAAATACCATATTTAGGCAAATTTAAACTTCAAATTTGTTTCCTTAAATAATATGACTTCATTTTAGACCACCAACTATTTTCTTCATTATCAGTCTTCGAAACATTCGAATTTATTTGGTGCAGAAGTAAATATTAATTTCGACCTTTAAAATAACCCCTGCCAAAAACAGAACTTTTAATTAAAGCAATAATATAAGTAACAATAATCATAAAATTCCACAACCAAGGAACGTACTAAGGTACGAAAGCACCATGAGTAACTAACTAATCTAAAATTTTCAGCCAAGCAACATGACTTGGACTTTACCAAAAGATTTAAATCTAAACATTTTAGACAGATTGTCGTATGAAATGGTCTGCAGCAGTCACCAAATTTTTCGGGACAGTTCTCTTCAACTAAATCAAAACATTAAATGACAAAAAAGAAACACGTAAAATTCTTGTTTCACTAATACCAATGATTTTTTTTGAATCTCTTATAGTCTTAAGTATCAAAAAATCAAACTCGGAGACCTCGAGCGAAATTAATCTCATCGACTTAGATTACCATAGGTCGCTAAGCCAAGAAAACTTAAAAACCACAGGGCAAGTAAAAATAGGATATTTCAAAAGGTCCATAAGAACCTTGTATTTTATCATCCTCAGATAAAACCTTGCTTTGTTGGTGGGGAAAGCCTGCCAGAATGCTCTGTTTTTCACGATCAAACAGAAACCGTCAGCTCCATGAACAATGTTTTGATAATCATATCCCGGAGAACAGTAGGTATCCATCCATAACTAGATATATAATATACATACAACATATCAAAAGTTGTTTATTGGGCTCTCTCAAAACGTCTAACTTAAAAATTAATACGTTAAAACCTTCATGATAAATTCTATTATATTTGCATTATACATACTATTATTTCAAGTTAATGGAGAGGTTTATTTATCATAAATAACTCAATATGTGTATAAAGATTTTTTACATTTTACAGCAACGACTAAATGTTTATTTTTCATTTACGTTGTCTGTCATGTTAAAAAAGATAGTTTCCATTAGTCGGCCTAAGCAGAGGGAATGCTTAATGAATTGGATATTCGTGTTTTTCCATATCAATCAGGTATCACCACGATGATTTATTTATTTTAGTGAAATAATGTTTCCAGGCTTTTCATAGAGTGGATTAAGTTTCCGTATAAACCGATTTTTATTTTTGGTCTCATGTATGTATCACATTATCTTTATAATTATTTATTTATTTTTTAAGTAGTGCGATACTTTACTTTTAGCTTCGTATACACTAAATTAAATTTCGAGCTTATTGATGAATTATCCTTAAAAAAAATAATAAATCTTATAAAGTCAAATGCTTCAATTCAATGTTAATATAAGTTAATATAGTTTAGTAGACAAGAAAATTAAGAAACAGGCCTACTTTTTTCAATTGCAAGAAAATCATGAAAAAAAGAGTTGCAAAAAAATAGTTTTTTGGTCAATATCTGCTAAAATTTTGCAGGCGGGGCAATTATTATGAAAATAAGTCTGATTATTTTTTCCTGAGCAGGATAGTTTAGCGAAATGTATAATTCTTTATGTTTAAAAATGAATTTGAAAGGAAACATACCGAGCTTGCAACATATATATAAGTTTTTACCGTAAATATAAATTTTAGAAACTAAACTGCTAGCCATTTGAAACAGTTCACCTGCATTTTTTGGTAAAATTTAAGTTCGAAGATTTTTAAAACGAGACGAGATACTGAGTTGCGGTTTTAAGTTGTATCTTGCAAATTTTATTATATGTAACCGATGTTAGGCGTAAAACTTACCTAAGCTAAAAAGTTGTTTATACAGGGAGTTAAACAAGACTCTGCAAATTTTTCAATTTTTTATTTATTCCGAAAATCTACAAAAACAATTTTTTAGATTAGCGTAATCCTTGGTGAAATTGTAAAAAACAATTTCAAACTTTTTATAAAATTTTTAATATTTTTTGAGATATATTTTTTTTTTCAAAAAAAATTAATTATTCTACATAATAAGCTGTAACTTTTTATTAGCCATTTGATGTAAAGTTTCTTCGCTAGAGGACCCTTAAGTTATATGTGCGCGGTCCGCACTACGCAGAATATATATAGGGTGTGAAAAATATGTGGCAAGGTTAGTTAAAAACCTAGCAATCCTAAAGATTATTTACCTATATTTCAAAACCCTGTAGCATTAAAAAGAATTTAAATTTAAAAGTTTTTACTTAAGTTTTAAGTGGTTATGAATATTATCACCAAACGGTTTTTTAATTTTCTCTTTAACTTTGTTATTATAATAAATACAGGTGTTGATTTTACAGCCAAATTTACCAACATCAAGTAACACAAGAGATACGTAACAGGCTGCCACCCTTTTAGTTTTAAAAATATCAACTTGAAATTTCAAATGTCTTTATAACTCCATAAAAAAAAAACAAATTTTCTATAAAAAAATAATTACGTTACTTCCGCTTTAACCGAAAGTAACACCCAACTTTTTTTTTAAATAGGACCCTGCGTATTTAAAGAACTATCGTATTCAGATTAAAATTAGATTTTTATCTTATTTTTCCAATCCAAAACCGTTCGTCTATCGAAAAAAAGTCTTTTTTTTAGCAACTAATAAGTGATTACGAAAATGATTTTTATTTTGACAAAAAGCAGTGGCGTGCCATTTTTTAATAAAATAAAATAATATTTTGGTCAATATCAACGGTTCAAAAAAAGGTAGAAGATAAATTATTTTCATTAAATTATAGAGAAATTTATCCCCTTTTAAAATATATAAAAATGAATATACCATTACATTTGCTTTTTTTGAAAAAAAACTAAAAAATATGCTACTAATTCAGTTAACGCCATCTAGCGACGCCAGCAAAAGTCAAAAATTCAAAACCAAATAAGCGTTTTGTAGTGCAAATTATGCTCTTTCATATGAGCCTAAGTTTACTAAAATCGGTCAAAAGAAACGGGAGACATCTTGGTTTGTTTGAAAAAACAATTGAACTTCCCCCACCGCTTTATTTTGATATATAGAACAAAACATTTTAGACAAGAAGTGTAGGGAAATGGTCACTAAATATGAAAATGATATCATCGATATATTTTTATTAGGCAAAATTCTATAAAAACTCCATTTTTCTACTTGGTGTTGGTTGTTACGCCCTCTAGCGGACGTTTGACAAACTCGAAAATAATTTCTCTTGGGGACTTTTATAATGATTTTTTTTTTCTCAAATCTATACGACCAATATCTTATGAGATATGGCCGCTCGCTACCCTTAACTGATCACCCTGTACATCCGTTCACTACTGTCGTGCTGAAAAGAACAGTTTTGCTGACGTTTCGTCAAAATCACATTTGGCATTTTCGAAGCTTTCTTTCTCGCGTCCGAATAGAGACTGAAGTGTTGGTGACTGCGAGGCTTCCTTTCATAAACTCGGGGCCGAAGGTTATATCTGCGCAGGCGTTATTTATGTTTTCCGGATGGTGCTATTGTTGTTGCGCTAATTGTGCTTGAGTATTTGCGATTTTTGGATTTGTCAATTATTGTCTTCCATACTGTTGGTAGTTTTAATGATTCGCCCCTTTTATTCAAATCACCCTGTTTTTCAATTTCTATGGCTTCTCGGATTATTCTGGTCTTATAATGTTCTATATTGGCAATCTCCCTACACCCATCGAAATCTATTTTATGGCCGGTTTCCTGATGATGTAGGAATAAAGCTGAGGTTGTTTGTTTATTTCTGATGCTGAGTTTGTGCTCTTCCACTTTTGCTGATATTCGCCTGTTAGTTTGCCCCACGTACAACTTTTCACAGTCCTGGCGCGGAATACTGTATACTCCGTGGTTTTCCAGTTTCATTTTATCTTTTGGGTTTCCAAGTAGTTTACCTATAGTTGTTTGTGGCATGTGTATTGTTTGTATACAAATATATACATACAAACAATACACAAGCCACAGTGGCCCCGGAATGAAAACACATTGTATTTTTCCATCCGTGAAAGAGTAAAAATCAACATACAAATATATACATACAATATATATAATATATATATATATAATATATATATATATATATATATATATATATATATAATTACCGATTTTTACTTCCTTCGTAAAAGGGAAGTATTGTAATCGTGAAAAAATCATTTGGCATCTTAGGACGCTAAAACTTGAAAATATGTAAAATCTTAGAGAGTGATTTTGTTCACAATTACAAATATTTTATTTGGCCGTCATGTTGTTCCACCATCTTGAATTTTTCCCACAGTTTTGCTAGTTTTATCTCTATACCACAATTAGTCAAGGCATACAATTTAAAATCAGTTCATTAAGTAGTATTTTCAGGCTGAATTTTTAAATATTTTATTAAGCCGCAATGTTGTTATATCATCTTGGATTCGTACCAAAATTTTACAAGTGGATTCTACCTAACACTTAATTTTTGTTCAAAATTTGGAGTAAATTGGATAAGTAGTTCTTTAGTAACAATTTTTTGTTTGTCATATTGGCTTTTTACCAAAATATTACCAGGTAATACCCATATGACTCTTAATTGTTGACCAAAATTTGAAGTTAACCAGTTAAGTAGTTTTTCAGCTATGCCGCGAACAGACAGGCCGACAAACAGATCGAAAAGTTTGAGAAAACATGTTTTTCGGCATCTAGGTACCCTGAAACGTAAAGATCTGAAAACATTTCCGAGGGTGATTTTTTACCTCCTATTTACGAGGGAAATAACAATAACATTAACGTCAACACAATACAGTATACACCCATTAGTAGTAAATAATATTTCCGGTACCGAGAGGAAAAAAGCTCGAAATGAATACATTTCAATAACAAATTATTATTTAGTGTTTTCAAGCGAGTATTAGGTATAAATGAATTTAAATTTTAATAGTAAATACCTCAAATAGATTCCAGCAACTCCGCAATAAACATTATGTAATCAATAAAAGTTACCCAACTGGTTATTCGTTAAAATGAATCTCAAGCAAACCTGCAAGCAAATTGCATTTTTGGTGTTTGTGATGTCGGCAAATATGTTTGCCTTTTCCGTTTATGCCAACCTCCGATATATATCTTATGCTTAAGTATTACCAATTAAAATTGAGTTAACTTCCTAAAGAGAACTTTATTAACTATAGAATAATCTAATTTAGATATTTATTTTAAATAAATATAGCTTTACGTTAAGGAAACACATTGTTAAGACTGAATGAAAACTTGTATGTCATACATTATTAAATTATATTCATATATAAGTAATTTAAATTATATTCTTAGAACGATTATTTAAAAAAAAATGTATAAGTTTCCACAACATAGCTCCTACAACACACAAAATATAAATAAGTACACACATTTCTATATATTTTTTACTTCAGAGTAACAAAAGAAATATATTTTATGCTGTTATCATTTTAAACGCTTGAGTTATTTTAATATAACTTAACTATGTTTATTTTTATAATTTTCGTATTAAAAAAAAACTGACGTATTAAGAAAAAGCATGTGATTTTCACTATTTGTGAGTTTTTGTGTAATCTATTAGGTTATTATATTAATAGATAAGTTTATTACCTCAGATTTTTTACTTGTTTCATCCAACGCAAAGAGAATCAACTTCTCCTGATTTTTTAAAATTTTTGTTTCAGTTTTTGATCAATTTAAATAATATTGTTTGTAATAATATAAGTACACTAAGTGGAAAATTCAACTATTTAATATATTTTTAATTATGATGTTCATAGAGTCAATTCTGTAAGTGTCTGCTTATTTTCAGGTCATTAATTCATTAGTCTTTAGGGCTTTGTCAATATGTGATACAAATTTAATTCCGGAAGAAACTAAAAAACCTACTGACGCTTTAAAATCAAGCGGATATTGTACTGAAGATATTAGGCGTTCGATTAGGTATTATAATAATCCCAGACCTAAACCGATATTGGATAATCAACCATTAAGTACTACTACAAGTGCTACAGATAAAATAAAAAGAATTCTGAAGAGAACCAACATTCGCACAATCTTTGGTACATTCAAAAAGATTCGGCAATGCTTGAGGTCACCAAAAGATGAAATTCTTATTACATTATTATAAACGAAAAATTAAAGAATCAAATGAAACTTTCAAGCACTTTGAAACTTTCAATAGAGGGGCGGACTATGCTTGGAAAACAATCATCACAGTGAGTCACGCGTCAATGGGCACAAGTCGATTATAAATACTTGAATTCTGCTCAATGATCTGTCAGTGTTTAGATCTTGTGCAGTGAAGATCCCTGAAGATGCCTCATGCAATCGCAGGTGAAACATAGGAGAGTAATTCCAATTTGACAACCAAAGATTGCTCCAAAAACATTACATGTTCTTTTTGTGCTGGAGCTAATAACTCTTTTAAATGTAATCAGAAAACCGCTTTGCATAAATTGTAAAATATATAATCAAATATTTAATAAAAATTTTGATTTCAGACATCAAGCGCATAATTCTGAATGCACAGTGCACAAAATTAAAGTAAAAGAAGCAAAAGAGAAAATTATTTATTCTGAGTAAAATGACAAACTTAGGACTAATCAAGACTAAATATTTTATACATATATGCTTGATCACTAAAGAATAAAATTGATGAAATAGAAATGTTAATAAATGGAAAATGAAAAAAACACTGATATTGCTATTATCATGGAGACTTGGATTGACGAAAATGTAGAACAATTTTTTAATTTTTAAAATTTTAATTCCATATTTGTATCTAGAGAGAAGAGAGGTAGTGGCCTGGGAATTTTTATTCACAACAGATTTAGTTATGAAATGTTAGACAAAATGAAAAATGAAAAAAATAAAATCTCCAGAAATTATTGTTTGTGGTATATATAGACCACCTTCAGTAAACATATAAAAGTTTTTAAAATTCATAGATGAAAATCTTGAAAAATTAACCACCAAAAAACCTGACTGTTATATAATTGGTGACACGAATAGTAATATTCTCAGAGATGACAATATTACTTTTAGACATTTATTCAACAAACGACTACTAATTATGTAATAAAATTCAACCAGCAAGAATTTCAAATCAAACTTCAAGTTTAAGAGACTATAATATATATATATATATATATATATATATATATATATATATATTTTCTTATAGTATATATATATATATATATATATATATATATAAATATCGATTACTAGCCCTATTAGTGACCAAGAGATTGAAGAAATTAAAATTCCATCATCAAACAAGTTCGAAAAACTAAGGTATAAATTCATAAAATTTAGGTGTTAAAAATATAAAAAATCAATTAATGATACTGAGAAATAAACTTCATACATTTCAAGACCCAATTAAATTTTGTGAAGAAATATTAAATATATTTAAAGAACATTCTGTTAATGTTTCTATTAAAGTAAGAGAAAATTCTAAACCTTGGTTCAATCTTGAATTATCAGAATTACTTAAGATAAAGGATAATTATTATTCTAAGAAGAAACAAAATCCAATAAATAGCTATTATGATATAAACTTCAAAAATTATAATAAATTAATCAAAAAACAGATTCGAAAAATAAAACAAGATTATTATCAACAGCAATTTTCAACTGGAAAACACGATATGGGAAAATTTACAGTTAGTTTTGAGAAACAAAATTAAAAATAATGATGATAATGACATAGACCTGCCTAGTGCCTATTGATAAATTCTAAGAAAATTGTGGACAAAATAGAAATTTGTGAAGAACTAAATGATCATTTTGTAAACACTGGTCAGATTTTATTAAGTAATATTCTAAATGTACCAGTTACCAAATAGCAGTTAGAAAGAAGATAATAAAACCTCAATGTTTTTGGACCCGAATGAAATTACAGAACGAGAAATTGATGAAGTTATTGAACAATTAGATAAAAGAAAGCCAGAGGATTTCATAATATTTCTGACAAAATAGTATAAATTTTATGTATAAAATATCTCCAATTTTAAAACATTTATATAAATTTTCTTTAGAATTAGGAGTTATTCCAGAAAAACTTGAAAAATACGAAAGTTTTTCAAATATTTAAAACCGGAACAAAATTTGTCTGTAATAACTATCGCCCGATATTTGTATTGACTATGTTTTCAAACAATTTGGAAAAATTGGTTAAAAACAGAATAACAAATTATTTAGAAAAACAAAATTTAGTTTTTATAGGACAATATGGTTTTCGTAAATTCAAAGACACTGCGGTTGAGTTACTGATACTATTACAAATATAACACAAAATATTAATAATGGCTGCGAATGCTGCATATTGTTTTTGGATTTACGAAAAGCTTTTGACACTGTAAATCACGATATATTATTAAGGCAATTGGATTCAAAATTATTTGTCAAACAGTATACAATTTATCAAATTAAAAATATTAAAATTTCGAATTTATTAATAAATTGTGGAGTCCCACAAAGATCTATATTAGGACCTATTCTTTTTTTAATATACATCAATTCGATATCTAAATTAAACTTTAAGGGTAATACTAAATTTTTTGATGATGTTAATACGATTATATACTTTGATAGAACTACTTCATAGATTTACAAGCAAATTATCTATGACTTAAATCTATTATAATCATGGCTACAATCACATAAATTATCTTCGAATTTTCAAAAATCCACCTTTATGTTTATAGATAAAACCAATAAAAATAAACATATCTTCTCCTTTTTGTTCAAATAATCGAAATCAATTAAAAAAAAATACAAAACAAAGTTATTAAATGCATTCATAAACTACCATATTTAGAACCTACATCCAATTTATATAAACCTAAAGGATATCTAGACATAAATTCGCTTTATGAATTAAAAGGTTGTATATTAATTTATTTTATAAATCTTATAATAAAATACTCAAATTTCACAATATATAAGACAAATACAATACACCATCGCAATACTAGACCAACAGACGATTTACAGACACTATTAATAAAAGGTAATTTTGGAAAACGGATAATTCTATACACTGGCATTATCACCTATAACAATTTAGTAAAGAAATAAATAATCTGAAAAAGTTCAAGAAAATACTTAAAAACTTTTTCCTGGAATAATGAATGAAACATTTATGTATTATATTTCTATTATATTGTTGTTTTTGATGTTAAACATTTTTATTATTCCTTATAGTTCTCTTTGTATTATGAATATTATCTTATTATTTTTATATCTTTAGTTTAATTTATTTTCCCTGTAATAAACTATTATAGTTGGTTGTAAATAAATTAATAATAATAATAATTTATATTAACTTTATTATTAATAGCACTTTCGATTTACTTTTAGGACTTCAGGCTTAGCATGATGCTTACAAAGGCCAACTACAGAATCTTGCAACCAATCATATACACAAGCAGAATTTTTGGTATCTGTCCAATAACATTTAAGAAGATTGGAAACTATTACCAAATTCAATACTCAAAACTCTTCGTGTTTTATAGTTATGCAATATTGGTAATATTTGGTAAGTAGGTTCTATTTTAGCTAATATAGTGTACTTTATTTTTATTAAATGAGTAATAAATTAGTTAAGAAACAAGACGTGAATTATTTACCCAACAGGAAAGGTATTGGTTAAGATACTTATTATTATGGTGGTACTAATTCATATTATTCTTTTTAGGAGTGGGAACAATATTTGGGATCAGACGAGATATAGCAGCTGGAGATAACTCAATAAGAATGAAAAACATTAGAACCAGATATATTACCCTTTGCGACTTCGTCATGGTTTTTGTGATTGCTTTATATGGTATTATTTCAATTCCCTACAGAATGAAACAATTTGTGAAAATGTTAGATATATGGAGTTATGTAAGTATGTTATTCTATTAAGCAACACACAAGACCCGTATTCAATCAGAAAAAATGTGGTCAATGAGGATTTTATTTAGCTATTGTCAATGTTTTGTAATAAACTTTACTTTACACAGATACTCAAGTCTGGTTAACAGACTGCTAACGAATGTCCGAAACAGGCCACTACATAGTAGGCTAAAACTTCGGAGAGACCTTTCCGTTAAAAAATTAACACAATGTTTCCTTATGTTTATTCTCCAAGCAACAACTCAATATTGAGCCTAATCTAACCTAACCAGGATGTCAAACAAGTGAAATCACAAAGCCCAGAGATCATACGTTTATTCGAGAAGGCAAAGTTTGTTGCGTACCAATATAGTGGAGACAAGAAGAATGACTTCAGAGGGCACTCTGCTTATATTTATAAATACCAGATTTCGAAAAACTTACTTTCCATCTAGTTAAATTCGTAATAGAAATGGCGAGATCTGGCGAAACACCACAGTTAAGCTATAAAGATAATGTGCGGGTCAAACGGATCAATGACTATTAATGAATCGACAAACAATAGGGGATCTACAACTTTTATCAAGAAATAAATAATTATGTAAGCCTTAAAAGTAGCGCTTTGAGGAGAGGAAATGTAATTACTACACTTATATTGTGTATGTAGCCTACCTTTTAATTGATTTTTTTAGAGATCCTTTCTCCTAGCTAGTAAGACAGTACAACAAACGAAGAGGGTTATTCTTATGATAAAGATATAAATTGTCGAAATACATAATCTCACTTCGATCTCGAGAATTTTATTCACCAGATGTCGCTTATGCCGTAACTAAATACTTGTTTTCCTAATTACCCGTAAATAAAATATATCCTGCAATTTCTGGTTTACTAGGTACGGCGTTAGTAAACTACCAAAACAAGATGGGTGGGTGTATTAAGTATCAAACTATATAAAGAGGAATGGCAATGGTAGACAAGAAGATTATCCTATCAAATTGCATCCAATATAATATAAATTGCAAGAATATGAAAAGAAAGTAAAACAACTTTTTAAAAAAAGCAGTAATATGGGCAACAATTTAAATTTCCCAATGGACAAGGTCTGATCCCGGATGCGTTTTCATATTCTGCCAACGCTAAACCTACTCGGCTCGATTCGTGTAGCTGTTTCTTACGCGTAGGCAAAATATAAGAACGTAATTAAGACGTTGGCACTTTATAATATGTATGTAGTAGGTATTTTAAAACGGCCTATTATGACATTCGGTTGTTTGTTTACCTTTGGCGGAGTGTTTTATTCTAGAAAAATAAGGAGTCATGTCTGGTGAAAAATTATTTCGGCATTCATTCTAAGGAGTCTAGAATTGATATAAGTACTATACAAGCACTTGAGATGAGTACACGTTTCAAGTAAAACTTCTAACTTGTTTTTACCATAACCTATATCTTTCTACTTACCTTACGAAACTAGAATGCAATGTTGAGAAATATAAGGTTTATTTTTTGCCATGCTTTCGCCTGCAGGAAGGGTACCTGTCGGATGTGTAATATCTGGTTCCCAGAAAGAAGAAGTATTTGACTGGGCAGTTAACCCATTAAATGAAATTATGCCAACAAACATCTTTTCATCTAATATTGACTAACGACGATCTAACAGAAAGACCTGTTTGAAAGAAATATTGTCCTGAATCGGAGCTATTTCTTTGTTCTTTTCATGTTTTAAAGCGGTGTGGAAACAGTTGGGAGCAGCAAACAATCTCTTAAAGAAATCTGATCGACCGGCAATGTACAAAAATTTCAAAATTTTTTTAATGTCCAAAAGTGAAGAGGAAGTTAATTTAAATTTAAAGAGTTTTTCTGAACAGTGTACATACCCAAAATTCTCAGGTTATATCCCATTAAATATTATCCCAAAATTAAGTCATGATATTTATATTATAGACAAAAATGTATAACTCGCGTATCTTATACAAACAATTACGTGGAAGTTATGTTCCGTATATTTAAAGACATTCCATTAGAAAGAACCAATCCACTTATAAACAGACTCTTGGATATTTTTTTAAAAAGGGTAAGAAAGAATACCCTACGTCGTTATTATCCTGATGAGAAAAACATATCTTTAAATAAAATAGAACGCCTTTCTCCTACTGAGTTTAATGAGGAAAGCTCTTCAAATTCAGCGAAAGTGACTTACTTTGTTGACATGGTATCTGGTATTTGTGCTTGCTTCGAAGGGTGTACAGGAAAACTATGTAAACCAGTTGGCCGTAATCAACAAATTTAACATTTTAGATGTTGCTAATACCCTCACACTTTTTACTAGAAAACAAATATATGAGATAGCAACTGGAATGCCACCATCAATAGAAACTTTTGGTCCATTAAAATTATCTGACGTTACCGAAAACAACGAGTACGTTAATTCTAATATGACTGATAATTTAATGTATGAAAGATGATTCGATGAATCAAAAACTAAAATAATTATTATTCCAACAGAAGAAGACGCTCAAGATTTTAAGAAAAAGTGGGAAGTATTTAGCAGCTAGTTTTTGTCCGGCTATTAATGCGTTTTTGCTGAAGCTGAAGTCCATGCGCACAGCACCAACTCACTGATGTCTGGACTCTACACTGCGTTTAAATACAATGGAGTTTTTCGAAAAAATAAAACGTATAGTATTTGAAGTATGGGTAAAAAAATTGCTGTACAACCAACATCTGTATCTCGAAGAAAATCAGCTATGAATGGCCGCAAAATCCTATCAGCTGGAAGAAAAGTAAACACCCTGGGTAAAAAAAAACTACCGCCCCTAATGCGCTTTAGAAATGTGTTAATCAAAACAAAGGTTTAGGACAAAACAAGTTTAGAAAATAGAATCTCTATCAAAAGCTACACAAAATAAATAGTAGATTTTTTAAAAATTCTTTTTCAACTATTTTACAATATAACATATACCTAGAATCAATTGGCTTATGAGTCTAATCCGTATAAAAATTATTACCCCCGTATTCACTAAGAAGGTTTAAAAGTTAGGCCAAATCTAGTTACCATGACAATTAAAACTGTTAGTTCGCCAGTTGTGTCTTGCTTATGTCATTATTATTTTGTAATTGTAGCACTTACAAAAATTATTTGTTCAATCGCATTTGTCTTTAGTAAATAGGCGTGTAAGATTTTTAAACTTTGAAGGGCTGTATAATCCATACCGCTCAATTTATAGCAAAACGAATTGCACATCTCAGTTTTTTATGGTCTTTTTTAAAGCATTAAATTCCAGTGTAATAGAAAAATAATATCTTCCATAAAGTCTCTATAACTTCGAAAAAAAAAAATTATTTAATTTTAGGCATTGCCATCAGAGAGACCAAAAAACTAAAATAGGAATGTACAATAGGGCGGAGCAATGGTTATAGGTGCAAAAATAAACTGATTATTTTTGTTTAGCCTGGGTGCGGAATGGTTGTCTCTTGTTTAAATAAATATGCCTGTAAATTTTCTCTTAAAAATATTTAGGTCCTTAGGTTCCTTTTTCATTTTTAATATGGGAAAAATGTGAAAATTTTAATTTTTTTTGCAGCGCTTCGCTTGTTTTTTTTTTTTTTTTAAAAACAACCCAGAATCCACCACGAGGAGGTGGCTGCAGAACGGATTCCACCACCCACCCTCCCATTATTCTAAAAACTTACTTGGTAATAAAATCTTTCTTTATCTCCAGTTTTGGTATTGCCTTTCTAGAAGCAATTTTTGCCCGAATCAACCCATCTCTGGCAGTGTTTCCACATACTGACGTAGACGCCTCAGAAACCATCTTAATATGTCTCTCAACAGCCTGAGTGTGACATGGAAAATTCAAAATTTCGATAGTTTCGGGAATGTTAGTAATCATTTCTCTAAGATCTGCTTCTGGGATACTTTTGGTCAATGGAGGTTCTGTGACATCTGATTGCCAATTTATTAGCTCTGTATAATCGGTAGCAGCAAAGTTTAGTTCTGGGACTTTAAAGTCACGAAGCTGGGTATCATTTCTGGAAGCTCGACACTTCAAAACTCGACGCAAGGCCAATTCTCTAATATGTTTTCTCTCATCAGCAAGCATTGCTAGTAAAAGATTCTCGGAATGAGCAAAAAAAGCATTTCTTTGGATAACTTTACTTACAATATCTTTATATTTGGTCGGTAAGTACTGAGAAGCTTGGATTAAATGGAATAAATGTTTAGGCCCATACTTACAAGCTGACTTGTGCTTCACAAGAAACCATGTTGTGGCATATACCTTAATGACATACTCGGTTAATATTATTAATTCATATGCAGGTGCTTCTATTGAAACATAAAATCTTAATATTCTGCTGGCGGTTGTTAACCATCTTGCATGAAATATTTTTCCTGGCTGTTTAGCTGCCAACTGGGGGGAAACCGTGCCCTTTCCTATTGCCTGAACCATTTCGTACAAGTACATTTGGTCTGTACTCAAATCACTAACATTTATTGGAGGCAATTCAACATCAGGTTTAATTATCTGAAATGGCACAACAGGCATTTTATCACAATTACATAACTGCTTTCCTATAGGACCGGCAAAACCTTTTGGGTCATTAGTTTTTCCATCTATCTCATGAATTAAATGACGAAGAGGAAGTTCATTACAATGTAAAAGGCATATAAACCAGTGAACTGGCTTTTTTAGGGCAACTTCTAATTGTTTTATTACACCATTCTTGTAGCCTGTATTCACGACTGTACCGTTTTGTTTAAATTTTCACCCAAATAATTTTGAAGGAAGTTAAAAATACTTGTCTTAATACCACTGGCACTTCCGGAAGTAGGCGTCACATGACCCAAGTAAGTAGCACCTGGTTCCGCAACAAGAACTATGTGTTCCTCAGTAATTTGCTTACTGTGATAGGAGGGTCCAATTTTCTCTACTGCCAGTGACTTGTCTTTTTTCCCATCAAAGTAGATTCCAGAAACTTCTTTTTGCTGTTCCATTTCCGTCATAGCTAAATTTTCCCTCCGTCTTTTTCTTTCTCTTCTAATTTTACTTCTATCAATGATTAAAGAAGGATCCTCGTCACTAACTAATTTAAAATCTTTGAGAACGGCGTTTATCAGGAGAGACGCACTTCTATCCGAGAGTTGACTTCTATCACATGCTTCAGCTACATTGGATAAAACCAATCCTTTTTTGTAAGGCATTCGTGAAGACGTTGAAGCTTGTGATATTATATCAGTCTCGCTGCACTTAGTATTGCTCTTGTTATCCGTTTGGTTCCGGCAGTAGTCCTCATTTTCGTTACTTTCATTTTGAACAGTATATTCTGAACTTGTATCTTTGATTTTCGTTTGAAATCTCATTTTCTCCAATTCCTTTCTTTCTAGTGATTTAGCGATTTTTTTTGTAGTTTTAATATCAATTTTTCCCAACATCATTCGCCTTTCACCCCTCTGGTCTTGTAAAAATTCTCGCTCTATTATAGGTATTTTGATTTTACATTTACATAAATCAAAAGTAACACATTTACATGGTGAAATGTCAAACAGTTTTAAACTATCGTTTTTAAATATATTAATTTTGCCAACCAATTTATTTTTTTTTATCACTTTATATTTTTCATTGTAGTCTTTCACTTTCTGAATTATTCTTTGGTCCGAAATAACAGGAAGGGAAGCTTTTTCCCAGATCGATTTGATATCAACAATAACTTTTTTGCAAATGTCCAACACACTTGCGTCTTTTTTGCTTTTATTTTTAAAAAGTTCACCATACAACAAAAACAATCTCATAACATCAGAATACGTCGGTAGGATGTTGCCACAAAGTTCACTAGGTGTTCCAAATATTTCACATTTCACGCGGGTTTTAGACATTTTTAAATTTGCACTTCACTAATCGAAAACATTCTAAACGCAATAACACACGTCGCCAAGACAAATTCGGCAAAGCACTAATGCTTCCAATTGCGTGTTATGGTTATTTCTGTTTGGAGGGGGGCGCGGGCGGGCGGAGAAAGGCGTATTTCGGGGAATTCAGTCGAAACGGGTCGTAACTGGTTTGTTTGTCTGCCAAACCAAAACAAGCATTTATTTATTCACTTGAACTGTGTTTAATTATTTATGTGTAAACATAATCGTTAAATTGGAGTTTTTATTAAAATTTGACATGAAAAAGGAACCTAAAGTTATCTTTACTTATGACTGATTTTTTTTGGGTTGAACTGAACTTTAATATGTATCTATTGTGCACCCAGGGATAAACAAAATCGAAAAAAAACGTAATTAAAAAAAAAAAAATTATTAAATTTTTTTACCAAACTTTTTAAATTTCACACTCAAAAAGGAACATCAAGATGTCGTCGCACAATGCCAATTTTTTTTTAGTAATATATAACCCGGAAAGACAACTATTCCACGCCCAGGAAGATTAAATTCCGAAAAAAAAATTTATTGCTCCGCCCTAATGTACAATCCGTTTTGCTATATGGTATAGTTTGATGTATAGCATAAACTACAGTTCTTCAAAATCTGAAAATCTCAATTTTCAAACTTAACTAGTTTAAAAACAGCTAGTTATTGAATTTAGGAATACAGTATATTACATAAAAATGCTTAGTTTTTCTAGAGGATTCAAAATATCATGACAAATATGGGGCATTCCATTAAAAAAAAACCGTTTCTTTTTACTTCACAACTTTTTTAATGCATCATGTAACAAATACAATTTTTCTAGAGATACATTACACAAGAAATAACTTTTGTATTTAAAATTTTTTTCTTAATAATGGTTAAGACGATATCGAAAAATTGCACACCAAATAGACACTCTGTATATCATGCCTTTTTATTTACACCGATTTTTTATTGTCGCAATCCGCTAACGCATTAGTTTCCTGACCATAAACTGTCAATGGTTTTCGCAACAAAGATAATATAAAATGCCAACGTTTTAATTCCGTGGTAGTTTATTGCCAACGTTTGGCCGCAGCTAGCTGAGCATAGCCGAATGCGGTTCGCGTTGGCAACATATGAAAATGTATCCCGGATAAGTATACGAACATAGCTCATCTGCCACCATAAAGCTATCTGCTACTACTACGTTAGTATTGACAAACCATGGTTCCCCTTATATCTTTAGAATAGAATTACTTTAGCGAAAACTATAAAAGTATATAAGGTGCTTCAACCTCAGTAGCCTATTAGAAGTATCTGGAGAACTAATGAATATATTACCTTAAATATTGTCTCTGGCCATAGATAAACATAAACTATTTTTTCAAAATGTTTCAAATTGTAGAGTGTTGCCGTTTCTACTTTAAACCGGTGGCAACATCCATTTTCTAAATGCCCTGTATATTATTGCATTATTGTTTTTTCCGGGATATTTTAAATACTCTTTTTGTTATGTATCCTATGCCTAAATTCAATTATTTTCGAGAAAATGACGCTTGAAAATTGACATTTTTGACCTTTTCAAGCTCTGCAAGTCCCACGCCTTAACTTTAAACGAAATGAATTGCACTTTCTTATCTTAGTTTGTAGTTATCTATCTCCTAACACCAATTTCTACTTTGATAGGAGATATCAAACTTTGACAGCTTTTTCAAGCCAGAAATTGGTGTGTGGAAATAGATAGGCAGCTTCAAACTCAGTGGTCTATTGGAAGTATCTGGAGAACCAATGAATAGATTATTTTAAAAATTGTCTCTGGCAATAGGTAAACATAAACAATCTTTTTGAAATGTTTTAAATTGTGCAGTGTTGCCGTTTCTATCTTAAACAAGTGGCAACATCCGTTTTCTAAATGCCCTGTATATTATTGCATTCTTGTATTTTCCTGAACATTCTAAATATTTGTTATGTAGCCTATGCGTAAATTCAATTATTTTCGAGAAAATGACGCTTGAAAATTGATATTTTTGACCTTTTCCAGCTCTGCAACTCCCAAACGCCCTAGTTTTAAACGAAATGAATCTTCACTTTCTCATCTTAGTTTTTAGTTTTCTATCTCTTCTGCACTGATACCACCAACTTCTACTTTGATAGAAAATGTCAAATTCTGACACACCCTTCAAACCAAAAGTTGGTGTGGGGAAATAGATAATTAAAAACTAAGGTAGAAGATTGAAATTCGTTTCGTTACAAGCTAAGTCCTTTTGAAGTTACAGAGCTTTAAAAGTTCAAAAATGTCAATTTTCAAGCGCTATTTTCTTAAAACAATTGAATTTAGGTATAGGATACATAACACAAAAAGTATTAGAATGTTCACGAAAATACAAAAATTGAATAATGTACAGGGCATTCCATTTAGAAAAACGATGTTGCCACTGGTTTAAGGTAGAAGCGACAACACGATACAACAGCTTACTATAACACAGTAAGCTGTGACGGTAGTTCTATAAGGCCACTCAGTTTGTAGCACCTTATATACTGTGGCCAAATTGATCCGCTGGAACACCCTCTATTCGTATGCATAAAAAGGTTAAGACGACGTATCTATCTAAAGCTGAAACACCAAAAAAACACAGAAATCATAATTGGCAATACGTCGGAAAGTAAGCAAAATGGAGCATAATTCAGATAATAGTTAAGAAAATAATGTGTATTAAGGGAAAATGGAAAAAAATCAAGACTCAAACAGCAAATTATGGAACAGATATTTTGGTGCTGTGTATTACTAATCGATTCATGTAAAAAAGATTGTTTGCCTACTTAAAAAAATATAATAAATATAACCTGCGAACTATCTTCCCCCTAGTATGATATTATTTTAAAGAATTAGTTTTATATATAAACTGCGTTATAAAGTGTATTTCGATATTTAGACAGGTATATCACATCATTTTACGTTTTTTCCACGCTCAGTGATTTCTTCAGACGTAAGTGCCTGTTATTATTTTTAAACTGTGATATTTTACTATTTGCAACATTTATTTATGTTATTTCGATAGTGTTTTGAGCAATATTTGAATTTCTTATAAAATGGCAATACGGTCGTTAAGGCTATTTCTATAAATAATGCCCTATTCTATATAAATTGTTCGTAACCATTAAAATCATATTGCTGATTAGTTAAAAGTATAAATTGAGTTGTCGAACCTCTCCTTTTTTTTCCACTTAAGTTTATTTTGGGCATGATAATTAATACTGAAAATTTAAATAGTAAAATAGTAAAAATGTCAGTTTTATTGTGGAATTTTGGGAAATATGATTGAAAATGTAATGTTAATTTTATTTTAGGTTGATCAAGTCATTCCAGTATCCGACAGCAACAAGTACAGAAAATATTCAATTATCTTTGTAGTCAGTATAGTGACGGCAACAACAACCCTATTTTTATTCGACATGTTCATATACTGCATGCAGTGGCGTGTTTCGAACGATCCAACCTTGTATTTGCAAAATTACGTCAGTTACTATATGTTGTACTACATGTTAATATTTCAGGAGATATTCTTTTGGCACTTGGTGTTTTTCATTCACATCAGAATAGTGGCGCTGAACGAGCAACTGTCAAATGAAAAGAATAATTTAAAAAGCATTCCGAGAAAATTAATTTTTATTCCTTACACGTTGAGTGGAGCCTTTAAGAACAAAGACAACTCGGCTGAGGGCAAACTGTATATAAGTGAAAAGGATGTATCTAGCAGGGACACAATAAAATTTGGAAAAAGTACTGGTAAGTATTGTTTTTGTCCAAATCTTATAGAATTTATAGTAGGAGAGTTAGCGGTCAATCCGAGTAACGTATTTAACACAAGGCTAGACATGTGTAAAATGATGTTTTAATATTCGTAATTATCAAAGTACAGTTCTGGTAGGCATCCCGCGGTTGCGTCATAAAATTTTTAAAATTTTAAAAATATAGTAAAAAAATATGTTTTTATTAGGCTGCAATTTTAGTATGTGTTAATTTACATATGTTAAAATGTATAAAAACAGTCGATTTGGGTGGTTGCAAGTACGTACCAACCCATAGTAAAGTTGTTATGCGGGGGATGTCAATTCATAACATGTTTTTGCAAGGCTGTAATTTTAAGAGAATATTCTTTAAGCAAGTTTAAAGATATTTGTAGAGAGCCAGACTATTCTGGCGTTTGCAAGTGTTTGTGAGAGTGTTGCAGTGCACTAATATACATGTTTTTTTTTAATGATTGTCTGGTTATCGAGACCATTCAACACTATTTTTTGTATTGACTTATTGCGTATTTTTTCTATAAAAGCAATATGTTGTCTTCAATTACATTTATTGACGATGTGGTGAATGCAATAACTGGTCAGAACAAGGTCTGCCGGGCCAGGTAGTATGTTTTATTTTATATATGTTTAAATGTAGAAAAAATGTAAGAGTCAATTTTGGCGGTTGCAAATACGTGCCAACCCATAGTAAAGTTGTTATGGGAACGGCAATTCATAACATGCATTTACCAGGCTGTGATTTTGAGGGAAGTCTTAAAATATTTGCAGAGAAACCGACTATTTTGAAGGTTGCAAATGTCCACTAGGTGAGTATACACGGTGTGTCTCGACGACCGTCGGTTAGACGTATGCGTATCTGTAAATTGGTATCTAAGGACTATCCGGTATGCGCTTTTCTTCTAAAACAATGACAACTTCCATTCATATTCGTATAAATACGATTTTCCCCGATTTCATTTTTATTTCTTCCTGACTTTGTATCGATAGGTATTTCAAAACAGATTTTTCATTTATATTGCTCTTTTTCTCCTCTAAAAGATAGTTTTATCAAATTTAAATGCGACTTTTCATATTCGAGCCACCTAGATTTTTTATTTCATTTTTCTGAAGCTTAGGAATACGCAGTATCACATTTGCACAAAAATTTGAATTAAAGAAAATCCCCTTAAAAGGCAAACAAACGACATTTTTTGAGCAAGTGTGATAAATCATTATATTTGGGGGGGCATAAGCTTCAAAAAAATTGAGTAAAAAATCTAGTGTTTAAAAAAAATGTTGATAATGGTGGCTCGAATACGAAACGTCGCATTTAAAATTTGATAATACATACTCGTAGAGGAGAAAAAGTGACAATAATAATGCAAAATCTATTTTGAAATACCTAATGAAATAAAGTAAGGAAAAAATAAAAATATAGTCGGGAAAAATCGTATTTATACGAATATCTCCGAAATGGTTTAAAATTTTATCAATTTGTAAACGGCATATTTAACTAGCACCACATTGCGCAACTTTGCCTCAATTTAGCCAACTTCGTATCTCTTACGGTTTCCGAGATCCCCTAGTGGACACTTGCCAGAAGAGGCTGGTTCATTACAAGTATTTTTAAACTTTAAGAAAGAATATTCCCTCAAAATTACAGCCTTGTAAAAATATGTTTTCAATTGCCATCCCCACAACAACTTTACTATAGGTTGGCACGTACTTTCAACAACCAAAATTGAATGTCCATTTTTTTCTACATTTAAACATGCAAATTAAAATATATTAAAATTCACGCAACTGCGGAATGCCTGCCAGAATAGTAGTTTTTTAATTAACGAATATTAAAACATTATTTTACAAATTTCTAGCCTTGCGCTAAAAACGTTACTCGGCTTTGCCGCTAGCTCTTGGACTATTAGCAATTAATTTATTTGTGGTGTTCAGTAAAACAAACCATCTCTCCCCGAAGGAAGCTTCAATGTTTGTTTTTTAATTTTATTTCAATTTCCCCTCTTTAGAACAACTTTCGAAATTTTAATTTTAGGAATTTTTCAATAAAATATTTTCCAAAATAACACGTGTCGCATTTATCGTAATCTCTACTGCTGGGTTGAACTCATATTTTCATAATTTCGGATTTTTTCTTATATTTGGGGTATTTTTGTAATATTTCGTTTGTTTTAGGTACATATATTTGCTTTCTTATTCTCATTATTTTGTAATTTGCAGCTGAAAGAATGCAAGACTTAATAAACATTTATGGCAAAATTAGAGAATCTGTAGAAATTTTAAATGATTCTGCATCATACGGAATTGTGGTAAGTGAATAATAACCATAGCCTTTCAATATCTAAAGTTATAGAATATGTAGTATGGGATAACGATGAAACAAAGTTAATTTGAACATCAAAACTAGAGAAAAATTATATTAATTGTTTAAAATACCTCCCATTTACTTCTTGGCAATAAGTTAGATATTGTGGAAGAGAATTTAAAACATTTTGAAGACCCGATTTCGTCGATTCTTCTGCAATCATTTTCTATTCGTTGTTTTAGATCCTCCAATTCAAATGGTTTGTAGGCTACATTTTTTAAGTGTCCCTACAAAAAATAATCGAGGGGATGAGGTCGGGAGATCGAGGTGGCTATTCAATTCTACCCCTCCTACCTATTCACCTGTCAAAAATGTTTCATCTAAAAATTCCCGAACTTCTCGCGCAAGGCGGTGGTGCGCCATCTGATGAAGCCATATTCTGTCGTTGGACACTCCATTATTTACTAAAAGAAAACAATACTTATATTTTTTATTGTATGTGGCAATAAGAGTGATTTACAAGGATTGGAAAATATTTTCTCCAAAGCTGGGACAACAAAGTTCTTCAAAAGTTGCAAATATCTTTCACCGTTTAATTTTTCTTCCATGAAAAACGGACCAATTATCTTCCAACCTATAATGCCAGCACAAACATTGATTTTTTTGTAAGTACTGTGTATGATGTTCCCGTACCCACTGAGGATTTTTCCTAGCCAAATATCAGCAATTATGACTTTAAAAAAAAACTCGACTCATCCGAAAACATAATTTCGTACCAGTGGCGGCTCGTGGATTTAAGAACGGGTGAAACGCAGCGTAGCTAGGTGTATAGCCCCGCAGGTAAAAAATAGAGCCGCTGCACACAGGAGTATTTGGCCTCAAAATCCGGTCAAAAGTAAGAAACATAAAGTTCATTAGTGAAAACTCAAATTAATTTTTTGCACACCTAACCGTCCGATCGTATGCCAATCCCACAATCACCCCGTGAGTCAACCGCTCACAATACAGGTAGTCGGAATTTAGTAGGCTTTGAACGCCAATGTCACGGTTTTCGATACGTTGCTTTGTCAAGAACATTATAGTTGTCATTTTGAGTAGTTTGCAGTGAATTTTGAAAAGTTTTTGATATGAACACTGAAATACAAGGTATGTACTTATTTTTAACTCATAATTTATTTTGTTTTATTATAAGTTTTGTATCTTTTTGTGCTTTTAATGACATTGACCATAAAATTAGTTATTTTTACATATATTTTTCATACTGAGCTATTTCAGTTTGCCTTCCGAGCATGGTCGGGTTAAAATTATTTCTTTACTGTTAACTTTAAGGTTTATTCTTATTACCTAAGTAAATATTTCTTCCCCATCTTTCCACCGTTTTATTTATACCTACTTTAAAATTGATAAATATTGTTTTTAATATTTATCAATGTATCTGTTGTCATTCTTTCTTTACAGGTCTGACCAAAATTGTCACTAAAATATCTAGGAGATCGTTATATATGTTCTTTAAAGACAGTACCGAAAGAAAATTGGACGATAAATTGACTTTTATTGAAGAAGAAAAAGTACGAGAATTGACAAAATGTCCAAAAAGCGAGTTTAAAGTCTTAAACCATGATTTGAAGCACTTCAAATCAGATCTAAAGCAAAAATGGATTGCTGCTAATTATACTCAAGAACGTTTCATGAATAAAATCAAGAATGGTTTAATGGTTCAATATATATACATACCTGGTTAGCACCAATTACACCTAAAGTTGAACGACTCACAAAGCGTTTTCAGGAATTGAGTGATCGTAGCAAACGGCAAAAGACAAAAGATATTCGACAGCAGGTATCTGTCGACGAACTTACCTACGCAGCTACTGTTAGTCAACGTATTTTAGGAAATGTTGAGGTATCTAAGATTATAAAAGACGTTACTGCTAGTCCTACAAGAGCTAAAAATTTAGAAGAACTATTGTTACGGCACAAAAAACAAAAATTAATAAACATTCGCCCTGAGAAGCTTTGTCTATCTTCGTTGAAGGAGGTTTTACCAATAACCAGTGGGAAATATTGCATGAATCTAACAAGGCTATTTATCCTTGGTAATCACTTATTGAAGAAGCGAAAAAAATTTGTTTTCCAAAAGAAAGATCGATGCTAGTTACGGAGGCCTGCGCAGAAATTCGCCTACAAGACCTACTCGATCACACTGCTTCAAGACTATGTCAATATCTTGAGGAAGTACTTGAAAACTGTCCTCAGAAAGATTTAGAAAATATTGAACTCATTACAAAATGAGGGTGTGATGGTTCTCATCAGTCTCAGTTTCAACAAAAATTCACATACACTTCACATGACGATTCAAATATATTCCAAAGTTCCTTAGTTCCCTTAAGATTACAAGTCCACTTCGAAGGCCAAAAGAAAGTTCTGTGGCAGAACCCCACGCCTTCGTCAACACGCTTCTGTCGGCCAATTCGCATACGTTTTTTACATGAAACTGTTGATATTACGGATGAAGAAATACAATCTGTGGAGGACCAAGCAAAGACCTTAACCAAGACTGAAATACTAAATCCGCAGGGTATAATTTATGTTCAACACACTTTACTACCCGCTATGGTGGACGCAAAGGTGTGTAATTTAGCCACAGGCACAACCTCTACAATGAGGTGCTATATATGCGGTAAAACTTCGAAAGAATTTAATGATTTTCAAAAAACAAATGTGGAGAAACCAGAAGCCCTAAGATTTAGACTTATGATTCTTCACGCAAGAATTCGATTATTTGAAATTATTTTGCATTTATCGTACAAACTTCCTCTAAAAAAGTGGCAAGTCAGATCGCCCGAAGAAAAAAAATTGTAAAAGAAACCAAAGAACGGATCCAAAAAGAATTTAGGGAAAAGACAGGTTTAATAATAGATAGCCCGAAGGCAGGTTTCGGAAATTCTAACTCGGAAAACACATCTAGAAGGTTTTTTAGTGACCTAGAAACTGCTGTCCAAATTACGGGCATCGATATAAATTTAATTCAAAAACTTAAAATGATATTAGAAGCTATTTCGTCTGGTCACAAAATTAATGAAACCAGGTTTCCAGAATTTACAAAAGAGACTGCAAGGTTATATGTAAGTTTATATGGTTGGCATCCGATGACACCTACTTTGCACAAGATTCTCGTGCATGGTGCAACCGTTATAAAGCATGCTATAATACCTATTGGCCAGCTATCCGAGGAGGCTGCAGAGGCCCGTAATAAACATTTTCGTTCCTACAGACAAAACTTTTCAAGAAAATTTTCGAGGATACTCTGCCACAAAGAGATTTTAAATAGGCTTTTACTGACTTCGGATCCATTGATCAGCAGTATGCGCAAAAGACAGACACACCATAAAAACAGCCTTTCTCAAAGGAAACTTTAAACCTACTCTTGCAAGAAGGACTTCAAGAAACTGAAGAGGTAGAGGAAGAATAAAGAGCGAACGTACATTCCAACACTTGTTCTGATTAAGTTTTTTAAATTCTTATTTTTCAAGAACTCTGCACATTTCTTATGGGAAATGGCTTTTGGTCAGAACCAAAAGTTCTCATGGGAACAATGCACTCCTATGAGTAGTTTTTTCTTAATATACCGGGTGTCAAACTTTGCCCAAATCTCATATAAAATACATAGAGAAAACGCAGTGACACTAAATTACGTTTTTAAATATATCTTAAAGGTACTTCCTATATTACATGATTTACAATAAAACACCCTGTATAACGAGAACAAAACATTACGACCTATGATCATATAAAACTTTTTTCTTATTTTATGTTAAATATTTTAAAAACCTATATTTTGTGTCATCCTATTTACCCCATGTATTTTATAAAGCTTTTAACAGCCTGTATATTACAAACTACTAAAATGATTAGATTATGCTTATGAGAAGTTTTGATCAGGATATCGAACTACATTACATCAAAAAATTTGAAAAATTAACCGAAAGCCATTTTCTATAAGAAATATTCAGGGTCACTTAATGACAAAAACCTTATTGTAATAAAAAAAACTAATATAGATATTTTTATCACCTTAATTATGTTCATTAATGCTTAGTATATGGTTTTTATGTTTATTAAAATATTTTCATCTACTTTCGATAAAAAATCGTCTCAATTAATTTTGACCGGATTTTGAGACCAAATACTCCTGTGTGCGCTGATGCGGAATTTGTTAACTGCTGATTGTGATTCCTCAACGGGTCGCTCTTATGAAAACGTGTTCAGCGCGCTACGTTTTTAAGTCATTATTATTTTTTGAATACATAAAGCACTAGTTTTGATAATGGTATAATTAAGTAAATAATGTGAATTTATAAAAAAAATACATTTTTATAATAGAAATGTAGATTATAAAATGCTTAATATTTTAAAACGTTTTTATTTTTAAGTAAATTGATTGGAAAATGTAGGTGAAGCGGCGCTTCACCCGCGGCCTCTGGCGAGCCGTCACTACTTCGTACAAGAAATGTTTACTTATATTGCAGATTCCCATCATGGCCTCACAGAATTGCAAACGCTTGTCAAAATCATCATTCAATAATTCCTAAACCAAGATAACTCTGTAATGATGAAATGTTGCCGCCTTTAAAAGGCGTTCCAACGTTCCACAGACATGTGAGACGTATTATTATTTTGACCAAGTTTTCTAGTTGGAAGATTTTCTGTTATGCTCACAAAAATCCATCTTCGTCAGTGGCTGTTTTGGAATGGGCAGATCGTGAAGTATCCTTGTCCCGTTACTTCAAAGTTCCTCAAAATTTTGCCAAGAGTAGACATTGTTATTGGATTTCGATTTGGATATTTATCACTAAAAATATCGCAAACTTCTTGCTGTGTGCGTTGTCAATCGCCATAACCCAGAATCATTAGAATTTCTATTCTCCAGGTATCAGTTAAACATTCATATTTTTATTATCTCTACTAATAAAATTCAATGTACTTTTGAATGTCTGAAATGACACGGAACTACTTTCAACACCAGTCACCGCTTAGGTGAAAAAAAAATCTTTCACTATTTAAATATTAATGTTTGATCGCGAATATTTCGAAAACTATAAAGTTTTGCATTAAAGTATGTTTAATAAAAAGTATTCAGAATTTTTTTACAATCCTAAGTGCATTCCAGACTTTTGTCAGTCTGTATATAGAAACGAAGAAATGCTATAAAATACTTAAGTATTTAAATACCGGTTTTCTGCGACTGTAAAATGTATACAAAAAGCTTTGATGCTTACTTAAGATTTTGAGGGTCTTCTTTTTAAATCTGCTCAAGGCTAACAAGACCTTGTCTTTCGTTATTGATTTTTTTGAAATATTGAAAATAGCAAGTAAGAGGTCTTGTAACGTTACCCTTTTTTGTTAAAAAACATACACATGTAGTATATAATAATATTATTAATAGTAACGAATAATAATATAATAATTTATGCATCTTATATTTTGTTATTCATTTAATTTTTCTGAAAATATTAAATTTGTATTTGTTTTAGTTATTGATGCTTAGCTGTCTTCTGCATCTAGTAGTAACTCCATATTTTTTACTGATAGAAATATTTAGAGACAATCGCTCTTTATCCTTTATAGCTCTTCAAAGCATATGGTTTTTGGCACATATTGGAAGGCTTTTGATTCTGGTAGAACCTTGTCAACGGTGTCTAAGAGAGGTAGGTGTTCAATTATGATACTGGACAGAATATTGCAGTAACAAATATATGGCTAGAACGATTGTGGAAATAGTTAGTTAGTTAGTTTATAAAACCGTTGAGTTGCTTTCAAATTTTAATTAATTTAAAAGAACACAAGCATGCATAAAAAATGAAAAATATTGGTTAGGTGTGGACGTATTAGATACTCCATTACATATCCAGTAGTTGTAGTCATCATCATGTCTCACCCAGAATGCAAAAAACAAAAAACCAAATTTGCAAGCAGTAGGCAAAAATGAACCAGGGTGAGCTAAAACTATCACTTGACTATATGAAAAAGTCACTTTGCAGGGACTTTCTTGCATCATTTACTACCTTGAGTCAAGGCTAACAACCAGATATTATCTTGTGGAACAATCAAAACTTTTCAGCTTTAGTTTAAACTATCTGAATTTAAATATGGGCCTTAAATAAGCCTTTCGCTTTTTTTGTTTATTTAGATAGAATTATAAATTCATGAATAAATAAAAAATAGATCTGTTTCTAAATGAAACGAATTATTTTCTTCAAAATTAGTGGTTACTCTTAATTAGTTGTCTGGAATGTTTAGAAGACGCGGTGTCGCTACTTAAAATCAATATTTTTTTATCTAATTGCTTGTAACGCTAAGTGACAAGCAATGTAAGGGGAAAGTTCATTTTTTTGGACAAACTTGTTTTTAATTAAAACTGTAAATCCTGTTTTTATTGAGGTATCAAACAGATTAAAAAATAAATCTCTAGAAACAAAACTAAACGACGCCGATGGTTATAATATACTTCTCTCTGCAGTCGCACAAAATATAGATGAAATATGAAAATTGAATAATGCTCTAACTTTACAGCAAATATATTGTATTATTAATACATTACACAGGCTATATAGGGGAAGTATTGGAATCATATACATTTTCGAAATATATAAGTGGTGCGTTTTCGATGTTTTAGAGTCATCAGAATACGAAAAACTAATTTTTAGAAAAAAAATGTATGATGTCTATACGGATGTGTATGAGTGTGTAAACAAAATTTGCCCGAACAATAACTGGAGAACGGCACATATCTTTGATATTTTAACGGATAAAAAGACGTAATAAAATAATATTTTGAGAACGCATGAACTGATAACAGTCAAATTGAATGCAAGATAGTTGGGGCAAATGTTGTCACGTTGCAAAATTGTCATATATATATATATATATATATATATATTTTTTTTTTTTTTTTTTTTTTTTTTTCGTTTTTTTTCTTTAACCATATATAAATATTTTGTTAATTATTTTCTTGGGCATAGGTTCACTCATTGAGAAGCAAAACTACAATTTAATCGACGTTTCGCTCATTATATTGGGCTTTTTCAAGATATTTTATTTTCTACAATAAAAACACGTATAGTTAGTATTTAAATTGGTTAAAACATTATTGAAAAAAACATCACTCAAAAAACATTACATTTAAAACAAACTATGATCATGAACACAAAAATACATTTAAAACAACATTAATATTATACAGAGTACGTACCTTGGAAACATGTCATGTGTACGCACGACTGTTTTGCGATTGCAATAATTTCGACACGTCTGGAATTCTGGTATATAAAAACGAGACAAATTTTTTCTATTTTTTTTTATGTTTACTTTGATTTTTATTGCCGTACAGAGTTTGGGTTTATGATCTTACTGAAATGTACAGGGTTTTATGTATGGAGTAGTTTATTTATTTAAATTAATTTACTTAGATATCAGATTATAATAAATTTGGCTTAAGTTATTGATGTCTTTTTTATCGTTGACGGCATCTTTCTCTTTTTTAATTTGTATCATTTCTTTTATTGTGAGTTTTCGATAATTAGTTTCTTGCTCTAAAATTTTGGTTTGTTTAAAATCGAATTCATGTTTTTCTGTATGTTCGTGTTTGTAGAGTGCAGTTGATGCATTTTTTGTGTATTTGTGGCCGTTTAATCGACTATCTAAGTATTGTGTTGTTATTCCTATGTACTTTTTTGGGCAATCTAAACATGGAATTGATTAAACTAGGTTTGATTTCTTTTTTTTTAATTACTTTGCTTTTCAAGGGAGTGAAAAGACAGTTTAGTAAATTCTGTGCTTTATGACAGACAGTTATGTCGTGTTTAGACAATATATAATTTATTTTTTCTGATAGACCGTCTGTGTAGGGCATTGCAACGTATTAAGTATTACCATTTCTTTCTTTTGTTGCTTTCTTTAAGTTATTATAAAAAACATGAGTTCTTTGTTTAAAAACTCGTAGTATGTTTTTTCCGGATAATGGTTATTTATTAAAATCTCTTTAACCTTCTTTAAAATCTCAGGACGATATTCTGGGGAAGTAAGTGAGATGGTACGATCGGTTAGACCTATAATAACGCTATTTTTCTGATTCTTTGGATGGTTGGAGTTAAAGTTCAAGTACCGCCCTGACCATGTTTCTTTTGTATACCACTTGGCTTTTATATTTTGATCTTTCTTGTTTTTAATTAGGGTTAAGTCTAGAAAATTAATTTTGTTTTTGTCTTCAATTTCCATGGTAAATTTTAATTTGGGGTGAAAATTACTGATAGGATTTAATAGGTCACTAATATGGTTTTTTGAAACGGCAGTTAAACAATCGTCCACAAATCTTTTAAAAAAAGGAAGGTTAAAATCAAGTTCACTTATCACACTCTCCTCCAGATATTCCATACCTAATTGTGCGACAATGGAGGAAAGAGGAGAACCCATAGCGCAACCATCTAACTGTTGATAAAATTTGTCCTCATACTGGAAATAATTATTATTTAGAGTAATATTAATAGCTTCTATAAATTCTTTTAATGGAAGTGTTGTGTGACCCTTTAATTCGTCCCATTTTTGTGTTATTATGTCAGATAAAAGTTCATTCGGAATATTTGTATATAGAGAAACAACATCAAGAGATATTAGTATATGATTGTCTATATTTTAAGGCCCATTGTATCATGTATCCAAACTCCTTTTTATAAACTGTCGAAATATTTGTTTAATTGTATGTCCAAAATAACCGGAAAAAACGATTATTTTGTTAAAGATTCATTTGAATTTAAACAATTTATTGACAAGGTAAACATTCCAGAAAATCATATACTAATATCTCTTGATGTTGTCTCTATATACAAATATTCCGAATGAACTTTTATCTGACATAATAACACAAAAATGGGACGAATTAAAGGGTCACACAACACCTCCATTAAAAGAATTTATAGAAGCTATTAATATTACTCTAAATAATAATTATTTCCAGTATGAGGACAAATATTATCAACAGTTAGATGGTTGCGCTATGGGTTCTCCTCTTTTCTCCATTGTCGCACAATTAGTTATGGAACATCTGGCGGAGAGTGTGATAAGTGAACTTGATTTTAACCTTCCTTTTTTAAAAAGATTTGTGGACGATTGTTTAACTGCCGTTTCAAAAAACCATATTAATGACCTATTAAATGCTTTCAATAATTTTTACCCCAAATTAAAATTTACCATGGAAATTGAAGACAAAAACAAAATTAATTTTCTAGACTTAACCCTAATTAGAAACAAGAAAGATCAAAATATAAAAACCAAGTGGTATACAAAAAAAACATGGTCAGGGCGGTACTTACACTTTAACTCCAACTATCCAAAGAATCAAAAAAATAGCGTTATTATAGGTCTAACCGATCGTGCCATCTCACTTACTTCCCCAGAATATCGTCCTGAGATTTTAAAGAAGGTTAAAGAGATTTTAATAAATAACCATTATCCGGAAAAAGCATACTACGAGTTTTTAAACAAAGAACTCATGTTTTTTATAATAACTTAAAGAAAGCAACAAAAGAAAGAAATGGTAATACTAAATACGTTGCAATGCCCTACACAGACGGTCTATCAGAAAAAATAAATTATATATTGTCTAAACACGACATAACTGTCTGTCATAAAGCACAGAATTTACTAAACTGTCTTTTCACTCCCTTGAAAAGCAAAGTAATTAAAAAAAAGAAATCAAACCTAGTTTACTCAATTCCATGTTTAAATTGCCCAAAAAAGTACATAGGAATGACAACACAATACTTAGATAGTCGATTAAACGCCCACAAATACACAAAAAATGCATCAACCGCACTCCACAAACACGAACATACAGAAAAACATGAATTCGATTTTACACAAACCAAAATTTTAGAGCAAGAAACTAATTATCGAAAACTCACAATAAAAGAAATGATACAAATTAAAAAAGAGAAAGATGCCGTCAACGATAAAAAAGACATCAATAACTTAAGCCAAATTTATTATAATCTGATATCTAAGTAAATTAATTTAAATAAATAAACTACTCCATACATAAAACCCTGTACATTTCAGTAAGATCATAAACCCAAACTCTGTACAGCAATAAAAATCAAAGTAAATATAAAAAAAAAATAGAAAAAATTTGTCTCGTTTTTATCTACCAGAAATCCAGACGTGTCGAAATTATTGCAATCGCAAAACAGTCGTACACATGACATGTTTCCAAGGTACGTACTCTGTATAATATTAATGTTGTTTCAAATGTATGTTTGTGTTCATGATCATAGTTTGTTTTAAATGTAATGTTTTTTTGAGTGATATTTTTTTCAATAATGTTTTAACCAATTTAAATACTAACTATACGTGTTTTTATTATAGAAAATAAAATATATTGAAAAAGCCCAATATAATGAGCGAAACGTCGATTAAATTGTAGTTTGGCTTCTCAATGAGTTAACCTATGCCCAAGAAAATAATTAACAATATATATATATATATATATATATATATATATATATATATATATATATATATAATGGACCTTCTATGTCCCCAATTATTGCCCAATATGTAACGGACGATTTACTAATCCACTACATATCTTTACTAAGTTTTGACATTCCTTTTTAAAAAAAAAATGTTGATGACACTTTTTGTATTATGCCATATGATAAATGCAATGAAGTTATTCAAATTTTTAACGATAATAATTTACAATTTACATTAGATATTAACCAAAGTCTCAATTTTTTGGTAGAATATATAAATATATATATATATATATATATATATATATATATATATATATATATATATATATATATATATATATATATATATATATATATATATATTTATATATATTTCAGACATCCATAACTTTTAGAGTATGATGTATCAAATCGTAATTTGGTATTAAAAATGGTACATAACGAGGAATAATAATATCCTGGCATATAATTATAAAAATAAATTTCAATTTTTTCATGGAACATCTCTGTATATTTTTACATTTTTGGATTCTTGAACATTTTTGAAAACAGAAAATATGACATTTTAAAAACTTTTTAACCTACTTGATTTTTTATAATCATTTAAAAATAAATATCAGTTCGCTAGTATAACTGCGTTTATTCCAAATTAATCAAAGGATGAAAATGATACATTGGTAATACAATCGCTAAGTTTTAGTGATTAGTCTGATAGCTAAGAACAAGAGAAGTTGATGAAATAAAATTTTTGTGTCTAACTATTTTTTTTCAAACGGTGACCCTTTTTAGACAAACATTTTTTTTAAGAGAACAAAAATTTTCACACTGAACTAACACTAGCAAAAGGCTTTTTTGCGATTGGTATATAAAAATAGGCTCAAAAATTAAATATTTTTATATTTTAAAACGTTAAACTTCGGCTACATAAATATTTCTTTCATGCCTAAAACGATTCTCGAAATATGGAAAGTATTACTGGAAAAATTTTTTGAATATACTCTTTTTTATATTATACAAATAAGCATATTTAATTTTATATATATATATATATATATATATATATATATATATATATATATATATATATATATATATATATATATATATATATATATATATATATATAAAATAATATATATATATATATATATATATATATATATATATCTTTACTCCTTCACGGATGAAAAATACGCAATGTGTCATTCTGTCAAATCACTAAAAAAAAAGAACAGTTTTGCTGAAAATAATTGATTATCGAGTATTTTTCTTAGCAATACTGAATTTTTGAGCTTATTTTTAATCCAATCGCAAAAAAGGTCGCCATTTGAAAAAAAAATAGTTAGACACAAAAATTTGATTTCATCAACTTCTCTTGTTCCTAGCTATCAGACTAATCACTAAAACTTAGCGATTGTATTATTCTGTCATCATTCATCAGTAGGCGTAAAAAGTTTTTAAAATGTCACATTCTGATTCCATTTAAAAAATCGAAAATGGAGTCATTTCCGGTAAAACCAGAAGTGAAAAATATGCGATAACTTGTGTGAACTATGTACCATTTACCTATACCAAATTTCGTTTTGATACATCAAGTAGTTTCAAAGTTATGGCCTCTCTAGTAGATTCGTTGACACCCGGTATATATATATATATATATATATATATATATATATATATATATATATATATATATATATATATATATATATATATATAAATATATATATAAACCGGGTGTCTCAAATAACGTGTTCCAGTGGAATATCTCAGGTACATAAGAACATAAGAAACAAAAATTTTGAATTTTTTTTTGGAGAATGTTGACATAAGGGCCATTAAATCTGACATGAGGCCAACTTCATACCACTTCTGGTTTAACCGGAAGAAATCACAATTTATTTTTTAAATGACAATCTATTTTTTTAACATTTGTAATCTACGTGATATTTCCTTTTCAGTGGTCTATCACAAGTTGGATTTTGCTTAAGGAATGGATTTTTAACAACAATAATTAGTTTTCAAATACACCGGGTGTACAACTAAGAAAGGAGGCCGGCCTTAACTCGGTAACTGTTGATCACACAATTATGGGGAAAATGGGTATATTCTTGGGTAAATCGGCCAAGAGATATCACTGGAAATTATTTTAGATTTCGAAAAATTGCCGCTAGGAGACGTAATAGCAACTCACAGAATGGAAATGCCAATTTTCCTGATTAGGATTTGTCGAAAATATAAACACTGTATTCTTCTGGCAATTATGCAGCTTTTTCCTCGGTATGGCGTACAACTTTGAATGCTCGTATTTCGGTTAATAATTTACCGATCTTCAAAAATCCTTTTTTCACGGAAAGCTCCTGGTTTCTGTTATGTGGAAATGTAGGCTTAGGGTTGAAATGCAAAATACCTGTTATATTTGAAATTTTCAGAAAAAAACGGTTTGTTTTTAATTTTGAAAAATTTTGAAGGAAAATTATTTACTTTTTTGTGTTGTTGTGAAAAATTAATTAAGAAAATTCATTTAGGTGATGACCTATACATTTCTTCTTTCCCATCATCAAAGTATCTAACAAAATTAGGCTAATATCTCAAATTGCAGGTATAAGTCTCTAAGCTCAGTTCAACCCTTTATCTATTCCATAACTGTTATCCTACTCACTACTACTACACCTTTATCTATTCCATAACTGTTATCCTACTCACATTTTTGTGACGTTTCTTGTATATTAAGCAAATAACTAAACCTAGAATCATAATATTACTAAGGACCAGTTTGTAGATGGCACAATTAAAATAAAGCAAATACATCACCTCACACTTTTTAAAGTTCCTTGCATAATACAGTATAATAATAATTTATTTCCACCCTAAGCTAATATAGGACATAAAAGAAACCAAGAGCTTTTCGAGAACAAAATATTGATTAAAATCGGTAAATTATTAAGCGAAATACGAGCTATCAAAGTTATACCAGATTCCTAACTATCCCATGATTCCTTTGGGAAGTGTGGAAACGTTTGTCAATAATATGTTATAATTAATAAAAAAGATAGTTCTTTCTGTCACTAAAATTAAACTTTAACGTGGAAAATATTTCGTACACGAATGAACGCTTTCCAAATAGGGTTCAGCCAGGTGCTAAGTTCTTCATCCGTCTTGCCTTCAACTTAACTTCGAGTGGTTTCTTTGTGAAAAAGAGGACTGCTAAAACGAAAACCGCAACAATGACCCCATATTTCTATTAGGGATATTGAGAAAGAAAGCGACATTTCCCGTGCTTCCATCCAGCGTATTCTGAAAGAAGCCAAATTTAGGCCTTGTTAAGTTCATCTTCATCAGGGACAACTTCCAGGTGATTATAACAGAGGCCTAGATTTTGTGGCATGGTTAGCGGTGGCGCGAGAAGATGGAATTTTAAGTAAAATATTGTGGCCAGATGAAAGTCGATTTCATACCAACGGTGTTGTAAATCGACATAATTGTCACTATTGGGCTGCAAAAAACCATCCTTGAATTATGAAAACAAATTTATAAAATATCTGGGGTATAAACGTTTGGTATTTTAGACAATTACATCATTGGTTCAAAATTTTTTGAGGGACACTTAAATTCTGAGAGATATTTAGAGTTTCTTGTCGAAGAATTGCCTCATTACCTTGAAAAAGACTCTTTAGCAGTGCGCCATGATACCTTTAACAAGATGGGGCACCCGCCCATAATGGTCGAATCGTAGCAGAGTATCTTCAGCAAGCCTTCCCTGGAAAATGGATAGAAACAAATGGGCCGATCAAGTGGCCACCAAGATCCCTAAATTTGACTGGATCAGATTATTTCTTTTGGGAACACCTAAAAGAACGAGTCTACAGAACACCATTTAGAAGACTTGAAAACAAGGACTACAGACGACTATAGGGCAGTTGACCCTGCTGTGTTAAAATCAGTTACCTCACGTGAACTAATGTATCGAGCTGAGTATTGCGCCGAGGTTAATGGGCACCACTTTGAACATCTTATGAAATAATTAAGTTTTTAGTTAGTATTTAAATATTATTTGTTAAAATTAATAATTAAGGTTTAATAAAATTCCTATATAAAGTATTACTTATATTAATGCATGCAAAACATCGATTCCTTGAGCAAAATCTAACTTGTGAAACATGATATTATAAAAAGGCTTAGTTGAAATAACAGATATAAATAATTTTCACTTTATTATTATCACATTTTTCCTCTACAAACTGGTAGGGTTGATTTTTAAATCCGACGTTTTGGATTCGTACGACCATCATTCATTTTTAAATTTAAATACGGATTGAAAAATTCCGTAGTATTTGAAGAACTACGAAAAACGCCATCTAGTTATCAATAATTGAATTATTACGAAACAGTTAATTGCTCTACGCGAAGAGCAAGAATAGAGCTTTTTCTGACGTTAAGTTCAATATAATCGGTTTATCCAAAACGGAGATACAAACGTTGAAAGAAAAAAGTTTGACCGTTTCCAGTCCACTTTATTATTGAGAATATAAAAAAATGATACCGAGCAAAAAGCTGCCTAATTACCAGGATAATACAATGTTTACAAACTTTTCCCAATATACGTGGTAGCCCTAAAGATACGATATACCCTCCATAAAAGGGAAATATTTTTTATTTTAAAGCGGTTTTAAAATGATGAAACGTGTCAAATTCATTTTATATCTTTGTATATGAAACATTTTTTTCTAAGATACAGGGTAGCCCTAGGAAATAGCAAAATCCCTTAAAATCTTTTTTTCGCAAAGAAATACAATATTTTTTTCTTTGAATAAGATTAATCTTATAAAAGATATTTAAACAGCTCCTTAAAATCAAAATTAACATTTTAGGTTTTTTTTAAAGGTGCAAGACAGTAGATTTGTCTATTTTTTAATATAAATTTTTGTCGTCTGCATAAGGTGATCCTAAGGGGTAAGAGAGCTTTTTAAAAGTGAAAATATTTTTTTATTTCAGAAAATTTTAATATTTTTAAAGAACTGCAAATATTTTTTGCATATAAACCTCAACTTGAGAAAACTATTGACGTATGGTGAAACACTATTTTTGCCAAAACAATTTTTTTATTGGTATTGGCTATATGTATATATTTACATATTTATTGGTATTGGCTATATGTATATATATATATATATTTTTTTTTAATACATTGTATATTTTGCAGTACAAAAATACCAACAACTTGGTTTCAGAAATGGTTCTTTTAGAATTTGACAAGGAGACAAAAAAATCGAAGATATAACATTTATATATATATATATATAATATATATATATATATATATATATATATATATATATATATATATATATATATATATATATATATATATATATATATATATATATATATATATATATATATATATATATATATATATATATATATATATATATATATATATATATATATATATATATATATATATATAATATATATATATATATATATATATATATATATATATATATATATATATATATATATATATATATATATATATATATATATATATATATATATATATATATATATATATATATATATATATATATATATATATATATATATATATATATATATATATATATATATATATATATATATATATATATATATATATATATATATATATATATATATATATATATATATATATATATATATATATATATATATATATATATATATATATATATATATATATATATATATATATATATATATATATATATATATATATATATATATATATATATATATATATATATATATATATATATATTTATATATTTATATATATATATATATATATATATATATATATATATATCTATATATATATTTATATATTTATATATATATATATATATATATATATATATATATATATATATAGAGTACAATAGCTATGGATTAGTTCCAATGCACCTTCTTTATTTTCAGCTCAATACATTCGCATCTCAGTTTTCCTACTTAATGATAAATTTTAATGCATGTGGATTCTTCAATATTGACAGGACTTTAATGACGTCTGTAAGTCATTTGTTTCATTATTAGCATACATTTTGTGTTATTTATTTATGCCTGTGAGCATTTTTGTTTTAATTTTTTCTTGGTTGAGGTGACAGCGTAATTTAAAATGTGCCTTTGTAAGGCATAACTTTTTATTAAGTTTTGATATTAAATAGTTTTAGGTTGCTAGTGTTCCAAATAAAGATATCAAATAAAAAAATTAAATTAAATCCATATAATTTATTGAAATATTAGATAAATGTGTAATATTTAGATCTTAATCTGAATAATAATTAACAATGATCAAAAGTTACAGACTCAAGTTATTAGATATAATTAGTTTTAAAGGTGGCCTAACCCAGTAAACATAAGCAAATTATTTTAAGGGTATGCTGATTTACATTGTTAAATTAACCGTTTGTTTGTAGTTTAAAAATAACACCGTCTTTTTAAAATATTGAGATAATATATCAACAACACTGTTCATTTAAACAAAAGTTATATTAAGTTTATTTCTTCTTAGTAACCTAACAATAGCAGCAAACCTTTATAAAACGTATAGCTAATTCGGCAAAATTTTTAAATGTTTTATAAAGATGTTACGTTTAAAAATAACATGCAGATATAATTATAAGTTTCTTCAGGATATTAGGACCATTAGCTCATATGGCCGAAGAATTTGCTCTAATATAAATTCATAAAATGTTTACAAGGCATCTAAATTAACTTAAAAACAACGCTTGTTGCATGTTTTTGTAACACTTGTTCAAAACGTACTCTATACGTACCTTCAGCAATGGAGAGAAAAATTCTGTTCGATGTATGTTTTTTCTTCCCAGTACTCAGAAAATATAAGACATATGACAATGTATTACTTCATAGACCATTACATATAGCTTGTTTTTAGGAATAAAACTTAAGTTGGAAAAAAGAGTATTTCGTTTATTTTAACCTTGGTCCCATTAAACGTCTCTGATACGCATTTTTAACAGTGGCTGCTCGTGGATTTAAAAACGGCTTAAGCGCAGCTAGCTAGGTGCATAATGCTACAGGTAAAAATAGCGCCGCAGACGAAAATTTTTCGGGGTGCCCTGCCCAAAATGGCTCTTTGTTTTAACCTTTTTATGATGTTAATTATCCATAGCTTTAGAGCGCTTTTTAATACTTAGGGGAAATAATATGAATTTATAAGATTGTAAATATATTTTTTTGTTCTTAAAAAACAGTTATGTACCTATATCTTAAAGCTTCTTTCTATTTGATTCGATCGATGCAAAACTGCTTCCGTCTCCGATGATCCGAACGCACTAATTTACATTAATCCTATACCAAACAAACAAGCGCCTGCAGCAGCAGTTGTATTCCGCTCCCATCTCTATTTGGCTTACCTATATTGACCATTGCGTCGCCATAGCAACTGCCGTAAACAAATCTAAGCGCGAAAGCCAGCGTGCGGGGGTAGTCTGCTGCGAAATTTGTTAGTGCTGATTGTGATTCCTCAACGGGTCGCTCTTAAAAAAAAGGTGTTCAGCGCACTACGTTTTTAAGTCATTATTATTTTTTGAGTATATAACGCACTAGTTTTGATAGAAAATAATTGTATAATTAAGTAAATAATGTGATTTTTATAATAAAAATGTAGATTATAAAATACTTAATATTTGAAAAATATTTTTGTTTTTAAGTAAATTGATTGGAAAATGTAGGTGAAGCGGCGCTTTACATGCGTCCCCTGGCAAGCTGCCATTGATTTTTAATAATCATTCGACGTCCTAACACCAACCATGAATCATACTTAATGTTTGAACGGAATATTAAAGATTTTCCCATAAGAGACAATATGTTAGAGAGAGACGGAAAACAGGGCTTGTTAGAAATGCAATAAAAAATCTAGGACCGCATTTAAGAGATGAAGTTGATGGTGAGACCTCGAAGACAAAAAGTAGGATTTTAAATCTGAGTACACTATCTTGTAGAGGAGGAAAAATGGCTACAAAGATGTAAAATTTATTTAGAAATGTTCCTTCAAATGCTGAAATTTCCAACTTTATCAACGAAATATTATTTGACCATACATTTCGGTTTTAGAATAATAAATTATTTATAATGAAATACTGGACCCCTTTCAACTTCCTTTTTCCTTCTCGGTCACCTTGTATAAAAAGTTAAAATTATTAAATAATTCATATAAATTATTTTAGGTTGCAGGAGCAGTTACCACTTATCTGGTAATTTTATTTCAATTTAATGGTGATGATGGCAGTTAAGTAATCAAACAAATCAACTTAAAGTATAAGTACTGTAAATATAGATTTTTAGTTATATTAATTAGTTATACCTATATCGGTGTAAATATTAGACTAATGATCAATAAACATGCTAATTATGAGAGCCAATTTTGTCTTTTCTCTTTATTCCAAAAGAGTTTTAAGAAAAGATTTAAGTATGCAAGTTTTCAATAATACAAACTCAATACTCACAAACAAGAACTTTTTTGGAAAAATCTCAGGACACGTAATTTGGTAATAATAGAGCAATGGAAGAAACTACTGGTTTATATGGATTTCACGCAGAATTCTATTGTTCTGAAAAGACAACTTCAATCAAAAAAATGGACATCTAAGGAAAAATATTTATTCCCAAGAATAAGTTCTGATTAACTGGCCGGTAATGTTTGTATATTGACGCCGTGATATTAAGGACTATCAGCTTTTATCAGTTTTATCGAAAGTATTGCTAAAATTGTATTTAGTATAGAAAAGGTTGATAATTTTAGTGATAATATTTAACTCAAATAATTAAATTGGGTAGACATGTAGACGTTTTGTAAAGTAAACATGAAAAATGCACCATTCTTTGTTAGGTAACGTATAATACTGTCATTAAATCTACTATTGATATAATACATTCCGAATATTTCTCATCACAGCTTCCTTCAGCTTTTCCTAAATTCTCAGCTTTTAATAGTTTCGCAGTTAAGCTTTCATCTTCTTGCTTTAATATGCTTCGACTAGTTTCGTTCAGTTGTAGCTCAAGAGAAGGCCTACGATAAAAAATATTTATAACATTTTGGAGCTATCATAAAAAATGTAATTGAGGAGTCTAAGGCAAATTAACAACTACAGCAGTTTCGATAAAAGTAGGTAGATAGAACGAATATCATTTGTTGTTACATATTTTTCAGAAAAAATCGTTATGAAGGAACTATACTGGTCTTCGTAAAAGATCACCAGAGAAAAATACTACTTTTTCATGGTTTTATGAGTAACAAAAAATGTAAGATGATATTTTTTATTGTATTAACTCCCAACAATAATCGGATAATTCGCATATTTGTTAAAGGATGGTCATAGTAAAGAGTAAGTAAGAGAATGTTTTAAGTACGAATAAGATCTTATTTTAGTAAAAAAATTGAAATAAGCTTTTGGACTTTTGAAATGAATTATGATTTTTCTAGTCTAACTTTGACTTTAGGCAGTTTATTCTTTGCCTAACAGAAAAATATTTGTAATATTAAGTTTTACTTAATAGCTTATTCTAGCATAATGAACCTTTGTAAATACGGAAATTATCAGCAAAAAAGCCGTAGCACGTAATGCTAAACAAAGCTCGTGCTGGACGATAATATTTAATGTTGGTTATAAAAGTAATGTTACTAGTTTATTACACCTATATATCAATTATTTTTACAATTTATAGTAAGTTAACATCTAAAACAGAAATAAACACCTTCAGAAACCAGAAGTAATCATGCATTTGGCTGAATCCCATCGTCTTTAATACGGAATTTCCTTTGTCTAGAGCAATGTGAAATGGAACATTTCACTCTCGGATCCCACCCAAGTTTTCAGAAATCTTGTCCTAAAAATCTCCTCACTATTCTAATAAATGGGTTCCAATTTGGCATCACTTAAATTCGGAGTTGCCTTACGTATTTAAATTCTTCACCCTCTTTATTCATAGCCTTTACAAAGTTATCCATAAGTCCAAGTTTATGATGAAGAGGAGGCAACAAACATTTTTATGAGACTATAAGAAGCACATGTTTCAATTTTTACATCCTTCTTGAAATTACTTCCATTCCGGCCAAATTTTCTTCACACAATAATAATTTAGTGCACGACTGTCTTACAAACAAAGAAATATTTTGTAAATCCTCCCCGAAGCCCCATTAAAACTGCTACTGTTTTTTAATCCTCACATATCTGCCACTTGTACCGGTTGTAGTTGATTTTATCTAAAACGATACGTATAGTTACATAGTCTTCTTTCATCGTCACTGAATGAGCAACGGTATAGACGGTTTAAAATTTCCCCTATGTAATAATACAGCTTTTAAACTGTATTTCGATGAGTATATGAACAAGTTCCACTCACAAGGAAAATACTGAGTTTCTGCAGTAACCATGGATATCAGTATATGCGCACAATGAATTTTCCATATTATAAAATAAACACTCCTTAAGATGAGAACCAAGAATTTCTGACAGTTGCTTTGATAGCCCCAAATCACGTACTAAATCAAATATAGCTCACCAGAACGGGAACCTGGAATTAACTTGGGGTCGGTAGACTGTTATGGGCTGACTGATGATGAGATATTGACTCCATTATCTCCCAAAACAATATTTTGCCAATTGTCTGCATTGTGAGGAACAGGTCTTATGACAGAAGGCAAATTCGTATATTCGATTTTTTGCTGATCGCTTTACTTCCCCCGTAAAAGGGAAATAATGTGATCGTAAAAAAAATCACTCTGTGAAATTTTTTTCAGATCCTTACGCTTCAGGGGCTCTAGATGCCGAAAAACATGTTTTCTCAATTCCGTCGGTCTGCCTGTGTGTGTCTTTGTCGGTCTATCGATCTGTCTGTTCGCGGCATAGCTAAAAAACTATTTTAGTAAAAATCCAATATGCTCTAACAAGATGGCGGTCTAGTCAAAAGTTAAAAACATTATTACTAAGAAACTGTACATCCAGTTTACCTCAAATTTGGCACAAAAATCGAAATTACATAGAAATAAACTAGTAACAATTTAATATGAAACTAAGATAGCAAAAGAATATGACGGTTAAATAAAATATTTAAAAAAATCAGCCTCAGAAAATTACTTATTAGATTCATTTCAAATTTTGTGCAACTATTAAGTGTGATATACAGAAAAACTGGCAAAGTGGGAGTACGAATTCAAGACGGCGAAACAAAATGGCCGCCAAATGAAATTTAATAACGTAAAAAAATTTGTTTTCAATTGCCTTTAAATTTTGCGGAAATATTAAATGTGATATAGGGATATACTGGTACTTCAGCATGACGTAACCAAATGGCGGTGTGTGTCAATGTAAAAACTACGTATTAAATTATTTTAAATTGTGCCCAAAAATCAAGTGTTGCCAATATTTACGGAACGGAGAGTTTGCTCCGCAAAAAATAGGTATCGTAATGAATTGTAGCGCTTTTGTAGCAAAGTTTACGTTGCTAGATCATCTGCAAGTAATAAATAATGCAAAAAAAGTTACAATAACTAATTTGTTTGCCAATATTTACCAAAATACGATTTTGTGATAGTTTCTGAGATAAATTGAATTGAAACTATTATTAATTTTCCATCACTATCATCTGTTTCTGTCAAGAGTAACGTATGAAAATTATAAACGCGTAGGGACCAAATTTACCAAAAGTCTTCATTTTGTTAAAAAAAATATCTATAAAGATTAATTTCTTGGTTACAAAATGTTATAATTAGTTTTTACCTGCAAGTTTTCCAAAATATAAAAAACATGTTCGAATTTGTTTTTTGTCTAATATTTTTACTATTCTAGGGATTTAATTCAATTTTATTTATAAAAATACAATTATTCGCTTTGGAAATCTCGGAAGCATTGCAATATCGCTTTAAATTTAGTATCTTTGAAAAGTTTAAAAGCCATATTTTTAATGACTTTTTCGTTTTTTCTTTAAAAATGTTCAAGTTTTTGAGATTTTTTAATATCCCAACGACTAGGGATGGGCGATATTATATTTTACCTATCGATATGTTTTACTTATCGATATGTGATAGCCCAGCACCTATCGATATGTTTTATTTATCGATAGTTCACTGCTACTTATCGGTATTTGCTACTACCTGTCGATATATTTGCGACAATGGTGGTCTGTGCGACAAAAATTCTTGAGCAAAATCGATATCATGCGATACCTATCGGCATTATTTTTTATTTACCTATTGTTATTCGATATCTCGTTGACCTATCGATAACTTTTGATATATCAATAATCATCTTTACTGACGACTTTTTTTTAGGTAATTAACTTCTTTTTTTTTTTCTGAGGTTATTTCCATTCATAGTCTTTAATGCACTCAGAGACAAGAAATCAGCGAAAATGACAAAAAATGCGTCACGCTAAGAGTGTATGGCCGTATATACACAACCTATAGGTAAAAACCAATTATCGCCTGTTCTAGCCACGGAGGTCCTCTTTCAAATTCAAATTTTGGTTATTGTAAATTTTGTAAAATTAATTATAGCTACCAATCGATTTATTTCAGAAATTTTTATATTTAAAGAAAAAAATGTGAGGATCATTTTTGTACAGAATATCCTAATCTTGAGTGTTTACACAATTGCTCTCTTTAGAATATTTTGGCCATTAAAAGCAAAAAATAAAAGTACGATTTAAACAAAAATGTCCTGCTTCCATTTTTTCCTAAGGTTCGACCAACAATGGCTCAGCATAGTGCTGTTTAAAATATGACTTTTGTTGCCAGTTTACACTGAAAATAGTCGCTGCGACGCATTCTTGTGGGGCTCGGCCCCGCATAGATTTTTTCTCGTACACAGAGCTACAGTGTTGAAAATCGTTTAGTAATTAACTTTTCTACTTAAAGTAAATTTACAGTAGAAAAATCAACCATTCATTTCAGAAACTGAAAATTTTATCTAAAAAAGTTTCAATGTATGATTCAATTTAGAATATTAATAAAATAAAAAACAATACTGTACTATATATTTTCAAACGGTACTAAAATACGTACTTGAAAAGAAACTGTACAATCTTCTCCAGTACAGAATCATCTCTTTCATACATAGGTATTTCTGCAATTTCGCACACAGATCTAAGCACACACTGTTCCCCATATAAGCCAAAACTAAAAGGAAATACAGCTTACTAAGTTAATATAGCGCAAAGTTTTTTTTTTAATTTTCCGTCTAAGCGCCAACTAGAATATTTAGATGAGTTCTTGACAGAGCATCGTGAGCCTCACAATTACTGTAAAAGTGTCTTTTAACTAAAATGTTGCTACGATAATCTACACACGAGAGTTTATTCCAATAGAATATAGAGCCCCATTTATATCGTAAGCACCAATGGGTTACCGACAGACAATCGTAAATGCCGTCGGTTACGATATATTTCCGACTCTTGAATTAATTGTTCTTATTTTGCAATCATGAACACAAGGATGTTTTTTAGATATTCAAAGTACTGCCCCTTACGGGAGGAACACAATGCAAATTACGTCAAAGGTTTACTTCAAACGTTATTTTTCTTTAGGTGTTTTTTGGTGTTTTGTTAAATATTTTTTGACATATAGATAATAAACGGCTATATTTAGTTCCAAAGTTCAAAATTACCACCAATCTTTGAACTAGATGTGTACTTCCTTCTTAAGTATCGTTTCTATCTGGTTAGTTTTTACCTTAAACGTTTACGGGATTTGCATTGTGTTCCAGGCTGTAACGACTCTCCTTTCGACACCACCCTCTTTCTCTATAAAGCAATGCTGAGTCATGGCATGACCATCTAGAATTTGAAACCGGTCAGAATTTTAAGTTGAAAAACAAAAATGGGGACGCACCTAATTTTGACTTTTGGTATGCATTGTTACCAACTTAAAAATGTTCAACAGTAAATAACTTTTTAAAAGATAAGATTTTTTTAAAATAAAAGTACACAAAATAGTAAAAAAACACTCTTTTTATAAGACAATTCATCTCTCACGCCCTTTAGGGCCCATGCTATAAAATAATCTTATGAAACTAGTGTTTTTGAATAATATTTTACTTCCTAATATTGAAACAAGGCGGAGTATTATTAGCATAAATAGTTATAATAATAACACATCTATTGATATATTGAATATTTCGAAACGAAAAAAGCAATGGAGGTTCTTTTTCACTGAACAAATTAGTTTTGAAATTGGTGGTTTTCTTGGTATCCAAAATAAATACTGCATTAGAAAAAAAAATCGCGTTTAATGTTATTTTTTAAAAAGTCACCTATGGAGGCCAGTTTATATTATTCCATAAATATCAGTATTTTTCAAAGAGATTATTTCGCATTCCACCCCTAAAGAATGTTTCGAAAACATTACACATTACCTTTGTAGCATCTATAATATAAAATAACCATAGCTTGTATTACGGTAAACGAAAAAAGAAAGGAATATACTCTATGATTTTGAAAAGTATACAGGGTGATCTATTTAAAATAACAAAGTTTTTGTGTACATGAAATTCGGCCAATTTGTTTTCGGTTGTCAAAATTAAATGACATATTATATTTCAACAACAGGAAAACGAAATTATTTAACGCAAACCGCACCTGGATAGTTTTTTCGTTTTCGACATATTTAAGATCAAAATATGTATAGTAGCGGCGTGGTGACTGTGTTTATTCCGTTACAAATGTGGTTTTTCAAGGGCAAGGGTACATCATACAGCATTAATGGCTACTTATAGCCTTAATGGTTACTAATATTCAGCATGAAACCTTACCAGTTTAAACTGTCTTAAAATCATAATCATTTTTCTTGATAAATGATAGTCAACTATGTCATACTTTTTTTATTTTTGAATAAAACTGTTTGTATAAAGAAGGCTATTTATTTTTGTTTAAATATTTGATATCCATAAAATAATGTATATGTATTAGGACTACGTCAAATGCTTTAAAAAAATATTTCTGTAAATTTTAAAAGTGTTAGTTAAAAATAGAGTTGCGATTCAAAAAAATGACTCCTTAAAATTTTATTTTTAGCGCTTACGATGTTTTGTCAAAAACCCATTAATTTATTGTCTTAGAGGGTTATATCCTTGTTTGATTAACTTTTTAAAGAAAAAAAATAAAATAAACAATATACTCAGCTTAACACGTGTAACCAATAAAATATTAGAAGAAATATGTTATGGGCAAAGTCTGTTGCTAATTCAAAATTAGATTTGGCTAGGCAAACCAGACATTGCTTAAACGTTTCCGGCAAAGTCTGAAATTATTTCGAATTTCGGATTTTTCCTGCAGTGTAATCCGGCAAACCTATATATCAACATATACTTGTTTCAATAATTAACGATTGATTAAAGTTATTCTTAAATAGTAAAAAGGAAATTAAAAAAAAAACTGTAAAATATATTAGGTAGTACACAATGCAACTTTATTTAGGAATAATACATTATTTGTTGGCTCACGATGCATTTTTTAGTACAGGGTGTCCCATTTTCGTGTGTTTTACGGGGTTTCTCGTTTATGAGATAGAAAGATTCGATTTTTACAATACTATGTTGCCTTTTTATGAAACTAAAGATGCCACACGTAACTTTGTCCTAATCTTCTTAAGTCCTAACACTGGAATTTGTGGTGGAAGATAGATCAAAATACAAGAGTTCTAACCACACTACCCCACAACTTGTTACGTACTAGACGCGCATTTCGCTAACCAAGTTAGCATCATCAGCAGATGATATAAACTGGTTTATATTATCTGCTGATGATGCTACCTTGGTTAGCGGAACGCACGTCCAGAACGTAACAAGTTGTGTTGTAGTGTTGTTAGAATTCTTGTATTTTGATCTAATTTTCTTAGTTTCTCAGATATAGGGCGAACTAGAATATGTAGCATTTTTGGAACCCCCCCCCTCCGCCCGATTAAACGATAACTCAGTTATCGTATAATTTATCGGAAAAGTAAAAATTATTTCTTAAGCAATTTTTTACGTAGAATCCAGTGAGGTACTATTTTTTCAGGTTTTTCATTTTTTGAGATACTGACCAAAGTTGCACTTTTTTAAATGTATATTATTTTTTTATATTATTTGTTTCGCTATGAGCCTTTTAAAACTATAATAAAGGCTAGGAATGTTATTTTCATAAATAAAATGGAAAAATGCATTTTTGACTTTTAACATAGACGGCTCTGGTTTAAATTAGGTAACATGTCAATTAATTAATTTATTCAATGTCAAATTTTGGCTATTGAATTTTCCATGCTAGGTTCCGTAAAATTTTTATTATATTATATGTATTAAATATGGCAGAAACCTATCATTTTGATCAGGCGCTGAGGAGGCGGCAGAGTTTTATTTGAATAGGTAGGTTATCAAGGTGCATATCCATATATATATATATATGTACATATATATGTTTCAGATATCCAGAAAGGAGTCAGCCAGATAAGCGCATATTCCGGAAAATACAGAGGAATGTAATTCAATATTGATGTTTTAACAAACCCAGATCCAAGAGGCATAACAAAGAAAATGAAGAATCAATGCGCGCCGAAAAAATGTGCCTAGAGAAGTAATTTATCTTAATGCAGCCTTGAATTCAGTTACGTTGTCTTACCTAAATAAAATAAAATAATAGACCATTTAAAGCAGGACCGCATATGTGTTAAAAAGTAAAGTAAAAAACTAATAGGGCTAGGACAAATATGTGTGTGGCATCTTTAGTTTCAGAAAAAAACCACGGTACTGTAGAAACCTCATCTTTGTATCTCTACTCATAAACGAGAAACCCCGTAAAACACACGAAAGTGGAACACCCTGTACAATTAAATCTTAAAAATTTCTGCGATATTTCTTATTGGTAACATTATTGATTTTCAGAAAAGCGTTCTCCATATATAAATTTAATTTCTTAAATACATTGGACTAATCTTTATTTGCCTATAGTACCTACATTATAATAACCATCGTAATTCAATTATATTTTTTCTGCACATAACTTAGACACAAAAATAGATGATGTTGCAGATAAAGAATTATCACTTCGGACGATTAGCAAATAAAATTCTGCTTTGGAAAACAGGGAAAATATAGTAGCAATAAAAGTGTACCATGTATTCCTATAAATGCAAAAAAAACTTCAAACGTCGTATTAGTCTTCATGTGCCAATAGACAACGAATGTATTATTTTCCTGTACTATAATTATTATATTATGTACTACCACTACTTAGTAATATGTTGTGCAGATTTTCTTTTCTTTGCATTTTACCATTTAAGAATATGTCTAAGTATTATCATTTTTGATTAAAAGTCGTTTATATAAGTACGTATATATTATTCTTTGACTTGCTGACCGACAATATTATGTATTTTCATTTATAATCTCCCTAGTGCTTGAAGTTTTACCGGAAATTTTTGGAATACATAATTTTTCGAAAATTATCACGTATCGCGTAGTGACGAGGGATGATTTTCAAAGAAAAATCGTGTTCTCCTTCACAAGGTTGACATTTACACAGAAAAATTTCCTATTATGTAATTCAAGCAAGTTTTAAAATTTCATCAGATGAGAGATTTTCGGTTAAATAAAATTAAAGCAATCTACACAATGGACACGTTAAAAAAACTGTCCACGGTCCACTCAACTAAACAGTTGAGGCAAAATTTATGATCACAAGAATTAGGCCTGCATCTTTCTTCATTTTTTAAAGTTATACAGCAAATAGGACACTCATCGGAAGATTATTCTGTCACTTTATTTTCTTTTTTTATTTCTTTTTAATTTGACTTGTTTTAACCCTCTTCGGGAGCCCTTTTTTCTTTTAAATATTTGACAAGTTTCAGAATTGTTACTTCACATTTACAACTTTAAATTGAAGCAGCAAAAGCGTATTTACCCCTTTTAAACTTTAACTTTAAGAGGGGAGTCTCTCGAAGTAGTCATATATTATTGATCATAGCTTAAAAGAAATAACCTTCGGCGTCAAGGCTAAGTTAACGAACTCGATTAAATAATTTTCAATATTAGATAGGAGGAGGAATAGATATAATTTTTAAAATGATAGGGAGGAGGAAGAGTAGATGCATAATGAGGAGGTGGAAGAAGAGGAGGGGCTTCTCTCCTTAAATAACTACTAAATTGGCTGTGAATGTCAAAAATATTTATACGAAAATATAAGAACCATTTTTTGTATCAGTAGTCATTTTCATTCTCATCATATTGTTACACGCTTACGAATTTAATTTAGAATAAATACTTGTTGTAGTGTATCTATAATCTCGTTTTTATCTCTTATCTCTCTTGGAAAGAACTGACTGATTGTGTCTTTTAACCAAATGTGTCCTTTACCGATTGTGATTTTTCTAAATATGATCCCTTTTTGGACGTATGATACGCGCAATTATCAAGCCAAGATTTTGATTTCAGATAACAGATTGTTCTACTTGTGATTCGTTAGTATGACTTTCATAATTATTAACTTGGCGCCATTCGATTACTCTTGTTAATGTATGTTAATATCGACTTGGTTTGTCAATGAAAATTGTCTATTCGCTGGACATTATGGTTGTTTCAGAATTTTTAGGGTTTCTTGCTAATCAATTGTTATTATTTATGTTGTTAATGTATGTTTTCTTCCAATATCTCTGACTTGGTTTGTTTTCTCTTATGCTGCCACATTCCTTTAATTTTTTTTTATATCTGCGTTTCGGGATTCAAACTGAAATTGATTGGATTTTGTAGAGCTCTTTTCACATAACGGTTTAAGTTTTCGTTTCCAACCGCCATGTAGGGAACCGACATACAGCTGTCCTTTCAAGGCAAGTATACGGAGGCTGCCCATTGGGAGCCCTTAGCATGGTACTGCCCCTGCAACCGGACATAACGCGGCCCTTGTCTTGACGGTGTAGCATTAAAAATCCAACAACGGTATTATCAGTGTGCTAACTTAGTAAACCACGAAGCATATAATGCCCTCGACAAAAGCAAGTACTGAGATGAGTTTTCTTTTACATTTCTATTTATACAAAATATTACAACTTTTGATTATGAGAAACATATATTTGTTGTGAATCTAGATAGACCCCAAGTCTACAAAAAGAGTCGTTCTTTTATTATCCCTTTGGAAGATACCGGACTAGGCATATCCAGCACTCTTTATTATATTAAAAACTGCCGGCTACGCCAAGTCTCGAACCCGAGCCTTACGACGAGCGCAGCAGCTCTCTTACCACTGAGCTACCGAGCTATTTACTAAAATAAGAGGAAATTATATTTTTTTTTTGTTTGGTGTGACATGCAAATATATTATAAAAGCATATTTGTTTATCCTTTACCTGTTTGGTGTGATATTATAAAAACTTGTTTTTTTACCCTTTAGTAAAATAAAACACTATATATAAGATTAAAGACATGTTGAAATAGTGATCTTGAATAAATTTGTTTTACTAGATTAAAAGGAAATTTCATTTTCATAAGTTTGATGTGAAGTATGTACAAAAAAATTTGTTATTATCCTTGAACAAATTAAACTTAAAAAAGTCTAGTGTGCACGAACTTTGATGAAATAAAAACACTTATTATAAGTCTGGAGACATGTTGAATTAGTGATCTGGACTATACTAATTATCATGGCACATATAATAAAGCAAACAATATATTTCGGATTTTGCCTAACTCACATTAGATAAGCATATGTGCCGCATTACACAGCAGGAAAAGCCCAAACTAGTAAATAATTTCGAACTTTGCTTGAAACATTTAGCCAATGTGCGGTTGGTCTAGGTAAACCTAAAGTTTGACGGAGCAACGAATTTTGCCGATATCATATATGGTAATAAACTTACTTACTTATCTAGGAGTTTAGCAAGATACTCATAAAATTTAATCCTAGGTAGGTCAAAACTGAGGGGGTTGGACCTCACATCAACTGTAGTAGGATAAAAATTACTTATATTATAGGGCAAGTTGTATTGTGCCTGGAAACACCAACTTAAATTGATGGATCTTCTTGGTAGGACGAATGGAACTGTAAGACCATAAGTGAACTAAAAAAATACCTATTATATTATGCGAATGCAATTAGGAAATTGATAAAAATTATGCTAAATGCACAATACTGCTACAGTTACGTCAGCACCAAAATAAAATTAGTTGTTTGCTATACTGTTCTGAGGCTCGTATTTTTCCTATTTATTGATAGTTAGTGTCAGTTATCAACTAAGAATTTACAAGAACTTGTTCTTGACATTCTTGTAAATTTTCGTAATAATGATAAATTTACTAACAAACGGGTTATTATATAAAGACAAGACTTTTTATTTGACAGCCGACACAAATATCAAAAAAAAATCGCTTCCAAAACTTGAGATAATACTTTAAATTTAAAAGAAACAATGTCTTTATTATGTAAGTGGGTGGTAGTACAATTTTTACAATCACTTTACAAATGAATGAATTATTCAGTTATTACCTGCAAAAGCGTATTTCTGGGGAACAGCAAATAAAACGAGCGCTTCGTTATATCATGATCATCTTGTCCACAAACCAAAAATACTGTACAAAACACTACTAGAAGATAAAAAACTTGCATTTTGGTCACTACACAATAAATCCGAAAACCCTTACTTTGTAATAAATGATCAATGGCACGTGACTTGCAAAAAATTAGAACATAACTTTTATTATTTGTTGATTACAGTCAAACGGGTTTACGTTATGAATTAGTCGAGAGGATTTCATCATTTATAACCACCGCATTACTTGACAGGATATATAGGATGATTCAGATATAGCTTAATTTCTTTAGCAACCTTAAGCCAAAGAGCCTTAATAAATGCATTAAAAGAAAGGAGTAAACCTTAAAAGTAACATATATTGTTCCGGAAACAAATTATTCTTTCAGTGGGCCAATTATTACTTTTTGGATTTTAATATATCAGATGCCTTTAACACTGTCAAAAAAATTGTTTTGCTATTTTTCAAAAACCATTTTGCAAAGTGGGTAGGACGTCACGCAGTGGAGGTGTAGCAGTCTATATTAGAAACGACTTGCAGGTCAAACAAATAGATGTTGGGGATAACACTGAATCTCTTAAAATTATTTGGTTAATTTTTATCATTCATATTATTTGCTTGGGGCTTGCCTCGGTGTGATTTATCTACCACTTAAGCGTATTCTTTTTGACATGATTAATAGTATAACAAAAATCAATAGCAGATATAACTCCTCTATCTGATGAATAACTTATTATTAAATTTGTTTTTCTTGTAATTTACAATTTAAGTCAACTTCTGACACAACCCACACTCACTGCAGGTATCGCGAACAGTCTCATTGATGTGATTGTATTACCTAATTAACAATTATTTAAACATGAAATGGTGTATTATGACATGCATAGCAGTAGAGGACATTAGCTTATCTATTGCGCGATATAGTGCAAAATCGCACAAATAATTCCTAAAATAGTAAACTACAGGGATTTCAAGTTTTCTAGAAACGTTGAATTCAGCGCAGATATCGTTAACATGTATTATGCGTTCTTTTCAATTCCTGATGTTGATGAAAAAGTTCAACTACTAACTACTAACTGGAAACTGAAAATATTACTTATATTTTTGATTGGCATGCCCTCTTATGAATCGCCATGTTACGGTAACGAGACTGAAGGCGCCTTGGTTCAGTAATATGCTAAAAATAATGGGAAAACATTGTAACAAACTAAATTATTCATTATTATTATTATTAATTAGCTAAATAAAAATAATCAAAGTTTTTAAACAATTGGTCTGCGTACAAAAAAATAAGGAATCGGTTTACTCAGGCTATAAAGAATGAAAACAAATTTACATTAAATTTGTAGCACGAAACAAACAGCCTAAGACAGTTAGGAAACTCTAGGGCAATTGAATATATACAGCACGGCATAGGACAGCTTGAACATTCTACTTTCTTTGCTAATAAATAAAAAAAATAATAATTAAATAAATCCATAAATGATATTCTACTCACTGTTAATGAATATACTGTTCCTTACCATATAAACAATCGCGCAACTTTAAGTAGAATTTCATTTAGTAGTAGTAGAATATAAAAATATCATAAATGCAGCCTCACGAATAAAATCTAATGCCTCGGAAATAGATGGCATATCTCTGGGCATGGTTAGATTGTGCTGTCGAGTAATTGTGACCTTTTTAACTCAGATTTTGAATAAGTATATTGAGAGTGGTTCATTTTCTTTACAAAAACTGTACGAAAGTTACTAACGCCACTAATAATTTGGACTTAAGACCAATTAGTTTATTATCTATGCTATTTAAAGTGTTTGAAAAAATGTTAGCTTCTCGGATATTAAAAAAATTACTTAATACTAATCCACTGAGCGATTCTGGCCTTACTAGATTATAGTAAAGCATACTTTGAACCACGAGATATTTTGTGTTAGATTACGCTAATACGGTTTTACAGATTATAATTACATTTTTTAACAACTACTTAAAGCGTCGCATGTAGCAAGTGATTTTGAAAGAAAGTGTGTCCGACCCAAAAAAAAGTCTCTCTAGGGGTGTCCCTCTAGCATTTATCCTGGGACCATTGCTATTTTAAATTTATTTATTTATTTTTATCACAAGTACTTACAGAGTTACCGACTCAGAATTGTACATAAAAAGAATAAACTAATCTAATTACAATTGGTAATAGGCAATAAGAACAATACAATTCCACTAATTTAATTAATTTCTACTTAACTAGGGTTTTTAATTGTACATTTAATATAATTCAAACTACAAGTAAAAAGGAATTATCATTGTAGTTCCTCATTAGCATGTCCACAAAGGGCTGGCTACCGTACTAAGTTCGATGGAAAGCAGGTCGAAACAGCTGTCTTGATCTGGTAGGCCTTTGAGGTATACGGAAAAAAATATTTGACAGCAGCAGACTGCACTCTATTTTTCCATCTATAAGTTTATACAAGAATATTACTTGAGCGTTCTGCCTTCTGTATTCTAATGTATTAATGCCCACCAACTGAGTGCATGTTAAATATGATATATCCTTATAGGGATTTATTTATTCAGCAGAAACTTGAGAAATTTATTCTGCACTGCTTCTAGACGCTTAATGTAACAATTATAATAGGGAGACCATATAACAAAATTATACTCTAAAATACTAAGAACCAGACAATTATACAGACACTTAATATCACATGTCTATACAGGGACGTTGTAGAAAACCCAGCATTCTATATGCCTTCACAATTATGCCATCAACATGTTTGTTGAAGGTTTAATATTCACTATATACAACACCTAGGCGGTTAAAACTATTTACAGAGTATAAAACAATATTGTCAATAGAGTACTGGTACAGCAAGGAAACTTTACGCTTAAAAAACCGCATGACTTTACACTTTGAGATGTTAAGGTCCATAAAATTATGGATTTGAATCTATATGTATGTCACGGATTGTGGTATGCAAAGATATTCTGCTGATACACAGTTGCGCATTAGTTTTAGCAAAAATTAGTCAATCGGAGCTGCAAATGTAATGAATAATTGTCTAAATTCATTTTCTCAGAACTCTAATGATAACGTATTAGGAATAAATCTGAAAATATCATCTGTTTTGTTTTTTAGTCCATATAGTAAATGGGCAAATCAGAATCCGCAAATTGATATCGTGTCCAATTGGTCTGCAGGATACTAGAACTAGTATATTTGATACAAAGTTAAGTTTCAAAACACAAAAAACTAAATTAGTACAAAGGTTAATTTTTCTATTATATAAACAGATATATAATGAGTATGTCCAATTATGTAATGCTCTGGTTCTATTGTGATATTGTTTTTGGACCCTCTTTTGACTCACAGTCTATGTCTGTAATTTAAGACTGAGATAAAAGCTTTTTTAGAGTGAGATTAAAGCTGCCTTTGGCTCGTTTCGTACACAGGTTGCCCAAGCTCGTGATAGCCACCACAATAATTTACTTGATTTACCGCTACATCGAACTTCTCTCTTTCAGCCTTCGCATGTGGCTCCTAAACTGGTATAGAACGAAATTCGCTACTTTGGTAAAATACCTATTTTATATTTTAAACAAAAATTCAAAGCACACTTACTTGATAATTAGATTGTTTTTCTACGAGCACGCAGAAAAGTGCACTAGTCGGAAATAATATATATATATATATATATACATATACATATCATATATGATTCATGTCTGAGGTATCCTTTGGTATTTATTTAATGAAAAAGATGACCGCTTTATATGGTTTAGCCGGCGCATGCTGAAGAACAGAACTTACCAAAATGGCTAAAATGACGTTGCCGACAAAGGAGACTACTTGCCTGTTAAAATTCCAGATTCAATAAATCATACTAGTAGAAGTTTCGTGATATGTAAGGGTAAATATGTTTGACAACAGCCATTGTCAAGGGTAGAATTATAGTATCTATAAATGATAGGATCTAGCTAGTAAACATGGACAATAATAGGTTTTGTAACATCTTCCCTCGGAAGTTCTTCTCCAAATGGACGGGGATAAAAAGAAATACGTAAGTTAAGACACATCCACAAATATATAACAGTTGTTTTTTTTTAAATTCAGCCTGAAAAAACTATTTAATTGATTGATTTCAAATCGTGTGCCATAACTAACTGTGGTATAGTGTTCAGCTAGTAAAATTGTGTTACTAATTCAAGATGGCAGAACAAAATGGCGGCCAAATAAAATATTTGTAATCGTGAAAAAAAATCACCCCCTCAAAATATGTTTCGTCAATTACATCGGTCCGTCTATCAGTTCATGGCATAACTTAAAAATTACTTACCAAATTGACTTTAAATTTTAGGCAAAAATTGGGTCCCATGGGGATTATCTGGAAATATTTTGGTTAAAATTCAATATGGCGGCCTAAAGAAATGTAAAAAAAATTATTAATAAAAAAAACAATTATTCAAAGTACCTCAGATTTTGCACAAAGATCAACATAGGAATGAACTGGTGATATTTTGACAAGAATCCAAGATAGCAAAACAGAAAAGCAGCATATAAAATATTTAAAAAATCAGCCTGAAAATACTACTTATTAAATTTGTTTCAATTTTTGTGCAACCATTAAGTGTGATATAGAGATAAACTGGTAAAGTTGTGGTACAAATTTAAGAAAATTAATGTAAAAAAATCTTATTTAATTGACTTTAAATTTTGCAGAAAAATTATGCCCAAAAGTCAAGTTTGGCATAGGTAGAAAGAAACTGGTAAAATGTTGATAGGAATCAAATATGATCATATAAAATAACACCAAATAAAAATGTTTGAAAAGACAGTATATGTAACACATAATATATACTGTGACTATACTGAACTAAATTGGATCACACTTCGCTATTCCTATCAAATGGACAAAAATCATAACGTGGGAATTTCGGGGTAAAGGAAATTTGCCGATATTTTATCAAATGATTTATTTTTTCAACGAGCGTCTGCAAAAAGATACTTTGGATACGCAATTGGGTTAGCAAAATTTACTTTTGCGCACTAGTGCGTAAAAATAAATCTGGTTCGCACTAGTGCGCAAAAGATGTTGCTGAATATTTTTAACTTTTTTCCGAATGCCAAAAACTTAAAAAATTACGCAAAAAACTATTATTTGTTAGTTGTTTCTTAGTATTTTGTTTTAATTTAATGTCACATTATTTATTTCTATAAATATTTAAGCTCATATAAAAAGTACGGTTCCTAACTCTTGCGCAGAGTGTCGCACTCGACTGCTGCCCGAACTTCGCCGGTCAACTGTAGCCAGCGTGCGAACAAGAATTACTTTGCGCACTAGTTAGGAAATATACTATAAAATTATAGATTAGGGATCTTGCTTGAATTAGTTTATTTTTACTTCATTTCTATTTTCTAACGTATAGAAGCAATGTTACGCGCATTGTACAGATTTTTCAATATTTTTGATATTTTTGCGCATGTTTTCTGTTTTATTTTTTATTGCTCTAAAATAAACGCACATTTAAGTGCATATTTTCATGTTTGGAAAGCTAATTTGCATGCATATTTTTTGATTTTCAAATGCATTATTAACTTAAGCCTACATATTAATAAAAATTATAATTATTTTGCAAATGTGGTGTTATGATTTTGATTAAAAATAGATAAATATTTTAATCCTTTAGGTCCAGGGATGATCAAATAAAGAGAAACAGCTTTTCTTTGTATGAGGCTTTGTTTCTGTTTTGTCTTGATTTACATATATGTTTTGAACTGCTTAATTTCCAAGATATGTGGGAGTCGCAAAAGTAATAATTTTGGGTCTAGTTGTTCGCCCTTAGCAACTTTTCGAGTTTGTCATGATGTGTTATATTGGTTTTCGCTAATATTTTCCATGTAAAAACTTTGCTCGTGTATAAAAAAGTTTGTCATTTTAGAACTTCAGTTATTTTACCTCATATCAGATTTTAAATATTTCAATAAAAACCCTATTCTGGAAAAAACAGAGAACAGTGTATAGGCCTAAGAGAATATGTAATTCTAAGTTATAACAATAGAAAAACGTATTCGGTTTTAAAAGTTTTAGTGCCTTATAATAATAAAGAGGTATTTTTAAAAGCACTACATATATAATCTGTATACGTCCGCTACACTAAAAATGATGTTGATTGCTGAAGAAATTAGAGCGCGTGTTACAGTTACAATCATGTTTGATCTGTCACGCTGTTGACATTTATTTTTATTACATTGTAGTTAAGTCGCTAAATGACTGTCAGTATACGTAGGATAGCTCGTAAACACATCCACCACTGAAATAAACAGAGTCTTTTTAGGTTTTGAGACTGATCGCCTATTTAGATAGTTCCAATAGCATACAGGGTACCTAAATAAGAGGCTCACCCTTATAACAACATATTGAAGTGAAATTTTCGTTGGTTAAATAAAACATAATTTTTATTTTTTTTACTATAACATTTCTTCTTTTATTTTCTAATTTCTGCTATTTCGAAACAGAACCTTCGTATAACATGGGTGTCGAGACATTGTTGGAATGCATATTATGGTCCACTTGCAATTTTTTTTAATGCGTATTTTTGTGTGCTGTCAAATAACTCCCCAGAAAAAAATATTTTTGACAAACCTCAGAAACCACATATTTAAATGGATATAAAAAACGAAAACTCAATAAGAAAGGAAAAATCAAATTTTTACCAACTTTTGTATTCTTATTATCGACCACTACAAGTATCTTTTCGCAAGTTTTTATTAATTTTTTTTGTCTCGCTGTTAAACGAACGATATTAGTTTGTAATAATTATTAGAACAAATTAAATTTTTGAAAAAACAAGTTTTATGAATAAAAAAGTCTGTTGGTTGTTTGGTAAAAGCAGATTAGTTCTGATGTTATACCATTTGTGTATTAGAAAAATCTTCGCCGAAATCTAATTAGTTAGTGTCCCCATCTATCCTTCTTATACAATTATTTAGTAATTATTATAATATACCAGGTGTCACAAATAAGTAGCTCATGGCTGTAATATTTCCTATGACTTTCTAAGTACAATCGTATGTCATTTATCTCATTGCGACAAAAAAAGCTATTTTAATTTTGGGCTTTATAGTGTTATGATAGCAAAAACGATTGACTTACCTACATATAAAATGCAGTCATGAAATATTACAATAAATTTGTTAAAATTTTGAAATAAGTATTGCTAATTTCATTCACAAATAAAGTATGCCATGAAAAACAAAGCTGAATTGTCAAATTTGACATTTATTTAGTATACAAATAACTATAAAGAATAGTATTTTTCCTAACAAGTGTCGAAAGTGAATTTTTTCTCACGAGACTGCCGTTGACTGAACGACGGGAAACGGAGTTCGGACAATCAGTTGAGTGCGGAAAACACATTTTCCACACGCGTTACGAACATTTATTTTTCTACAAGCGTGTGGAAATAACCAGTGTCCAACAGTCATATTAAAATGTTTATTTAAAGCTTTACATTTTATTGCTTATTTATATAATAATTTGTAACAAAAGTGCAATTAGTTGCATTAACATGCTTGGCATCATATTATCCCTATTGACCCTAATTGGCGTTATTCTAATTTTTTTTTATTCCATTGTTTGATTTAAAGGTAGCTGGAGGTCGTGAGCAAGTTGATGAACAAGGTGTGGGAACATCTTTTGGATTCAAAATTATATTCACCATTTTTGTTTTGTTCCCTACAGATTCATCTAAATATCCCTCTGCTACTTTAGTAGACATCCATCCCCCATTGCGTTTCAAGTTAGTTATGCCCACTCCGGCGTCCGCCAATATAGTTGCAGATGACCGCCTATAACAGTGCCCTGTATATTGTTCTGGATTAGGACACTTTATATATGCTGCAACTTCTGCTGACATTTTCCCAAATTTGTTAATACCAATGCATTGAAAAGTAGATTTCCCGTTTTGGTAGTTAACGAAAAATCTTTGATGAAGGGTACCTTTGGAACGTAACGATGCATATTTTTTAATCGAATTTAGGTTATAGTCAACAGTGACAACTAAATTTCTACTGCGATGGGTTGTTGTCTGGGATTTTAAAAAGAAACATAGAATCCTGTTCTTGAATATTGTCTAACGTAAGATTAAGTAATTCTTCCCGTCTGCAAGCTCCCGCAATCTCGATGATTGTAGCAATTTTCACTAACAGGTAAATAAGATCGGGAGCTTCTGTTAAAAACTTGTTGATATCATCTGGATTAAAATTTTAGATTCTTTCGGGCGGAAACCTACGCTTTTCTTTTTTAGGAAAGCGGTTACTTTGAAGTATTTGCTCATATTAATGTTCTTTTTAACTTTAATATTATTTTCAGCATTAAAAATCTCGACCAAAGAGTTGACAGCTGGCAGGTTTTTGAAAGCTCAGATAAATAAACTAAAATTACCTCCTCCTTTTCATAGTTGCTTATTTTCTTTTATAGGCACCATTGGCTAAGTATTTTATATTCTTTGTAGTATCTTGCGGCCTCAATAATCTCCTCTGGAACCTCTTCTATTGAGATTTCAACTACATCCATTTTTTTTGCGATATGGACTATAAACCCTACAAAAAAAACTCGGACTTAAATTGAATCTCATTCATGGAAAATGTTTGACGTCGTCATTTTTGACAATAAACAAAATAGCATGACTTGAATAGACAGGTAGTAATTATATAGGTAAGTTTTATAAGGTAATTAATAAATTAATGGAAAATTATATTAATATGTATGCTGACCGCGTCCACAGAGAAGGAACATAAATACTCAAAAAATAACGTTATCTTTAATTTGAACGTCAATTACTGCATCTTGCGTTCGCGAGCTACAATTTAACCAAATTGCTATGAGTCGCGATGTATATTCAACGGGTTGCTAATCACTACAAATTTAACCTGGTTGTTATGTAACCCTAGGTTGTTGATAAAATTTTTCGCACTAGTGCTGAGAAAGGAATTTTCCACACCAAAATATGTGTTGAAAATTAGATGTTACGCACCCTTGTAGAAAAATAATATTGCAGTACAAAAATAACTAGTTGCTAGGTAATATTGATTTTTTCGTTCAAAAATGTTATCAAAATTCCATTAGGATCCATATCGAATATTAACGATGACTATTGATAAACCCGGAGCTGCCACGGGGTGGAAGACAAAATTTATCAGTTAAAACAATTTGAGATGTCTCCTAATATATACACTATATTATATATGATATATTTTATTGAGTTTATATTTATATTTTGAAAAAAAACTCAGTGGCGTAGCTATAAATTTTGCCTCCCACCCCCCGCGTTTGTCGGTAAGGGGTCCCCTCTCAAAACAGAAAAATAACTGAAAGACAAAAAAAGGTCCTTTACTTGTCAATAAATGTAGCGTCCAAAGCATAGCCGGAAAATATATGATGACTAAAAAGAGGTCATACATACTCTCATAGTCCCCTTGAGCTCATTTGACTACGTGGGCTCCCCCGCGACCACGGGGGCTAGCGGGGGTGTCACTACCCCACTGAATAAACCTTAATTCATCGATTTTAAGTCTAAAGAGCTTCACGGCAATTTGAGAACACCACCAAAATTGAGGTCTTTGTAAGTAATAGAACGGTTAAAAACTGCAATTGAATTTGACTCGTCTGTAGTTTCTGTGCAAACCGATCCAATTGAGTGTTTTATTTTTAAATATAAGTTTTTAAATTACTTTAAATAAAACACTAAAAAATTATATTTAAAATAAAAAACTACCATATTAAACAAGTTATAGTATGACAGTTCCATAACAAAAAAATGTAGAAACGATATATTATGATTCCAAAAATAATGTATAATATATATAAATATAAAATATATTTCTCAGTTTACAAAAAACAGCATAATAAAATATATGATACACGTGTTGTACCTGTTATTACAGTACTCATGTATATACCGGACGGGGCGACGTCCTACCGGCCTTTTAAGTAAATTACTATACTCATCTTCATCAGATGAAGAAGAAGTTTTTTTGTTACTTACAGAATTAGTTCCCACACCAACTGCTCCCGTTCCCGCTCTCCCACGTTGGTTTAAGTACGCTATGTAATGAATTGTATAATATGGAACAATAAAATTCTTGGATTTTAACAACATGTTGCCACGGGCACACATTCTTTAAAAGTATAAATAAATACAGGGAGATTATACATTTTTAATAGAATTCAATAACTTTGGGGAGATGGTTACAAAGTAATACTTTGGCTTACAAACTCTACATATATTAAACAGGGAAAATTTGGGTAAGATGTAACTGTGCTACCGAAAGGTATATCTGGTGTATATAAGAAATAAATCTGGTGATTATTACCTATTAGAGAAATTATTAAAATCCAGGCTTGTACAGTAAAAATTCGAATTCAAAGGATTTTGTTACACTGAGTAGAAAAACTGTTTCCTTCCAGTTAAAAAGTCAGACGAATTATCGGGAAAAATACTCTACGAATATAAACCAGTACAAAATTGTTTATTGTAGTGTAAATTATTAATTATAATGTATGAAAGTAGTAATATTTAGATAAACAATGGCATCCTTTAATTTTAATATATCTAAATCTTTATGCAAATAAGTAAACTACTAATTCATAAACTAGTTAGTCGCCTTATGTTCTAGACCAGATTATTCCTAAATTGTTTGCGCAATGATTTGCGGATTAATTTGCACACAAATATAAAATTCGCAACCGGCACTTTTAATCTTTACTTTATAATAGAGCTTTTTTGCTTTTGTTATATTACTAAAAAAAATAAGATAATTATAATTGAATATCTGATTTGAAGTTATTTTAACTAATTCGAAAATATCAATTACATCAACATCTCTGTCTACTACATTTCGACTGCAATTATGAGACTGTTAAGCTTTAGTACCTGGAAATTTATAAACTTTCATGCAAATGTCAAGTTTGATGGATATCATCAATTTTTTTTTAAGATAACTAATATCAAATACAAGTGAGAGTACTTAAAATAATATCAGACTCAGTTCGAGCACATTTAAATTTATAGATAGTTTTCTTCTTTCAAACTCGATCATAATCTTAAAAATTATTGCAGTTAGATATCCTGCACCACTGGAATGTTTTTATACGATTACGATTTCGGCTACGATTATCAAGTAAAGGACTTAAAAATATGTAGGTATTTACATTTTAATAGATATTAAAATTATATGGGTGGTGATTTGTTTATTTGCTTAAATTCTTATAATATAACAGCAAAGAGAATATATAAAAAAATCGATACATTTCCTTTACCCGGAACGTCCAGCATTAAAAATCTTTCCTTTTATTAGGAATAGTGAAGTGCGGCCCAATTTAGTCTAGTACATAGTCGCCATTTTGTTTCATCATATTGGATTCCTACCAATATTTTACTATAGTGTCTATCTACGCCACGCTTGATTTTTGGGCATATTTTAAAATGAATTCAATAACCAATTTTTAATTGACGCACAACGCCATTTTGTTGTTGAATTCATACCAGCTGGTCCCAATATCACATTTAATTTTTCTGCAAAATTTAAAGTCGATTAAACAAGATTTTTTTTTAAATTTGCAGCTATTTTGTTTGGTCATCTTGAAATTGTATTCACTCAAATGAGTCTGCCAACATGTTTTCGGCATCTAGATACCCTAAAACGTAAAGATGTGAAAAAATCTCAGAGGGTGATTTTTTCACGATTACAATACCTCCCTTTTACGACGGAAGTAAAAAAACAACAAGGAAACTACATGCGAGTTAACAAAAATGAGTTGTCTTCTTATTTTTATTTTTAATAGTAGAACCTAAATTTTAAGGACCTAAAAATTAAGAAAAAATAACATTGTTAGATTTTTTGGAACTACTTTTAGGAGACTGAATATTCCCTGCTGTCAGAAGATGGTTTGAAGGATAAATAATTTTGCGCCAGTTTACAAATACACTCAGACCAGTATTAAAAAACATCTAATAAGTGGCTTAAATTAGGTGCTTTTAGATATGTTTCCATCGTCTGAAACTTGTAATTGAACAAGAAAAACAATTAGTATGGGAAAGATTAATCTAAGATTCATTTATAAAAGAAATTGAATTGAAATTCGTACCAGTTTATCCTTATATCACATGTAATTTTCTGCAAAATTTAAAGACATTTAAATAAAATTTTTCCTTGCGTTGATTTTTTTTTAAGTTATTTGGTCATTTTCTTCCGCTATCTTGAATTCGTTCCGCAACTTTGCCAGTTTATCTCTATACAACTTTATACATTTAATGCTTGCACAAAATTAGAAAATAATCTAATAAGTAGTTTCAGACTGATTTTGTAAAAATATTTTATTAGGCGGCCGCCATTTTGTTTTGCTATCTTATAATGATACCAAAATATTGCCATTCAATTTCCATGTGTCACTTGATTTTGTGCAAAATTTGAGGTAATTGAAATATTAGTTTTTATTAGTAACAATTTTTTTAACGTTTATAAATGTTGCCAGATTATCCCCATATAATCCTTAATTATTGATCAAAATTCGAAGTCAATCAGGTAAGCAGTTTTTTAGCTATGCCGCGAAAAGACTAACCGACAGACAGATAGACCGACGGAATTGAGAAAACATGTTTTCAGCATCTAGGGACCCCGAAAAAATCTCGGGAGCGATTTTTTCAAGATAACAAAAATTAAGTCTAACTGAGATAGTTTGCTACAAAGACGAATTGAAATGCTTTTTTTTGTAGAAAAACCTGTTCACGAAATATGAAGAGTTGTTTGTAATTATTGTAATAGGAATAATGACAATGGTGATAGTCGATAAATTAATTAAATAATTAATTATTAACTGTTTTTCAAGACAATCCCCAGTTGTACTTGAAATACGAGTTAGCTCCATATCTATTTGACAAGAATGAAATGCGCAATTTTCCAAAGATCCTTTAGCGTGGGGATATTTCCCTCAATCTGGAAGTTTTCCAACCTTGTGCCTATTCATAAAAAGGGTGATAGTGATATATCCGAAATCACTAATTATAGAGGTATTTCAATGATTTCCGCCATTCCAAAATTGTTCGAGGCTATTGTGACTGATGAATTAATAATTACCACCTACAAAAATGACATTTCTCCGAACTAACATGGCTTTTATCAAGTCGCTCTACAGCGACCAATCTTGCCATATACCAATATTTTCTGACCTCCTCTGTTGAAGCAGGCCACCAGGTGGACTACATCTATACAGATTTATCGAAGGCGTTCGATAGTGTACATCACAAACCATTATTAAAAAAACTTTCAGATATTGTTGTTTCAAGAAGTTATTTGAAGTGGATCGGCTCTTATCTGACCCACCGTAATCAACGGGTTTTGGTGCAAATCTCAGTTTCTCGTGACATTTTAGTCACGTCAGGAGTGCCACAAGGTTCCCACAATGGACCAATATTATTCCTTCTCTTCATAAATGATGCCCCGTCTTGTTTTAGAATAGTAACTGCCTTTTGTTTACTGATGACTTAATTTTGTTTGCCTCTAGTACGACCGACAACCCTTCGCTTCAATCCGATTTGGATAGCTTCGTCGAATGGTGCTATTGTAACCTTCTCTCACTTAATGTTAACAAGTGTACCTCCATTCGTTTTACATGGACTCCTAAACCCATCCTAATACTCTAAGGTAAAGGTTAGTCTAAATACTTACCAGATTAGCGATACTTCATCTTTCAAGGCGTTATATATTGACAGCAGTCTATAGTTTAACCAGCACATAGACTCAGTTGTATGCAGGGCTATCAGAATGTTGAGCTTTATTAAAAGGCATTCGCACCATTTCAGTGATACTAAAGTTATTGTAACACTCTACAACTGTTTCGTTAGAAGCTTATTGGAATTTAAAACATGTTTAAATATATCTCCTATGACACAAATAAAAATATTATCTGTTTAAAATATCTCCTATGACACAAGACTGCTACTGTGCGGTATGCAGAATTTTGTCCTATTTGTCTTCAAACTATTAATGGTACAATCCGCTGTGAGCACCTATTGGGCCAGCTGAACTTTTTGGCTCCCGGACGACGTACTCGTCATACTTCCCTTTTCCTCGTAAGGAGACATCGGACTAACTATGGTCTAAACTCATTTATCGACCCACTTTGCCTAAATTACAATACATTTTTCTCCGAATGTGATATCTTCAGCAATAGCCTTCTTGCCCTCAAGAGACTTCTTAGATTCGGCGCTGTTTAACTGTTTAATTACTTAATTGTTTGTGCTTTTCTCTCCCTAACTCTTAATTTTATTTTATTGTCTATTGTAGGAATATTACCATTGTAATTTTATTTATTGGTGTACAACAGGGGTACAAACAGGTGTGAACCCAAAGAAGTATCCACATATTTAGATAATTTGATGGCTTACCTAAAAATTAAAAAAAGAAGTAATTAATATGAATGAATGATTGCAAAATAATAACATTTTTCTTTATAACAGAAATAAATAAAGAGGTAAAAACAACAAAAAATCGAATAAAACTAAATCACTGAAAGTTTTTGCGTTATACCCTTTGTTAATGATTGGAATTGTTAATGAAGTGAACAATTTGTTCTTCAAAAGGAACGTGAATTAATTGTACTTCTCGAAGATTGGCCTGTGGAATGTGTATTATACCTATCACTGACAAAAGATGATTATTTTATACTGAAATAGTTCTTCTAACAGATAAGGTTAGTATGAGTACATTTTTCCGAGCCAGATCATGATCACCGGTTGGATACTTGCAATTGGCTTTGAATGAAAACCTGGAAAAATCTATTTGGTATGTTTTCAATACGATCAACGTAAACTTTATATCTTGGCTTCCATATCACACACCACAATTCAATTTACTGAGAACAAAAGAGATACATTTCCATTTTTTTTATATATGGGCAAACCACGAATGCCTAAGTAACTAGATACCGTGGTTGCTTGAATTGAAGAGATGGAATGCGGGATTTAAAGGTCTGCAGATTAGGAGAAGATCGAAGCGCCTGCGCCGCCGGGTCTGATTTGCAAAGTGTAAATAAGTTAGCACAAGAAAAACATTTTCGAGCTTGAAAAAGGAAACCCAATTTCTTCTGCTGCTGCGGCAATTGTGTTGATGTCATCATGCGAGCGAAGATCTTTCTGAAAAGTAATACCAGCTAGGCTAAAGAAATATTTAGCGTCAAACATTTGATTATTCATTTCAATTTATGAATTGAAAATGAGATAATTTGTCAACTAGTAAACATAATTGCGTCTTGGTGGCGTTAAACTGGAAAAGGTTCTTTGCTCCTCATTTTAATTTTATTGATTTCCTCGGTTAAGCATGAATTCGTTACTGACAGGTGTAGTCATTAATTTCAGTCTTCGAAGCAGGTTTGAAAAATTGTATTTTGGAGTGGAATGTACTATCGTCAGCACACCTGATAGAAAAAAGCAGATTATGGATGTGCAGGAGGAATAGGGTAGGTACCAGCACTGAACCTTAGAACGCTTGAGTTGAGAGACTTTGTGAAAGTCTAATGAATGGCCATCAACTACTGAAGAAGTCATCAAAATACAAGAGTTCTAACCTCAGGGACCTACTGAAGAAGTAATTCAGATCAAAGGCAAAAAGTGCCCCAAGAAGTGCTTCATGCCAGACTTGATCAAATGCTTTGAATATGTCGACACCAATGGTTGGTGGTAACAAGATCTGCTGTGAATCTTTGGTGGTGGAAGCCGTATTGTCTGTTACGGATAAGTTTAGTCCCTTCAAGGTAAATTAAAAGGTCAATATTTATATACCTACTTCTCCAATGCCTTACCCATAATTGAGTGTAGGGATATTGAGCTGCAGTTAGAGCGAATAGTTTTAGATTCCTCTTTGGGAACAGTAGGTACGCGAGTAGATTTTTAGGCCCAGGAGCGCACTTTTTTAAGACTGTATTCGGAATACCATCAAAGGTATTAACATAATGTTTTAAGAATACACCATACTTTTTAACCCTGAAAGTAATTTCGTAATTCGTAATATTGTACGGCAAAGCTAATACCGATATAAGGAAGTGAAGAAGATGAACTAAAGTAGAATTTGCGGTGAATTGTGTTGCAAAAATCTAAGCCTTTGCTTTAAACATGGAGACGACTTAATCACCAATTAAATGTGGAAAGGAGCTTTTACAGAAGTTTTCATTAATGTATTTGGTAAGCGACCAAAAGGAACAATTACCATTTTGGCAATAAAGAACTTTGCCTTTTATATGTGTGTTGAAGGCATTTTTGGCGTCAAAAATTATGTAATTGTAATAATTTCATGCCTCTTTTTTAGCCTGTGAATTTTCTAAAATAGGGTTCTTGAGGAAATTGTTATGAGTACGGATCTTATATAGCTTCGCATTATCGCAACAAAAGGTTTTGGAGTCTTAATGAAATGTGTATAAACAAATTTTGGAAGGGTCGCTGGAAGAGAAACAAACATCATTCCAGGACAAGCAAAAGTAAATTCGTGCAAGTCATCCAAATCAGCGGAATTATAGTGCCAAATAGTACGACGTAGCATGCATTCTACACTTTCCCGTTGTATGGAACAGGAAATAGTAATTAGGCCGTGGCCAGAGGAACCCAGAGGAGCGAAAATAGAAAACGGACAATTCTCTGTCTAAATAATGAGAAATAGGTCCAATGGGTTTTGGCGAAAATGTGTGAAAACGCCTCTGCTGCTTTGTCTTGGGGATCGGTTTTAGTAGAACCTAACCATTCTTTATTATGAACGGTAAAGTCCCAAAGAAAATAATTTCAGAGGAAGGGAATTCATTCACTTTACTAAAAAGAAAGTTGAAGAAATTATCTGAGGGAGGACGTTTTTAGTTGAAATTCTAAGGGCTAGTTTGAGCCAAGGGATATCGGATCTGTGCGATTCAAGATTAGGAAGTCTTGTACAGGATAGATTACTACGAACGTAGGTGCAAACGCCACCGTGCAGGCGGAATGATAAAAGAAGTTCAAAACCAAAGGGGATTGGTTGCATTTTTACGGCATATTTTGATTTCATTTAAGCGAGCATGAAGCATGCAAGATTGGAGATAATGGTGAACAAGGTTGAAATTTTTACTCAAGCCACAGATATTGGTGAATGACAAATAAAATTTAACAGTGGTGCGCCAGAAGTACTCTTCACCCGGAGGTCCGAACGGAGGGGTATTTTGAGGAACAGCCATCATCACTTTTTCATATATAACATTTTGCGGCTTGGGTAAAATAAGAAGAAAAAAATAAATTAAAAAAAAAAGGAAGGAATAGGAAAACCCACTCATATACACATAGCTTTAAAGACCTCACCAATCCTTAGAACGTTTATATACCCCCTCGGATGAGAGAAAAGCATTTCCACATTACGTATCTCAGCATCCTATATTCGCGTCTATTCTGAGAGAAAGTGATTGTGGAACATTTTATTAAATTAGGAAACAGACGATTTTTATTGCAAAATTCGACTACTCTATTCAGATCACTTTGAATTCTCTCACAATCCTAAACATATCGAACTTTTCTAAAAATGTTTAAGTCATCCGCATAGAGAAGAAAATAGCAACAAAGAAAGATTGATTTAATATTATTTAAGTAAATTATAAAAAATAATGAACCAAGGTGTGATCTTTGGGAAACACTTGAAGTTAGTTTAGAATGTTCGGAGCAAAAACCTTGAAGAGCTGTTACCTATTCTTGACATAGGACTGTATCCAGTCCAGAAGCGTGCCACCCACACTGATATCAGCAAGACAATAGTATTATAACTTATCTGACCTTGCTAGAATCTATGTAAATTGCATCCATCTGTATTTCGTACCCACATTTTCGTGAAGGTATTCAGTAGATACAGAGATTTGTTCAAGCGAACGGCCTAGAGAAACGCCGTGTTGTTTTGAAATTTTTATCATATCGAAGACATATTCATATACAAGCTTTGCAAAAAGTTTTGCGAAGACCGATAGTGTACTTATTGGGCGCGAATTTTCTAAGTTATTTTTTGACCACCTTTGAATATAGGGACAAGCATGGCAGACTTTGATTCTTTGGAAACTCTCCAGTTTCCAGGAAACGGTTATGGAGTAGTGCAAGCGGTTCAGAAATTCTTAATGGCTGATTTTAATAGCAAAAGGAGGCGATATTTTATCTGAGTCTCCACTTTTTTTTTGAGATCAAGACTCAGAAGCTTACTAATAATTCTGATTTGCTAAAAAAATAGATTAAAGACGAGAATTTTTTATTGTGTAAATGTCAGGAGAGTGAACAAAAATATATCTTTCTGTCTCGAAAACATTTGAAAAATAGGAATTAAGTAATTCACTGATATTTTTCCCACTTGCAACGAGCGACCCCATCAGATTTCATTGGGTATTTTTACAGATATGTTTTCGTGGGTACATAATTTCAAAATCTTCTGGGATTATTAGTTAATTCATTTTCGATGGAATTATTATAACTTCTGAACTGTGTTTGAGATTAGAGTTTTAAATGAGAAAAACGATTATAGTTATTTGAATTCTTATATTTGCGCCAGCTTTTATGCATTTTGTTTTTTTTTTTTTTTTTCATTGTATTAGGTCTATAATTAGTTAAAAAGCATTTGTTGTTGCAATAAGTTGGGACATACTTTTGTACCTATAATAATATTTGTTATAGAAAGCTATTCAGTGAACTACTAGGTGATTTGGGCTCAAATTCGGTATACTAGTCAATCCTCGAGATCTCCTGGTTTCTTAAGTGGTAATTGCCTTATTTAAAGTTAAAATATGTTATAATTACAAGACAAAGTTTTACCTGAAGACATATTATATAAAAGATCAACACAAGGATGGTGAACATCCTCCAAAATTAAATCTCAGATTATATTATGACTATTAAGAACAGTATTATATTGCATGCAGTTAAGATATGAAAGGTTAAGAGCAGTGATGAATATTTTTTGTACTACATGATAAGTATCTAAGTATTTGTTGAATGGTTGACAGATTAAAATTATCGTAGATTAACATTAATGTATTTCCTCCATATCAAATTAGCAAGTTTAGATAAGAAGTATGCGCAAGCTGCCGTTTCATTAGAGGATAGATACGCGGAGCAACAAATTATTGTTTCAGAGTTTAATCGCTACCCATATATCTTCAGCATTATATGGAATAGTGAAAGTACATTTGATACCATTTCAGACAGTTACATAAATGTTGTACAAAAACATGTCCAACTCGTTATTACTTTATTTGACAGGATAACGACCATAAAAATAATATCAGTCTCACCACAGGGTTTCTATTGTAAACTCGCCAAAAACCAAAGTTGAATCAATACATTCTTGTGATAGTTTAGACTCATATCCAAAATACCAAGCTTACATTTTATTTGTGCATGGTAAATTAAACATCTTTAAACAGTTTGAAAAGCGTAAAAACCCCATAAATTTTGCTGTGATTGGAACAGCCAGAGTGCTTTTTAAAAATGATCTGCGTTTCCTTCTAGATAATCAGTATTTATTCGAGAGACAAAATTCAATAATGCTATGCAACTCCAAGTTCCTTCAACATCTGTTGTTGACAAACAGCACTTTTATCGGAAATTAAAAAATAATGTATTGGATCCAATTACTACTCGGCTTTAACCTTCCCCTGATGCACTGCTGAATACAATTTTTCGTAACTGCAATAGATCCTGTGGTTCTAATAGGCAACTTGCACTTTAGCATGAAAATATTCCACACATAAAAAAATAAAATCATTAAAGTTTGGAAAGAAAATTGGTATCCGTTAATTAATTATAGATAATTGAAGTTCCGTACTTAAAACGGCATGACGCCAGATAGTGCGTTTGTATTGCCTATACCGTACGTTGTGACAAATGTACTTTTTACCTTTAACTCGTAATATCTGAAAAATGGCTGTAATTAAATATTTGAAAAAACACTTTACAAAAACCCATATAAAATAGTTCTCGTTGAAATTTCCTCACTTTTTTATATATTTTAGTATCCTTTTTAACAAAATATGAAAATTTTAAACAATTTCTATGTCTAGTTTTGATTTTATAAAATAATCTCAAATTTAATTAAGTGTATTTTAATTTTAGGTCTAAACTGTTGTCGATTAATTTTCGTATTTGAACGATCGTTTGTGTAAAATATTGAAATTGCAAATATTCATTTAATTATATTTTTAACAATATTAGACGATTAAAAAACAATTCTTATTGAACCCGAACCTAAAGAATATAACTTTGATTACATGTTATCTATATTTTAAACTATAAGTGCGTAAATGTTGATAGATTTAAGATGACAAACACAACATACTTTTAAAGTGTAAATAGTTATTATATAACTAGTCCATAAAGTTAATTATAAGTCTGGGCGGAATTACACATACATGGGATAACTACAAATACACCTACACGTTTATTTGAGAATGAAATTGCAAAAAACTTTTAGAAAAAAGGTTGTTTTCTAAAAGAAATTGACTGGGTTAATTAATACTATTTTGGTGGCATGCATAATCCAAATACCACAAAACACTACAAATATGCGAACACCATTCGACCATTCTCGACCAATTTTACATGTGCAATAGTAGCCTAAAAAAGTATTGTCATTGTCTCTTTCTTCATCTATAATCTCTAAATCAATGCTGTTATATTTAAGCCATAATTGGTACTTAACCATAACTTGGTCTACTGTTCTTTGATCAATTTCAAAGACATTTGCTCCTTCTCCCTCAAAACTGTCCTGACTATAATAACATGATGGAGCTAGCCCGATTTGGTATACATCAAACGTAAGTTCCTACAGGTATTCCAAATCCCAATATGGAAAATCCGGGAAATAAGTATTATACAAACGTGTCCAATTTGCACTAACCTTATAAGTTATTTAAGAGTTTCCTCGCATTCTTCTTGCCAAGGCAACATCTGCATTTCGCATATTTATAGATATCCTGAATTTATTGATTGAGGCTGCATCCATACGGTAAAATTCTCCTAAATGCGTTCCTTGGGACATTGGGCTGACTCCTCCAAGAAACTTAAGAGTGCATTTAATATGTCCATTTCAACTTTCAATTACCCATCTTGTTTTTGTGATAAGACGAGATTGATTTGCATTTTCAGTTGTCATTTGGTTTTGCTCCGGTTGCATAAAAGTTGGAAGTAGACATGACACACCCAAGTCTTCTAGCAGCGGTACTGAATCTGTCATAGATGACAATATCTCCTTCCTGATTCTGCTCGTACTAGAGACGCATCATTGTTTCTGCCATCTGCAAAATATGGCCCGTGAGTGTCTAAGATATAACCGTCTGGAGCTGTAACCGGAACCAGCTTCACGTGATGGGAGTGTTTATGGGTTGAATATGATTGCCTTAAGCTTCTAAAGTTCTTACTTCTTTGTGTGCGACTGTAACTACCATCAAATATAACAGATTAATCGGGGCGTCCTGGTTTTGGATTGTACAATTCGTTTACAAATTCCGTAATATGATAGCTATGTACTCCTCTCTACTTATTTCTTGAAGGCCAAGATTTTGCGGAAAGCTAACCAAAATGATTTCTTTGTCGTAGCAACTGAAGTATTTATAGCTTGTCTACTTGAATAATTAAATATAACATTCAAAATTTCATCTGAAATGTCCTGCCGGATTTTAAACAAAAAAGTTTAATAGATCTTTTTTTGAAACGGGTCTTACATAGCCATTGTTCTCTTCAACAAATTGAACATGAAAAATCATTTTCAAATCCATGGTTTTGCTGATTAATTTTCTGCCGCAAATTCTGCAGTGTTACTTTTTACCTTTAACACGTAATATCTGAAAAATGGCTGTAATTAAATATTTGAAAAAACACTTTACAAAAACCCATATAAAATAGTTCTCGTTGAAATTTCCTCACTTTTTTATATATTTTAGTATCCTTTTTAACAAAATATGAAAATTTTAAACAATTTCTATGTCTAGTTTTGATTTTATAAAATAATCTCAAATTTAATTAAGTGTGTTTTATTTTTAGGTCTAAACTGTTGTCGATTAATTTTCGTATTTGAACGATCGTTTGTGTAAAATATTGAAATTGCAAATATTCATTAAATTATATTTTTAACAATATTAGACGATTAAAAAACAATTCTTATTGAACCCGAACCTAAAGAACATAACTTTGATTACATGTTATCTATATTTTAAACTATAAGTGCGTAAATGTTGATAGATTTAAGATGACAAACACAACATACTTTTAAAGTGTAAATAGTTATTATATAACTAGTCCATAAAGTTAATTATAAGTCTGGGCGGAAATACACATACATGGGATAACTGCAAATACACCTACACGTTTATTTGAGAATGAAATTGCAAAAAACTTTTAGAAAAAAGGTTGTTTTCTAAAAGAAATTGACTGGGTTAATTAATACTATTTTGGTGGCATGCATAATCCAAGTACCACAAAACACTACAAATATGCGAACACCATTCGACCATTCTCGACCAATGCACCAGTGCACTGTAAGTGCACAGCTTTGGGGTTTTACGGTCGATATACATTTCGCAACCCGGGTAACAGTTCTGGCAGTAAAAGGCCGTTTTCATCTAAAAGTCTGGCACAAACACGCACACTACTTCACGAACATAAATGTTGCTTTTAATAAAAACGTCTGTGATAAAATTTATTGAAACACGTCCTAAACGATTGTGTCCGTTGCAAATTGCACAAGACGCATTCGCCGATTGCTTTAAACAACACTCTGGATCCTGTAGTACCATTTCAATTTTTTCGTTTAGAGATCTTGAACAATTCATACAAACTCGAGAATTGTTGGTAAACTGTAAGGCAGGGTGGCTTAAGTTCTCCCTTCTTGAAATAGCTATTTGCCTTTTGTGATCATTGATTCCACTATTTATCAGTTTTGTCGTAAATCTTACTTCGCAAAAAAAACATTACAAATATATCAATTGATAAGGTGATTATTATTAAAAGGCATTTTACCAATAGAATATCAAAAAATTAAAAATAAAATAATTAATGACTTAATATTATAATTAACACGACTTAAAAATCAAACGATTAAATGGCTGTCAACAATTTATAAACAATTGCCGTATTTATTTAATATTGTCATGGTAATGCAAAGCCAACCCAGATTTTTAGTTTGAAAATTAATCGAGAATATAGCATTCTACGCGCAAAAATAAAACAAACGTAATTAAGTTAAGACTATTTTAGAGCCAACCTGCAGGTATTAATATTTAAAAATCATTTTAAAAATAATTATTTGCTAAATGGAATCAATATTTACATAATTATGAGACATTTAAAAATTCGTAAAAAATTCTTATTTATATTCGGTTGGTTTAACATCAATATTTTGGACCAGTCTTGGGGTTTTCGAATGATAAAAAATATGTATGTGCTATCTTCAGTTTAAAATCTATTAAAATTTAGTAGTACCGTTTGAAGCCCTAGGGTATTTTGTTGCGAACAATCTTGAGGTCCTGATAAAAAAAATAAACACCAACGGATAAAAAACAAAAAAAGTTATGATTTTTAGGAAATAAAAAGTAAAAAAATCGAATATATCCGAAGTTATTATTTTTTTTCACAAAAGCAATGCATTACGCAAAAACTGTAATATATTCTCACTAATATTTCAGTTTCTACAAAAAGCCGAAATATCAGAAAATCTAATTTCAAATAAATGTTGGCAATTTTCAACCAAAATCAGTCAAAGATTAAAGAATAAATATTTGCTTACATTTGATTTACATTTAGCGGTTTGAAAACAACCCCTTGGATATTTTCGACATGGATAAAATTTGGATGCTCTTGAGTAGTTAACCACATTTTGGAATAAAATCCTCACTTTAGAAAGACCTGATTAAGAAAATTGCCGTCATCATATGCATGGTAAATGCCTATATTCGATTCTATCCCGTGCTAGTCGAGATTAGCTTTTTTGGTGCAGTTTGATTACCAACTGCTTGTATGACTGATTTAAATTCAAGTGTTTTTCCACGTCGCTTTTTTTTTTTAATATATACCCATTTTTATACATTAGATAGCTTTTGCATTCCGATAGCGCTATTTTTAATGTTTTTACTTTAATATATAACTTAATAATGCGTTGATCTGTATAAAATTTAGAGTTTTTTAATGCCTAACCACGATTTAGAGCCAAACGAATATATATTTTCATACGAATGTTGCTTAGAAAATATACTTTCTATACATGAACTTTTTTGTATGTATATTGTATACCGAGTTTTGAGTGTTTACCGCCGAGCCGATACTGGAAATGTAGTAACATATGTTAGTAAGAAATTAGTGGAAGATAATATTAACAGAGGCCAAATGTTTGGTAAATAATACAAAAAAGTCGGTAAATTTCCTTTACCCGGATCTTCCCTGGTTATGATTTTTTCCATCTGCTAGGAATAATGAAGTGTTACCCAGTATAGTTGAATACATAGTCACAGTATATATACTGTCTTCGTATATTTTTATTGGGCGCCATAAGTAGTTTTTACTTTGCCACATACCGCCATTTTGTTACGTCATGTTGAATTCGTATCAGTTTATTCCATTTTCACATTTAATTTTTCTGCAAAATCGTCAAACTTACTAGTTTATCTCTATATCATACTTAATTTTTGCATAAAAATTTAAATTAATTTAATAAGTAGTATTTTTAGGCTGACTTTGTAAATATTTTATTAGGCCGCTATTCTGTTTTGCTATCTTGGATTCATGTCAAAATATTACGTGTAGATATGTAAAACCTGATAGGTTGATTTTTTCACGATTACAAACCGTTTATGTGGCCTCCATTTTGTTCGGCCATCTTGAACTAGTACTACAATTTTACTAGTTGAGCCCTATACCACAATTCGTTATTGCAGACAATTTCAAATCAATCCAATAAGCACTTTTTTCAGACTGAATTTTTAAATATTTTATCAAGCCGCATTTTTGTTCCTCCGTTCCTCGTACCAAAATGTTACAAGTAGATTTAAACATAATACTTGATTTTATGTAAAATTTGAGATAAATTGAATAAGCAATTTTTTAATAATAATTTTTTAACATTTCACTAGGCCGCCACTTTGATTCGCCATATTGGACTTTTACTAAAAATGTTACCTATTCCCAGAAGACTCTTAATTTTTGGCCAAAATTGAAAGTCAATCGGGTAAGGAGTTCTTTAGCTATGTCGCGAACAGACAGACAGGCCGACGGAATTGACAAAACATGTTTTTCGGCATCTAGGGACCCTGAAACGTAAATATCTGAAAATATCTCGTAGGGTGATTTTTTCATGATTACAATACTTCCCTTTTAGGAGGGAAGTAAAAGCCACTAATTCTAAAATGTAGCCAAACATTTCTGTGGTTATTGATCTTAGCTTTTTGGTTATTGTATTGCTGAGGATTAAAAAATTAAATCTAACTGTACAAATACTGCAAAAAGTGTAACGAATCTATTTGTTTTGCGAAAGATAAACATCAAAAAAACTTAATGTCATGTATTAACAGATGAAGTGCCGGATGGTCTAAAACGTCGGTTTATTGACGAAGTTACAAAGTAGTACGTCATACAATCCCGCAAATCGCAAATGTTTTTTTTTTATAAAGATACAAACTGATATTATTGTCACTATATATTGAAAATTTTTGTCCTCTAAGTTGTGAGTTAAAAATCGTAATATTTTGCTTGTATTTAAGACGCTACTAGCCTATTGTTAAGAATGAGATCGAGGGAACCTCCTAGGTACGAATAACACTTTATATGCACAAACCATTTTCTTAAGCATTATAATATTGTTTAAGAATCACCATTGAGTAGGATGAATCCAAGATAAAAAACATGAATACACCATGAATGTCATAATTGCAATTCATTTAGTTTCCAGATAGAAAAAATGAACTGTTTTTTGTAAGATCAGTATTTCCTAGAGTGTTGTTTATTGAGTTACGCACGTTGTTTGGCGAAATGGTATCGTTTGTAAGTTCGCTATTGTGGATGTCGAAAAGAAGGATTAAGTTAGTAAGTATAGCCGACAGAGCCGAGAGTAGGTATGTAATATTTAATTAAGTTACAATAAAGTAACTAAGCTACTCTGAACTATCTTAGTTACTGTAACTAAGTTAATTTTTTTTATTATGGAAAAGTATCTTGTAACTAGATACTTTTGTTGTGACTATATTGCAGCTGTTACTTGTGAAAAGTATCTTTAGTTACAAAATGTAACTTTAGTTACAAAAGAGTATCTCAGTTACGTATTTGTGAATCTGGTCAACTTCAACGTATAAATCCTATAAAAACATTGCAACACGCGGACACACGTTGACTTTATCGGCATCGGCACTCTTACATTTTCCGAAAGTTTCACCAACTTTTAATTACTACCCCTTCTACCGTTTTTACTTTGATATCAAAAGGAAACATAACAAGTTATTGATATGTCTTGGTGTTCATATCATACAAACAAGATAACTAGGTTTAACTACAATATTAGATTTTTGAAATTCATAGAGTTTTCTAGAAATTTACTTATTTCCGAAGATGATAAATATTAAGATGTAGGTGGGGGTTAGGTAATAAGTTAGTTAGGTAAAAGTAAAAATTTGACAAGAAGGTAAGTAGTACGTACACGGTAAGTCAACAACACTGCGAAAACACATTTGAAATATTATGTAGTGAATAAATGTCCATCATGTAAACATATTCAGCAGACACATGTGGGTCAAGAAAGTAGTGTGGCAAAAAGTTTTTTTTTAAATGGAACTCGAGGTACATTACTTAATTTTTAAATTCTGGGTGTAATTTTAAAACATTTTTCAGTAAAAAGGTACATGGATACATAAATATGACTGGACAACCATTTAACTTTTTCGCTGAGGTAGAGAAAAATGATGAATATAAAGAAGTTTGTCACGTAGTTTTTTTTTATATTTTCAGTGTAAAAAAATCCTTGTAATGAACTGCTATGTTAAAAGTTTTATTTGACTAAGTAATTTTCTTCTTTTAATTTACTTACTATTATGTTATTTTCAGTAGCTATTGTGATTACAGTAAATAAAAATATACAGAGGGATTGAAAACAAATCTTTTAAATAGAAACATAATTAAATGTTAATACTCCAGGCGATTATGATAGTTTAATAATTAGACTTGAGGATCACGAAAAGCATATTAAAAGTTCTATCACTTCTGATAACAGCACTACCCCTAAATATGCAAATTATATACAAGTTGTTTTTTGTTCAATAATTCGTTTTACCTTTGTCATACGATAAATATGGTAGTATATAAAATTAAAGCTCATAAAATTTTGTAAAAATGTTATCTATTCACTTATTACGTAACACCAGTCAGTACTATCGCTATAGCAGCCACTTTCAGTTGACTGATGCGTGTATTTAATTACAGTTTTTATTCACTGACGTATTGCTAGGTGTACTATATATAGGTTAATTTGCTGGTTGAGCATCAGTCAGATTAAAGCGGCTGTTACAGCCATAGTACTGGTGTTACGTAAAAAGTGTACAAGGTTTATGGTATGACAAAGAAAAAAATGAGTTATAGCACAAAAACCAAGTTCTTCGGAGGGGGGGGAGAAGTTTTAATATGTTTTTCGTTACCCCCTAAATCAAGTCATTGAAGAAAAAAAAATTAGAGTCTAATTTTTTTCATTTTTCACATGATTTTTTGACCCACCGCCTGGAGTATAATATAATAAATAGTTTAAACTATTTTTTCTTATATATGCTTTGCACTACTTTTACGAGTTTTATTGTTTTTTGGCAACCCAGAATATTTCAATTTAAGTATTCACCATCCAGGTACCCTGGGCGAAATTCTTAATAAGTGGAAATATTTCTGTCACATGAAGTTTTTGAATTTGACATTTTATTTCTAAAATGAAAATTATTACTTTTTAATACTTCTTGGTTACTGAGTATTTAAATAATAATTAAAGAATTAAAACCATAACTACATATTTTAATTAATTTTTACTTATTGTGTTATTAACCATAAAATCAAAGAGCTTTTGAAGGTCTTATAAGAACTCTTCATTTCTCAATAGCGTGTATGTCGGTAAAAAACTCTTATTAACTATGCTTTAGAAGATAAATTTAATATTTTGATACAAATGTATAAATCCATGAAAACTTGGTTGAGACATGGTTTAAATTAATAGTGTTGTTCTGAACAGATTTTCCTCTGGATTATGTAGATTGCACTTCAGGCTACATTCATGATCATTCATCAATAATGTACCACAAGTACCTATTTAAAATCTTAATGATTTATTTTGAGATCACAATTTATAGTTTTCAACTTTCTCCAGTATCTTGAACTTATTAGTTTTTGAAACCTGACTAATATCGACAAAAAAGATAAAAATCACCCCTTTTAAACGTCAGAAGAATGCAACTCGCCCAGGAGCGCTACGTTGGTAAACGCGACAATTGTTAGTCAACTGTTTCTTGTTTAAAAGCTATCTGAGATTTTTTTGTATGATATACCCAGGAACTTCATAAAAAATTAGACTGCCATCGTTTAATTAATATAACGTAAAAAACAACGTTTCACCAATTTTGATACAAAAAAACTATATTTAAAGCAATAGAATAAATTTGTTTTAACAATTTTTAGTAGTTTTATAAAACTGAAATGGGTGGAACGTGTTGTTTTACAATGTATGTAATTATTGAGGTGTTCTATTCTATACTATACTTATAACACTTTAGTATAAAAAAACAACGTTCCACCTATTTTAGTACACAAAACTTAATTTGAAGCGTCAAAAAAATAGTTAAATGCCACACGAATTGCATGTTTGCAATACATCGCATGATTTCCGAGATTCAAATGGAAAAATTCCAAATAAACTATAATATGTAGGAACTTAAGTTATGTCGTATTGAAATGAATGGTTACATATTTTAAATATGGTTAATGCAGTAGAGCTACTGCAGCTTTTTTTTCTACCCTTATATAGCGTGTTATTTTATTTATTTATATATTTTAAATACAATATCCAACAGGCTAGCCAATTACCCGATAAGGAAAAAGATATACATACTAAACATAACATGCAATATAAAATATATAACAACAATAACAGTACAGCACATAATGACAAAATTTACACTTTTTGGGTAAGAAAAAGTAGAGGGGTTGAAGAATGAAAATTAAAAATGAAGTTAAAAAAACATCTTTCTAATCTGTTGAATGCTATAGTGTAATATGGCTTTACTATTTTCAATTTTATTGTAGTTTTTTGAAATCTGGTATACTGGAGAAGATATAAGGATGTTTGTTCGTAGAGCTGGGGTTTGAATAAAGCTCAAGCGTCTTGCTTCCAATATAGGCACTCTAAATCTAATACAATCGAGCAGAGGGATACAATTAATATTATTATTTAATAATTTATACAAAAATATAACTGAGTTGCATGATCGTCTAGCCGCTAACTCAGTATGGTCGAACCTAACAAGAAAATCGTCATGAGGACATCCAACAGCCGGCTACATACCGTCCAATATAAAGCATGCAGTTTTAAGGAATTTACGCTGAATTCTTTTAAGGCTGGAAATATCAGTCTGGTATATTGGACACCACACAATAGAGGCGTAGTGAGAACGAGATCTTGCAAAGGTCGAGTAAAGAGAAAGCAGTGAAGCGGGCTATTGAAACTCCCTTAAATTACACAAAATAAAGCTCATTCCTTTTGATGCATTTATCACTGTGTCTTCAATATAGTTGATAAATGTAAGTTTTGTATCAAAAATTGCTCCAAGTTCCTTAATCACAGTAGATCTTGGTAGCACAACATTATTTAAGGCATAATTATGCTCAACTGGTTGTGATGTTCTCGAAAAAGACAAGACATTACACTATAAAGGATTTAACGGAATTTAACGTCACAAGAGTGAATCTCACATTTTGTCATGTTTATATTAGAAATGGAGTTTGCAGATTGCTCAGAAAGTTTGATAAATATGAGCGGAAATATGTTGTGGCACGCGTAAATATACGGCAACGCTGATATTTGTTCATAAGACTCGTTTTGTCTAAAACAGATTTGTGTCGCTAATGTTTTTAAACATATATTTAAAATAAAGCCGACAAAGAAACCAAAAAATGCTGATATATATATATATATATATATAAATAAGTAGGGGAAAGTATCCTATATTGTTCTGCCTCCTGAATTGTACCACTAATATTTAAAATTGTTTCTAACAATTTTTAGTAGTTTCAAAAAATTAAATATAGATGGAACGTATTTTTATATAGGTGTTCCATACTAGGAAAAAAAACAACTTTCGGTATATATAATTATATTAGCTACTATTGCCTTTTAATAAGACTAAATCAAGTCAAGATTTCATACAATTCTACTAATTATTTATAGTAATCTACTTATATTAATTGGTATTAGTGCAGTGACAGCTCGTACTCTCAAATTTAGTGTCGGCCGAGGGTAAAGGCCAATGAAGGGCGATTTTACGGTGAGGGGGTAATGAGGTAATTACACCCCCTCCTACGCCCAGACTGGTCAAACATCATGTGTAATTTACGTATTTTTTCGTGAAAATTACGAATGAAAACTTGCCTACGGAACACTATAGCACAAGAACGATCTCTTGGATTGGGTCTCTTGCATATTTACATATATAGACAGAGTATTCATGTAAATATAAACAACGTAATTAATAAATTTGCTACAGAAAAAAAAATTCAAAAATATAGATATTTATATTGTTCTCATACCATTTATAATAAAACATATTAACAAACTTTGTTAAATTAACCGCTCCCCCCCCCAGAAAGGTTTCCTAAAATCGGCCATGAGGCTAATGTGGTGTTAATTGTTGCCGCGCCCAAATATGGTCAAATCTAATATTTTATTTTTTTCCGTTTATTTCTTCAATGGTAATTAGGTAGGTACCAACCTATATAGAGCAGATCTAGGCTACAATATACATTTAATAAATAAGAAAAAAAAATTAGTAAAACGCTCTAGCTAGTCAATTTAATTTTTTGATATTTTAATGTATCTTGCCTCAAGAGGAAAATAAAATTGATGCCAAACAAAGTGAAAGCTATATACACAACCAAAAAAGCATATTGAAGAACCAACGATGCGGCTGGCAGACTTCTAAAACATATTGCAAATGATATTTTAAAATATTTAGTTGCACTTACTTTGTTACCGCATTTAAATATGTAACATGAAGTAAAAATTACTAATATAATATATTAACCATCAGTAATCAAGACATGACTAAAGTAAAGAACTAACTAAAATTTAATTAAAAATAAGTAGTATAATTTTATAATAATTACAATTAATACCTGTAAAATGGTAGTATTCAATTGGGAAAAATTCCGGGGATACGGCCACATGGACACAGGCCGGTGTTGGGTGATATAAGCTACGATGAACGTTATAGCATGGGGATGTATGCGAACGTACTACGTACCGCCTGAATTAGTACATAAAGTCTAGCATGTGAGATGATGGAATCGGCTGGCCGAGCCACCGTCTACAATAAATACATTAGAATATCTGTGGACGGTGGCCCGCGGACTGCTGGTAATAGCGTTTTTGTATGTTAGTCAAGCAACGATAATAGGTATACCTACCTATTTTATTGTGTCCAGGAAATAATAAATTACATTTTGGTTTTGTGCGTTTTTAAGATGTTTCTAAATTATTTTTGAAAAATATTTACTTTTTTAAAAAGAGAATTTTTCCTGTATATTTTCTGGTACGGCCCGGCCGACCCTGCCGCGCCGCCCTTGGCGAACCGTCACTGTATTAGTGATATTAATTACACATTATTATAAACGGTTGATGGATGACTTGAACTTTCGATTGGTGGATCACAAAGGTTTGTCGAAGAAGTGTTGGAGAGGGTGCTCCTCATGGATTCAATTATATTCTGAAATTTCTTTTGGTGTGAAATTTTCTTACCGAATCCCCTCGTGCATGAATTAATATCAGCAAATTTTTTCTCGGTCAGGAGTTTTTTAAGAAAAGTTTTAAAAAATTCCTGCACTCGGAAAAACTTCCGGCAATAATTCAAGTACTAAAGAGATTATAAGTGATAATTTATTTGCCATAATAGGTTTTTGATGTCTTGGTAAGTACTCTGTTTTTAAGTTAATGTAAAAAAATAAAACTAACTTAGAGTTATTAGGAACTTAGTAACTTTTTGTTTCCATGTATCTTTATGAAAGTATCTAAGATACTTTTAAAAACGTAACTTGTATCTTGAATATAGATATATTTTTTCAGTTACTATTTCAACTCCGATAGCCGGTTCATGGTCAAATGATGTCTGAAGACGATTACACTTGGTGATAATATCGGGAAAATCAATTCGGAGGCAAAAAGAAAAGATTTGTAGTTAAACTATTAAGTTATTGATAAAGTGGCTCATTAAATAAAAGCACTTATATTATATCAAACCTTGATTAATTGAATACTAGAGGATAGCAAAAATGTTTTCGAGACCAAAATATCAAAATCTTACTTATTTTATTATGCCAATTGGCACTCTCAGTTGGCGCCGGGTTTATAGATCCATGCTTATTATGGTAATTTACCTGGATGCTCTTAATGTGTGGGAAAGTTCGACCGTTAAACGAGAAATACCTGGATTTAATATACCAGGTTTACTTTATAAGGGGTTTAAATATACATATGACATAAATCCTAAATTGTTAGCTGCATTTTAACCACCATTTGATCGACAGCTGCTCGTATTTGAGAAATTAGAGAGTTTTGAGTAAATGTCTCGAGTTTGTGTAAATAAGTCGGATCATTTTTGTCATATATGTGGTGATGGGACTTTTGTGCAACAAAACATACTTTTAGTCCTTTAATAAAAAAGACCTACCACCTGTATCTTGGCTGCAAAGTTAGACACCAGGATAAATATTGGGCTCCCCATAATTGCGGCAACAAATGTACGTCTAACATTCGCGGCTGGCTAAGTGGAAAAAAGCGTAAAATGCCCTTCACTGTTCCTATGAGCCTATGACCTGGCGAAAACCGGAAGACCACGTTACTGACTGTTACTTTTGCTTGACACCTTCCATCAAAAAAGGCTTTTCAGAGAAAAGTATCAAATGTATAATCCGCTATACACCCGGTGCCTCATAGTGACGAATTGCCTGTAGCTAAACCACATCAGCAATATACCCTTGCATTCTGATGATGATCAAATGGTAGTGTACCGAAAAATGTCACAACATCAACAAAAAAGCAAAGCTATTGACTTCTCGATTGCTAGAATGGAACCATTTTTTAACATGGAGAACAATTTGGTAGCCTATAGGGACAGTGAGGGATTAATGACAGCGTTAAATCTGGACTATGATCCAAAAGACTGGAGACTTTTTATTGATTTCTCAAAAATAAGTATTAAAGCTGTGTTATTCCATAATGGAAACAAGGTGCCTTCATTCCCAATTGATCATGTAGTCCACATGAAAGAAACGTATAGCAATTTGAAATTGTTACTGGAGATCATGCAATAGGAAAAATATAAATAAAGATTTAAAAATTGTGGCGATTTTGCTTGGAATGCGGCTAGGTTATACCAAATACTGCTTCTTCCTCTGCGAATGGGAAAGTCGAGCACTGTCGGAACACTACAGAAAGAAAATTTGGCCACTGAGAGAGTCTTTTGAGCCAGGAAAGAAACATGTAACCAGCGAGCCATTAGTCCCCCTAAACAAAATTTACTACCGAAAGCTCATATAAAATTGGGACTTATGAAAAACTTTGTGAAAGCCATGGACAAGGAAGGCCCTGGTTTCACTTATTTAAAAGAAAAGTTCCCTAAAATCAATGACGCTAAAATTAAAGAGAGAATATTTGTGGGTCCCCAGATTAAGAAACTTTTCGCAGATGCGCAATTCGATTCCATACTTGAACGCAAGGAGAAAGAGGCTTGGAATGCATTTAAAATAGTTGCAACAATTTTGTTGGAAAACATAATAGCAGAAAACTATAAAGACCTGATTACTCAACTTCTTTTGTGTTACCAAAACTTAGAGTGTAATATGTCGTTGAAAATTCATTTCCTGGATTCTCATCTGGATTACTTTCCGGATAATTTTGGTACTGGAAGTGATAAGCACGGTAAGAGGTCAGATTGAGAGTGCCTAAACTTTAGATTTAATGATAAGTATGTGCTATTTAATTGCTTTTGTTGAACCAACAATACATTGTTATTTGTATTTTGTACGTTCATTGTATATGCCTATAAATTACAATTTTGTAATAAATAATTCAGATTTTTTTTGCCAGCCAACTAAATTCTTTAATAGGCATATTTTTTTCTCTTAGTTCGATCCAAAAAAAATAGGTTTTGTTCAAGAAACAAAACAAAAGTTGCAATCTATTCCCCAATAATTACTTGTTTTTGAAGAGTTTATCGTTTCAAGATATTTGCAAAATACAGTTTTCGTGGCCTTTTTCTCCGTGTAAATAACCAACCAGCTGTTAAATCAACAAAGATGACACATTATTAAGAATTATTTATAGCATTAAAAGTATATGCAAAAGGCCTTTTTTTCCAACTGTCAATTTTATCAAAAATCAGCCATTGTTCAGCAGTTATTAAATATATGTTTAAATTTTTTTTTCCTTTATATTAAATGTGGCACTATAAATATTGAATATTGACACTTTTATTAAATTTATTGTTTTTGGCGAAGTTGAAGCCAACGCTTTATATTGCTGCATATTTTTATTTCGTAATTTAATTTTGGTTACTTAACATTTTGTAATTAATTAGTTTAACTTCAATATTTGATTACGCAATTAAGCCACACAGTCTATAATAATCTCTCCTATTTATAGCTAAGGAACAATCTTTGGATTTTCCTACAGCCATCTTAGTTGCCCTCCAAGGAATATCATCCAAAAGTTCTCTGAAACTTACAAATTTAGCTTCATAAAAATATTTTTAAGCTCGGAATATTTTAGTTTATTCACAGTTTCTGCTACTAGACGAGATAGTTTACCAAGGTAAGTCCGTCTCTAAGATAGTAAACATGACTTTTGTAGTTACGGTATTTTAAAATTTGCTTTAAATCCTACAGGTTTTAAAATTTCGTATACACGGGAATTGAGACAACTTTACTCAAATTTTGTTTTCCATATTAGTTTTGGAGATATGCCTTGTAAAAAAATTGTAACATGGAGTAAATTTGACGAGTGGCTATCAACTCATGCATATAGAGTTCTGAGGCCATAGCCATATATTTTGATGAAAAATGCAATATGCCAGATCTGTTGAAAGCCTTGAACTTGTTAACGCTGTAGATATATCATGGGTTCTCCAATTTTGATTATTTTGTTCTATTAGTGGGTTCCAAAGCTAAGGAAATCTATTGTCAATCTGTTTAGTTTCATCTCGTATTTTTAAGTGCCAGTTTCTAAAATACCACCACACCTAAGCTTGCTTCATTTTGTTACAAGTGTGCAGTGTTACTGGCCGCGCATTTCACTTTCTAGACAGGAAATTTTTGAAATTTGTTTTTTTAACCTTCGAAGTGCTTAGCTCGACAAGGTGTGGCATATTTTTTCAGATTTTTCGTCCAAACATCTCAGACAAGTTCGTTAACGGGCTATATCGGAGTACGGGATGTCACTTAAAAAAAATAAAAAAACTTTAAAGGCATTTTGCGGAGTCGAAACCCTGACAATTTTGTCAAGGTAAAATAAGGATTCGATGGGGAATATGAATCAATATAGGATCCCTATACCTCAAATTACGAGAAAGTGGTTGAAATGCAGAAAAACAAAAAAAAACTCCCATATTTCATTTTTTTTCAAGAAGAGTTATGAACCGCGGAAATTGTTTATGGGACCTGAAATCCCTCCCTAGGAATTGAAGAATCACATCTCCAAAATCACCCTCCGGTTTATACAAGGCGAGATATTTATAAATAAAATTGCAATTATATTTTCATATCTTTCCCTTTGGTTTTATGTTTGGCCCTGTAACATAAGAACGGTTGATACTAGGTGAATCAAATACATATGCAAAGACACCTCTTTATTTCTCCTAGAGTCTTGTGTGAAAATCAGCTCGATCAGGGTTAGGGGTGAACGTTGAGCAATTTTTAATTTGTAGCGTGCGCGAATTCTGTTTGCCATTCTTTAGCCCTTCGTAAGTCGTATCGGTACTAGGATAAAAACGAGTAAATATGTCAAAAATTACGTCTTTTTCTACAAGACATATATTTAAATTTTTTTATCCGAAATCGAGAAATTAGGTAATATTGAACTTCCAATAAAAAATGTACATAATTTCTATTTGATAAAAAACTGAGACACTCTTCAAGGTGGCATGGCATTGCCAGTAGAAGCTTTGAGGGGCATGTGAGAATAAACAGTTTGATAGGAGCACGATGTTTTTAATTCGAGATGCCTTCAGAAATTTGTAAATATCCCTTTTAGTGCTTTGAGGGTTAGTGAAAATGTACATACAAAGTGAAAATTAGAGAAATAGCAAGTATTTAACGCCTAATTTTATAAACGTATTGTTTGGAGATTTCAAGGTATTTCTTAGAAGTAGGTTTATGCTTAATTTTTAGTTTGTATGCGTTATAAAGTGTTGGTCAGTTTAGTATGTATGATTTCGTGTTGTTTCAGATCTTTTCCATAAGTGTATGATAATATTTAATATGGATATTTATATTAGGAGGATCAGAAATTAAATATTTTGATCAGAAGTTACGTGTTACATATAGATAACAGGCACAGAAAGGTTTTTACTTGCATACACAAGCAATTTTTTATGTATATATAAAAAAAATTAAAATTTTAGCTTTTTATTTTAAGGGCTTTTTATTTTAAGGTGTAGGAATGCCAAACCATAAAACAAGTTTGGTTATATTTTTTTTTTCGACTACAGGGTGATTTTAAGAGGGTAAAACATCTCTTTAAAAGTGAAGATATATTTTTTATTTCAGCAACTGATAATATTTTAAGACACAATAAAATACAAACATTTTATTATATTTTTTTGGATATCGATTTGGGTTCTTATTATTAGATAAGCGTTTTTGCGTACTGAATGCATAGTGTTTCTGATATACACGTTTTTATATTTACAATTGACAGCTTTCAAACTGCCAAAGTTATTAACTTAGACTCTAGCGGCTATGTATATCTCGTATTTTGTACCAATAATATTAATTGAATTCTAAAAGAGGATTTCCGCCTTTCTTGCTATCCCAAATATCCAATTAACTAAAGCGATTATAAGTACTATTGATAGTATCAAATTGTATTTTAATTATACCGAGAAATAAGACAATAGCCCCGCAAGTTATTTCAAACTAATTTTGCCATCCTCGAATATTCAGTTTATATCTTTGAAAACTGCGGTATATTTAAAAAGATTTAAATGTTTTACATTAATAGAGATATTCACCTTGCCATGGAATACGGCTTGTAGATATTGAGAAATAATATTGTTAAAAAAATAATTTATATTTAGATATTTTACTACGATATCAAACAGGCTAATATTGGTCAGAATAAAAATTAGAAGCAAATAGCTATTAATAAGAGAAGTTATAAAAATGGGATGTAAACAGACTAACCATTAGATCTATGAGCTTAAAAACAATAAACAACCCAATCACAGGCAATGAATCTAAAAACATAGAAAAAACAGTCAGAGGTGCATTAACGCAGTTGTTGTACAATACAGTAGTCGCTATTACAGTAATTGTTAATTACAGTAATATAGTAATTGGACGAAGTCCAGTTCTATTTTGAAAGCGAGTAGGAAAGTTTTTTAAAAATGTCAACCATTTTGGGTAAACGTCAGCGAAATCATTCTTTTGAGAACTTGGGTAAGAACGAACGTACTTTTCGAATATAATTTTAGAAATGTTATTTCTTCTATATATCAAACTATCAAACATTATGTCCATTAAAAATATCAGCACTAGATTTATTAAGAAATCATGGTTCTTGGGTGTGGCCGTGTCAAAATTCCACGTCGCATCTCCAGGGTTCTTTATGTTGAAAAGGCCTTTACAATTATATTAGATTGTTCCGCGATATTTTTTTCAAAATTTTATCAATGTCTTTGCATATAGCTTTGGATGATAACATATTTTTAAAAAATATTTGTATATTTATTTATCGAATGCAAAATACATACTGATGCAGCAAGACGAAACATAATTTGTACTCTCGTCTCGTCTCGATCTAATCTCGTCTCGTGTCGAAACCATTCAATCTCGACACCCGAGAGGAGAATGGAGGAGTCAAGACGAGACGAGATTTTCGACTTTTAGTAAAAGAAACCCTCACCTTATGGATATAAATACATACGTCTTTCCATTTCTGTCAAAGGATATTATTGCATCAATATAATTTTTCGAATTTATTTAACTAAAACATTGTAAAAAATTACAAAATTTTGGATCAGTCTTTTTTATTTTTTATTAACTTTAAATTTAGATTTTTGTTTTGTGCCTTTAAATATATTTTCATTTTAATAATAAGCATAATAATACCATTTTTTTAACTACATGATGTACAGGCGCACGATAAATAATTATCACTTAATTTTTGGCTCATTAGTGTTTCTGTGTACAGGATGTGTGTCTCAACAAAACATAAAGAGCAAAAATAAATACATACTTAAATGAAATTGCCCGAATATATGTTAATTATTCTTAAATTTAGAGCTGGTGAAATTTAAAAGCTAAATAATACTCCATCAAATGTTAATTGTTTTGCACTGCCCTTTTTGATGCCCCTTCTGTACACTTAATGGTCCCACATTTTTTTTTGATAAAATCCTGAAATTGTTTGTTTCCAATTTTGTTCTCCTGAAGTAGAAATTCAGAAAGTAGTAGCTCCTTAAAATGGAGTTGCGTTTAAAAATTACCATAACTTTTTGTCTAAATGAGATTCATTTTGTAATCAAAAATAAACAAAATAAACAATTTTAGGAAATTTAGATATTCATCTATTTAAAATATTAAAATTACTTCTGAAAAATACAAAAAAATCTAGCACCAATCGAAAAGGTTTCAGAATACTAATATCAATTTTATTTTTATTAACTAGCCCGATAATAGTAATTTATATAAAAGAAGTTTAGAAATTTTGAACCGCAATCACAGAACGAAAAAAAAAACCTTAATGCATAAGTTATATGTTAAACATATTTTGTCTACGATCATTGCGATAATTTTTATCCAGGATAATACCATCGCTGTCGCCAGAACCGCACAGTGGTTGATTTTATACGGAAATATGGCAATAAATCAAAAGTATAAAAATCGGTAAATTTCCTTTAGCCGGAACCTCTACCGTTATGAATCATTCCTTTTATTAGAAATAGTGAAGTGTGACCCAATTTAGTTCAGTGCATAGTCATTTAGTAATGTCTAATACGTATACTCTTTTTTAAAACATTTTTATTTATCGCTATGTTGTTAATCATATAGGATTTTTACCAATATTTTACCAGTTTCTACCTATGCCACTTTTTATTATAATTTAAAATAAATTCAATAAGTAGTTTTTATATTAACACACACCTCCATTTTCTTACGTCATGTTGAATTAGTACCAGATTATTCTGCAAAATTTAATGTCAACTGAACATGATTTTTTATAGTAATTTAAAAAAAAATTATTTGGCTTGCCACAAGTTTACCAGTTTATCTCTATATCACACTTAATGCTTGCACAGAATTTGAAATTATTTAAATAAGTAATGTTTTCAGGCTGATTTTTTAAATATTTTAAAAGGACGCCATTTTGTTTTGCTATCAAATATTCATACCAAAATATTACCAGTTCATCCCTATACAACATTTGATTTTTATACAAAATTTGAGGTAAATTGCATAATTACTTTTTTCAAAAATATTTTTTAAACGTTTCACTAGGCCGCCATCTTATTCTGGCATATTAGATTTTCACGAAAATATTGCCGGGTAATTCCTATATGACCCTTAATTTTTTATCAAAATTTGCAAGGTAAAGATATGTAAAACTTAAGAAGATAATGTTTTCACGATCAGAAATATTATATTTAGACGACATTTTGTTCCGTCATCTTGAATTAGTACCACAGTTTTATTAATTCATCTGTATACCACAATTATTTATGGCACACGATTTGAAATTAGTCCAATTAGTAATTTTTCAGGTTCAATTTTTAAATATTTTACTTAACCGCCACTTTGGATTCGTACCAAAATTTTACCAATTGATTCCTACATAATACTTGATCTTTGTGCAAAATTTGAGATAAATTAGATTAGTAGTTTTTTAGTAATATTTTTTTAACATTTCACTAGGCCGCCATTTTATTTTACGATATTGGATTTTTACCAAAATGTCATCTCCATATGACCCTTAATTTTTGACCAAAATTTGAAGTCAATCAGGTAAGTAGTTTTTTAGCTATGCCGCTAACAGACAGACCGATAGACCGACAGACAGACAGACCGACGGAATTGAGAAAACATGTTTTTCGGCATCTAGGGACCCTGAAACGTAAAAATCTGAAAAAATCTCGGATGTTAATTTTTTAAGATTACAATACTTCCCTTTTACGAGGGAAGTAAAAAATAAGCTAGATATTTCTTAGTTTTGCAATAGTGCTGTCTACCAACGCATTTTTCTGTAACAGGCGCAATATAAGCAAAATTCCAGATACAATTTGAAATTTATATGTTAAGTGTATATTTAATTTAAAATATTAACATTGTATGGATTAAAGTTTATTATTTAGTATAATAATAATTTGATACAACCTACTTACATGCCCAGGATAATAATATTTACACGATGCAATCTACTGGATTATAATAATAATAATAAATCGTCTTTATTCAGTTCCAGACTTAATGCAATACAGTACAGATATATAAACTAAACGAGCGAAGTGTCGTCCATAAGGACTTTATTTTACTTAACCCTAGTATATTAAGAATAAGGTAGATTATATAGTTCACAATCTTAATTCACATATTATAAATAATGCTATTCAAGCAGTATAGGAAGCTAGATAGAAGGGTAGTGCGTTTTTGCATAGCTCACCGACAAAAACGCAAATGAGGCCTGCGAAAGAAGATGAAGACTGAGTTTCTTTTTGAAATTTAAGATGCTAAAGTCGCTCGGAAGGTTGTTGCAAGAAGAACTAAAACTAAAAGTGAACGATCTTCTGAATGCCGTTGTCGAGTGTTTAAGAATAACCATTAAGCTTCTGATGCCGGTATTCAAGTTGTTAATATTTCCAAACCGTTTAAGCTTTATAAAAATATAAATTGGATGTTCATCAATAAGTACGCGATGTCCTAATGTTAAAAGATGCAATTGTCGAAGTTTGTCTAATTTAAGACGACCAGAAGCCGTTATTTTATTATGTAAACGTTCGTGTTTTCTTATTCCAAAAGCAAGTCGGTAACAAGAGTTTTGGATTTTCAAGTCGGTTTTTCTCAAAGGTAGTTAAGCAGGAACCATAATCAGAGGCACGATAAGAAAGCTTGGAAATTATTAAAGACTCGCAGAGTTGAAGTTTGATGTTAGGATTTAAAATTTCGCGATTACTGTAAAGCTATTATAAGATAATTTACAAAGTTGGCTTACGTGTTTTAAAAATCGTAAGTTACTGCCAAACCAGACACCAAGATTCTTGCACTCAGTTATAAAAGCAATCTTCTCTTCATTTATATGGATATTAAGTTAATTCGCGGCAGCTGTGCGCACCTTCTTAGGTTCAAATAATATAACGGACGACTTAGAAGCATTTAAAATAAGATTATGGGCAAAAGAAATATCATGTTTAGATCTGTATTGGGTCTGTTATCAACATGTAGAGTTGGGTGTTATCAACATATTGGTGGATTTTAGAAATCTTAAGCACCCTATTAAAGTCAGAAGTATAGATAGAAAATAATAGGGCAGATATGATGGAGCCCTGCGGCAGCCCTGATTTTATTTCACACTGTTTAGACGTTTGACTACCATATAATACCCTTTGCATCCGACCACTTAAGTAGCTTCGCAGTAAGAAAACCGAATTCGGTGAGAACCCGTAATAAGCTAGTTTACTAAGGAGCATATGATGATCTAATATATCGAATGCCTTACTGTAACCCAAAAGTGCTAAACAAGAGACTTTATTACTATCATGGTGCCGAATGAGGTTATCGGTTATATTGACCAATGCTGTGGTTGCGCTGCGAAAACATAATTAGATATTTGCTTATATATAATTCTTTCAACAATTTTAGATAAAGTAGGAAAAATGTTTATAGGATGCAGTTGGGAAAGCTTTTCACGACTCTGCACTTTTGGCAGAGGTATAACATAAGCTTCTTTCCATGCACATGGAAAACCCCTAAAGATAACACCCTATTGATAATAAACGTGATATGTTCAATGAAGCGAGGAAAAAGAAGTCTTAACATGGTAAGGGAAACTGAATCAGAGCCAATGGACAATTCAGTTCATTTACTTCAGAAGTGATGACGGCAGTAAAATTAAATGTTACATTTTGTAGGAATACCCCTCTGTATTTATTTAAAATATTTAATTGGTGGATAGATTTATTGACTTTTGGGATGGTAGAGAAGAACTGATTTATTTCAACTAGATCTTGTAGGTTAGCTGGAAGTTTCCTTGGAGTTTCTTTTCCGTAGAGTGAGTTCCATATATGCCCGTTTCTTTCGTTTGTAGCTGGAAGTTAAAGTACGCTTTGACTTTAAATTTGGGCTTTAAATAGTGAAAAAAAATTAATTCTAAAATTTTAGGAAAACGAGAAAACTGGAAAAAAACAAGGCTCCGATAGAAACTTAACAAAAGAACAAAACAAAAATCATAAAGCTCAGAATTAACCTTCGCAATAAAATAGGTAAATCTAGGGTGATAACGCTGATTTTCTCAAAAAAGTTAAATGGTACGCTTTGGCTTTAAATTTGGGCTTTAAATATTGAAAAATTTTAATTCTAAAATTTTAGGAAAACCAGAAAACTGGAAAAAAATAAGGCTCCAATAGAAACTTAACAAAAGAACAAAACAAAAATCATAAAGCTCATAATTAACCTTCGCAATAAAATATCTAAATCTAGGGCGAGGTAGGGCAGGATTCGATTTGGATAAAGAGATTAAACCGAGTTCTGCCTTGCTTCAGTGACAACAGAAGGAAAACGATGAAATGAACTAACAACTAACAACAAATATATTTAAAACTACTGAAAACTTTTGCAAAAGCTTACAATGCCGGCCACCATTGTCAATACAAAGTTGCAATCTTTCCTGTGTCGATTGTACTGCAGCCTCCACTTTTGCTATACAGATACCTTGGATGGCATTCCTAATACGATCGACCATACCGTTTCTTGTAGTAGGTTGAATCTCATATACTATATATATTTTTACCTTACCTTTCAGTAGTTTTAAATATATCTGTTGTAAATTTATTGTTAGTTGTTAGTTCATTTCGTCGTTTTTTTTGTTGCTACACTGAAGCAAGGTAGAACTCGGTTTAATCTTTTTGCCCAAACCGAGTAGTGCTCTGCCTCGCCCTAGCTTTAGCTATTTTATTGGGACTGAGTTTTAGTATTTTTTGTTTTGTTCTTTTGTTAAACTTTGTTCTTTGTAGTTATACAAGATTACTAATTCTATTGAAGCCCTGCTTTTTTCCAGTTTTTTTTTGGTTTTCCAAAAATTTTAGGATTAATTGAAATAAGAGATGAAAATAATTTCCACATTGTCGTTGTTTTTATTTCCTCTTCAAATTTTCCAATCCGTTGTTTCCGATTCTAGAGACCTTCATCAACTTTCTTAATTTAAATGCGGTCCTGGAATTTTTGTTTGACTATTCAATGCCCTTCACAACTACTAAATAAATTGTGATATAAAAGTCATAGCGTACCATTCGATTTTTTTCAGAAAATCAACATTAATGTGAAATTTAACGTCTTAATAAGTTTAAGAATAGATCTGTAGCGGATTTAAAACAGAAATAAGTATCCCTTTTTTCTTAAAAAAGAGTTTCGGCTATATATTTAGTCTTCTTCAGGGCTATTTTTAAATATAGGATTGTGTGTTGACATAAATCGTCGAAACGTCGACTCTTTTTTAAGAAAAAAGGATTTTTATTTCTGTCCTAAACCCGCTACACATCTATTTTTCTAAAATCAGCGTTATTTAGAGAATTCCGAAACAACGCCATCTAGTGACCACTAACAAAATTATTACGGTACAGTTTATGGCTCCCCGAGTAAAACAAAAAAACACTTTTTTTCGACACGACGGTGAATAAAATCGGTTCATCCAAACAGAGATATCTACATTTTAAAGTAAAAATGTTTGACCTTCCATCACCACTTTATATACGAAAATAGACAAAAATGGTCTGAAGCAAAACAAAACAAACAATGCTTATACTTTTAACATACCTCACTTAGGAAAATTTAAGAGAAAATTGGCATTTACGCTTTTGCGTTGCTGTTACTCCTCCTAGCGGCCACCTTTAGAACTTGAAAATAATATACAGCGATTTCTCTTTACTAATTTACCTATAAATATTTTATTCCTTAAGTTCTGCCATTAACGGTTCCCGAGCTACAGCTGACGTCCTCTGTTATTGGACCATCCTGTACACACCTACTCCTACATATCAGCCTATTTTGGTCAAGATTACCTATATCCCGGGAGAAAAGTTGGGGTCAATTTATAAATGCCATTTTTTTAAATATTGAAATATTTATTATTTAGGATAAAAACGGAGCTCCTGTAGCAAACACCATAGTGAACATTTAATCTTTAAACGGATAGGTTAATATACTCAAAGTCGAGACGAGATTTTTCGAAACGAGACGAGATAAGGCTCTATTCTCGAACGAAAATTTCGAGTCGAGATGAAGCCTTAATCTCGTCTCGTCTCGTCTCGCAGCGTCACTAAAAACAAATATTTCATTTTAGTGAATTAACCTTTTTATTAGTGTACAATTCTCACTGAAAATATTATCTTTTTTCTTTCACTAAAAATGTGCACGTTGTAATGTAAGAAAAATAATTGGCAAAGATAAAATATTTGTACACCTTGTGATTATCTTATTTTGTGTAACATTTATTAATTCCATAATCTCACAACAGCAAAAGGATTATGATATTTTTAATATTTTCCTAATTCGTTTAATCCCATTTGAATATATGTGGGACATGTGAAATGTTTACGATATTTTTGAAAAAAATTAGTGGAAGCAATTTTTACCATATTATGGAAGACTCAAAAAATTATAATTGTTGTTATTAAAATAACTAAAATTTCTTAAAATAAAATTTCAAACAAAAAGCATTTTGTATCGATCATTTTCTTAACAATGCTACAGTGTAACTAAGATATTTGAAACTTATTACCTCAACAATGGGATTAATTCAACACAATAACTGATTTTTTTAAGAAAATTTTATATTCATCTATTCACATTTTTTTAGAAATACAGTTTTTATATCAGTGTAAAAAAACAAATACGACCCTCAAGTTGTCACAATTTGAATAATCGTTAAAACAGACCTCAAAATGGTATTTTCCTAATTTGCCTAACTATAGGGTTTTAAAAAACTATCTGAATAAAATAGCTTTTGAATAAATAATCAGGAAAGAGCTCCAGGCATTATTTTAAACTAGCAGGTTTTTGACGGAATTACGTCATTTTTGGGACCTTATTTTTCTAATGTTTACGTTTTGGTTTGTTGACGTATGTTGTCAACCGTCTGAATCTTAAAATACTTCTAGATTTTCCTTCTTTTAATTTCTGAAATGCATCTTGGCTTCCACTAGGTGCCCCTTGAGAGTACTACTAATATCACGAGATGACCCTTTCTTTCAAGCTATCCCCTCACCCCTCCCACTCACGCCACATAGCGGCCATTACGCTAATACCCTCTGTAGAACTGCGGCAGACGAACGGGATAGAATGCAGGAACAACTAGGCCTCACACGTTCACAGCGTTTGCTCCCTTTCTAGCGGGGTCGTTAGTTTCCACACTGAGCGGTTGAGTCTCCCGTTTCCCCCTGAAATAAAGCAGCAGAACCGAATACGTGGAACCACTTATGTTAATAACACAGAGGTCTGCCTTTGACGAGACGAACCGGAAGACTGAAAAATAATTGTTATTATAATGAAAATCATAATTCTTAAAGAGTCAGACAGTTAGGTTAGGAACCAAGTGGTATATAAAAAACACAGTAGCGTAACACTTTACGTAATATTTTCTAGGTCAAAACATTTAATTTACCTTAAATATGTTTTAAAACGAAAAAAAGCTGGATTTATGAGTTTCTAGGAACAATTTTATGGGACAAAATAAGTTTTAATACCTAACATTATATTCTCTTTTTTTGGGTCTAATACTGTGCTGAAGGGGAAACAGTATGATTATATTTCTCAACAAATGTTATTTGTTTAACAGGCAATAAAGGCAAACAAAAAAAGATGAAATGTTTTTTGGAAATTTTAATTCATTTTTTAGACTTTTTTAGGAAAAATAGAATATACTTATATATTATTTATAATTTAAATATTTACTGTGTACCTATTAATTCCACAAAAAAGAACATATTTTAGTTCATTCATAGTCTAAGTTATATGGCAATTTAGACCATGATAGTTAAGTTCATTTAAGCAAACATACAAATTTAGAAAAAACTACTGAAATCCAGGATACCCTATATCCTGTGTCATCTTACAGGAAAGAATGGAAAAAATCAATGTGATATGTTTATTCTTATATTAATAAAAGCATATTTGATTACCAATATTCAGTAAACAGCATATCTCTTATGGTGTCCAAAATAAAAGTATTTATCATCCATATTCTCTTTAAACTGCAATGAAAGCATAGAATGGAAGCTTTCACGGTTTTGATCAATGAATAGAATGTAATGGAAGAGGTAGGGACCCCTTAACAATTTTCGCAATTGTTTAGTTAAGGCTAAAGAAGGATAGGTGGTGTTAGGTTAGGTCTGGTTAAGTTAGTTTTCGCTTACAGAATCCAAATTTTTATTGTTAGTGTTTTTGAGATATCTTAAACGATGTAAGGTTAGATTAAGCTAGTTTTTTTATTGATTTAAATTAATATTGAGTTTAAAAACATATATAATTAAACCAAGAATAGCTTATCCGAGCACACATATTTGGGCTAATTAGGGTTAGTTTTTGGTTACCTGCAATAAATAAGTAAATTAATAAATACCAGAAAAATAATATATTTTGCCAGAAAACATAATGTTAAAAGTGATTATAGAAATTTAAAAAAAAATAGGTATTGGAATATTCTGTTTTTCCTATAAAAAGTCTAAAAATTAATTAAAATCATTTATCTCCAAATCATTTCATTTTTTGGTTTGCCTTTACAGCCTGTTAAGCAAATAACATTTGTTGAGAAATATAATCAAACTGTTTTCCCTTCACCACGGTATTTAGCCCAAAAAAAGGAGAATATAATGATATTAAAACTTATTTTGTCCCATAAAATAGTTTCTAGAAAACCCAACTTTTTTTCATTTGTTTTATAACATACTTAAGGTAATTTAAATGTTTTGACCTCACAAAATATTACATGAACTGTTATGATACTGTGTTTTTTATATAGCACTTGGTTCCTAACCTAACTTTAAAAATTATCATTTTAATTATAATAACAATTATTTTTGCCTTTAAATCGGATTTAAAAGTGTCTAGTTAATTTCTTATTTACGAAAATACAATATATACATATATATATATATATATATATATATATATATATATATATATATATATATATATATATATATATATATATATATATATATATATATATATATATATATATATATATCTGACGTTACCTAGGTGTAGTTTTTAGATAATTTAATGGTCAATAAAAAATTAGAGAATTTTAAATTGAGACATTTTCACTTCTAATTTTCTCAAAAACTATGTCTACTACTACGGTAAAAAGAATAAATTGCTTTTTCTACAAAAAAATGCACAGTGACATCTTAAGTAGGTGTTATTCCACTTCGAAATAAGAATCATAACTGAATATTGTAGTTTGGTTTAATAAGAGTTTATGCAAACTAGAAAGTACTAAATAAAAACGAAGGCGTAGGAACTTCTGGTACCTTATCTCATAGACGGCTCTGTTTTATAAATCAGAATATTTAAAAGTAGTACTTTTAAACATTGGATACCTAATATTAATATTTTTCTAAAATATAATAAAGCATTTTTAACCAATAAAAATTATTGGTACGGTATAACAACAGTTCTATTTTAATTATTTTATTCACATTTCCAAAATTGTTTTTGTATTTCTATGATATGTTTTGTTTTTATTTGATAGTTAATATTAATCTTACTGAATTTTCTTCTAACTTAAAGTGCTTTAGATGTTGATATTTCGTATTTATCTAATGTTTTGTTCTGTATTTAATTTGAGTAAATTTAAACGAAATGATAATACTTGTGCTTGCTTTTATTTAAAACGTAATATAGGCTGTATTAATAAAATTATTTATATTTAATCATTTATGGCCTGTTGTCTTAACTGCATTGATATTTTTTATCTAAATAATTTTGGTTACCTGGAAAAAAATATAATTTTCTAATTCAACTAAAAATAGCTACTCTGCTTATTAAAAAAAATCATTAAATTTTATTTATTAAATTCAAGTAGTAATTTAAGTAATAAAAAGAAAGCAGAAATACAAAAGCACAGTCGAAACGAATTTAACAAAAAAAAATCCCTTGCATTTTGCCAGCTTATGAAACATAATATGACTTTCAAACGATTTGCAAGTTCTTCCAAATAGGCTCCCTTATGGTTGCGCCGTTAAATTCTTAGTTGCAGGTATTTCTTAGTAGCACGCTTTAGATCAAATTAATGTAATTGCTGGGCACGTGTCGCGACAGTTTATCATCCAGAATGCGTTCTGGCTATGTTAATTTATTTTGCCCAGGCGGCGAAATTGCCACATTTCTTTATAACTTTGATAAGTGGCTCTTCCAAACTCAGTGTTAATTTTAAACCATCAATAGCAACAAACGTTGAACTTAAACCCCTAAATAAACATAAGGGTATTTGTACGAAAGGGTTATTATGTAAACAGTAAAATTTAATATCTAAAGTGAGCTATTAAGGACATGATTTAATCTTTGACCAATTTTTTGTTAAATTGGCATCTCAAATAATGTATCACACTAATTGACTTGTTTAATTTAGTCCATTCCTTAATTATAATTCTCTTTCAAAAGTATAAGTTTCCAAATTACTTTCTAAATTTCAAAGTAAAAATCGAAGTGGATCTCATCAAGGTCACGGCTAGGCTCTTTCCTGTACATTTATTTATTCAAAGACAATAACAGATTTTTTAACAAAATTTAATATTCATATACTCATATTTCTTAGAAATACAGTTTATATATTAATCTAGAGAAACGAATACGTTCCCCAAGTTGTCAAAATTTAAATAGTCACAGACCTTAAACTGACGTTTTCCTAATTTGCCTAATTATAAGCTTTTTAGAAAAAAAAAAGAACTTAAATACCATTTATTATAGCTAAAATAAGATTATTATTCGAATTAATAAACGATCAAGCAACTTCACTAACTGGAAATCCGAAATATATTTCACGCTATTTAAACGACAAGTGGAGTGCGATCACCAGTCTTACTAGTAAGGAATTTTTATGTCCTTCTATGTCACCAGATAATGTCAATCTTTAATCTCAAACTTATTAAACACTTCCATTATTGATCCATCTATACCCATTCCCCAACTTTCTGGAACATCCATGATAAACTGACCGGCAGACTCAGCAGGTTTAGCTGGAGCTCGGAACATTCTGCCCCTTGGTTTGAAGACAGGTAGCTTTGGAGCAGGCAAATCATCTGTAAGCTCAGAATTTGCTCCACTAGCGGTTCCTGAGTCGACAACACATTCATGTACATCATTAGATTTTTCATTAATTCTATGTAAGATATCATTGTCGCTTGAACTGTCTTTATGTTTATCTTGATTGATATTCGAAGTATTATGTGATGTATGTGCTGTAGTTAGAGTGCTATGTTCCAAATCTTCATGGCCTTTCCTGATTTCTTTTATTCCTAAAACTTCTGCACATTTGGTTGCTGCTCTATCTTCAGATATTCCATTTTTATTCATTTTGCAAGAACAGTAATCACTTGACCGGATATATTGGCACGTTTTGGAGCAACTGCATTGTAGACTCACTGAATTACGTACTTCGCAATAAGATTCTTGATGAGATTCAGGTTGAGAAGCCATTTTTTTCAAACCTCCGATCAAAATTTTCTGAATACGAAAAGTAGTTAAACTTAACCTCGAGAGGTGAAACCCCACGCGGTTTTAAAAAATATTATTTTCTATTGCACAACTAAACAAAAAAACAAAGTACTGAAATGTGACACAACCATACATTGTTTATAAAGATGTTTGGCGCTAGCTGATAAGATAACCAATATATGTATTTACATCTGATAAATTAATTACAAATAGGGAAATATGGCATGCCAAAATATGAGATGCGTTATTTTGCTTTATCGGTTAGATAAAAGAAAACCAAAATATTGGAAAAGCATATAAAACAAAAATTTCATACACGTGGAAACCAATCTTAACACAGGGTTGCGGTTTCGCGAGCATAAGTCGGGTAAAAGAGCCCGCCTGAATCTCGCCGAGCTCATTCAGTGTTCAGATCTCGTGGAGTAAAGATCCCTGGAGACGCCTCGTGCAATCGAAGGCGAAACGTCGGATAGTAATTCCAATTTGACACTGTCTAATTCTAAGAACCATCGCTTCTTAATTAACCAAAGACATGAAAGCTTCCGTTCAATGTCGACTTTCAAAAATTATTAAGTCAAAGTAAAAATAATGTAAAACATATTTAAATGGTATTGTTTAAATTGGCATTGGATTTACATATTAGTTATATTCATTTAGGTTCAACCACTGCTAGTTTTTTGAGAAGAATTTTGATTAAGAGCACGATTTGAATTATGAAACATATAAGATGGTATTCTCTCAGGCCGTTTTTAACAGGAATTCTGAATATACACTGTTATCTAGGAGAATATCTTCAAATTCTAAAATAAGGAAAACTGACGAAACAAATATATATTTTGGAGACTATATCACATATGTCGTAATGCTTTCCAACGCCTTGTTGCAAAACAGTTACTGTTAAAGTTATGCTCATATCTAAATGGTATGGATTTCCAATCAAATCTTCTCTGGCATGATTAAGTGCTAGAATTAGAATAGATGTATAGAATCTAGGTATTTTTTTCGAGCACGCGAAAATTTCCAACTCTGTTATACTTTACGTATATTACAAGTATATTTCCGGGATTCATATGTATATTCGAAACTATATTTATTATTTGTGATTATTATATGATTGTCAATACAGGTACCTACCCTCGTCAAGAAAAGTAAATAGGGCAGCATCTTAATAACTCTTGTACTAATATACATAACTTTTAGTGTCAAATATTTGTTAAACTATGCATTTTAGGTTAAATCGGATAAATTTACCATTTTGATATACTTTGGTGACGATGGTGCAAGTGGTTTCTAATTTCAGTTCTGGTCCTAAAAGCCACCAAAACCGTTTGTATTAATATTTTAAAGAACATAATATGTTTGCTTTTTCACTTGTTAAGAAATTAAAATATTTTTTCTTGTAAGTATTAGTTTAAAATATTATATACCGTGTGTTTCAAATTCGACCCACATCTTTGGGATCTCGGAAACTATAGCAGATACGAGAATGGTTTAAATTAGAGCAAAGTTGTCCAGTCTAGAAACTTTTAAAATTCCGAGTAGTTTCGGAGATATTTGAGAAAAACCGAAAATTTAAGATTTCGATTCTTTTATATTTGACGAGATAACCCAAAACTTAAAGCACATTTTCATTGCCACTTTTTTCCAGCTACACAACGGCGCTCTCAGATTTTGCCATCCAACGTTTTGTCTTCTGGTCAATCATCAACTTTTATGGGTGCCATTTTGTTTTATTAGATTTTTAAATAGACCCTTTTATTACCCTTTCAATGATGTATCACCCTTGCATTTTAAATTCTTTGTTGAATTTTTATGGAATCCGGGGTATTTCTTTAAGTTGGTTTGAATCTTATTTCGGAAATAGCCAACAGTTTGTAAGGGCAAATGGTTCTGATTCTGATTATAAATTGATTACAAGTGGAGTCCCTCCAGATCCGGACTTGGGACCTATTCTTTTTTTTTGTTATACAATAATGATATCACTAACCTAAAAATTAATGGAAAAATCTCTCTGTTTGCTGATGACACAAGCATAACATGGAGTGATTTTGATACAGTGTCTTTACATTCTAATATTTCCAACGACCTTACTATGATTAAGGCTTGGTCCGATTTCAATCTGCTTGGATTCAATGTGGATAAAACGGTGGCCTTATCTGATAAGGGGACTTTACAACCACTTCGGCTACTTAACAGCAATATTAAATACGTTGAGTCGGTTAAATTTCTGGGTTTTAATATAAATAACTTAAAATGGTCTAAGCATATTGATACCTTAACTAAAAAACTTTCTACCGCCTGCTTTGCCATTCGATCAGTTTCAAAAGAACTGGACGTGTCTTCTGCCCGACTTACTTATTTCTCTCTATTCAAATCCCATCTCCGCTATGACCTTCCCTTTTGGGGCTACTATACCTCCGAGCAATTTCTTACTATTTTTTAGACTTCAAAAGAGAGCAATCCGCTATTTGTTTGGTCTTAATAATAAAGCGCATTGCCAATACTATTTCAAAAAACATGAAATACTAACAAGCATTATTTATTTTAGAAACCGCCTGTTCAATAAGGAAACATATAAGCACATTCGCGGAAAGGCCACAACACGTATATCCTACCAGAAACTCTAGGCATGACATATACCTTCCCATTCCTTCCACAGAATTAATAAAAAAATTAATTATTTACAACGCCATAAAACTTTACATTCATCTTCCCGAATATTTAAAAACAATCCCTATGTTTACACTTTTCTGAAAAAAAAAACCAAAGCGTACCTCATTGAAAGACCTTTTTACTACGTTATTGATTTTTATAATGAATAATGTCATTAAAATGTTTTTTATTTCCTTGTTTACTTAAATCATGTTGCTGCAAGGCATTTGAAAATATTTTATTAGGAATGAATTGTTTGATAGTCCGTTAACATTAATTATTTTTCATATTGGATTAAAGTTATACATTTTCTTTTTTTTCTAATACACTAAAATTACTATATTAGTTCTTACACTTTTTGTTTAACTTCACTTATTTTGCTTGTATAACGAAAACAAAATAGAGTTTAAGGTCGCATAATTTTAATTTCAATGTCATCGAAATTATTCACCTCGCATATGTATTGTTTATTTCCTTTTCTTAGGTCACCTGGATTCATTAACCGCTTTACGGCAATGTTACGAATATAACAAATGTTATATTTACAATTTATGTATTTGCATTGACCTATCGAAAAATATGATTTTTTTTTGATCAATATTTCGTTTTTTCATTATTTTTGTTTTTTTTTTTTTGTTTTAAGGTAAATCTTGCTTTGTCTATAAAATTGTAACAATTTTCCTGGGACAATAAAGCATACTTTGGTTTGTTTGTTTGTTGGTAAGTTTTTCAATATAATGAGTAACTTAATAATATACCCATCCCTCTTTCTCTCATGGAGCACTTATGAAAAGTATTTGAAATAACTTATGAAAAGGCTATACATCATTTAAAAGGTAATAAAAAGGGCTATTTAAAAATATTATAATCTAATATGACGCACATGAGAAAAAATAAAGTTGATTATAGTGTACAAAAGACGAAACGTTGGATGGCAAACCTAAAAAAAGACGTAGTGTAGAAAAAAATGGCAATAAAAATGTGTTTTTAGTTGTAGCTACCTTACCAAATAGCGCCAGAAAAATATAAAATCGGAGTCTTCAATGTTCGGTTTTTCTAGGATATCTCCGGAACTACTCGGAATTTTAAAATTTTCTAAACGGCATATTGTTAAACACATAAATGTAGATCTTTCCCCTGATTTAACCATCCTCGAATCTCCTATAGTTTCTGAGATTCCAATGTTTTGAAAAATGAAAAAGCTAATTATAAAAAGGTTCTAATCTTACTTGATATCAAAACCAAGACCCAGATTAGTCTTATGATCTCTCAAAGCCCTAAAAACCATTTATTACGTCATAATGTACTATTCTCAGCTCTTTTTAAATTCACTTTTCCCAATTTTGAGTAACTTTAGTTAATCTAATCTCTTATTACCAACACTAGATTGAGAGCAACATTTTACACGTATCTAGAAACGAATGATTTAAAGTTGCTGCACTTTCTGCCTGCCACAATTTCCACATCCTTCGCCTCGCATTTTCCACATAGTTTCATAATATCTATTTCATAATTCTTAGACAACCTTTCCCGACATTCCTGCTGATAGTTAGTAATTAAAATTTAAGTTAACTAGATTTCGTTAACAATTCAGGAACCAATCACGGTTCTCCGATAGCCCTCTAACAAAGCAAATGAAAAACAAAACATAGAAGAACATAAAACACGTGGGTGGCAGAAAAAACATCCTAAATTGAAGTACACCATGATTACCAAAAAGATTTTCCAAAAACTTGTGATTTGTAGCCCTTCTTTTACACAAAACTGAAATAACTATTTACCTAACTAGTGCAGAAGTAGACTGTTTCACTCCGTCAGCAGTTAAGTGCGGAAGGCACTTACCGCACGTGTTAAGTACAACGCTAGTTTTGGTAGTTATTTTAAATAATGTATTTTAGTATGGGAGTCAAAGTGAAAATACAATTGAAAATTCAACATATTTTATTTTTATTTTTTATTAACAATATTAATGACAACATAACAGTTACTTGCATTAGATATTTATGGCTGAAGTTAATTTGTGTGGTAATTTGCGTAAACGGTGTGGAAAGACTTCTTGCCATTTCAGAATTATGTATGCCTTATGCAAAGAATAGGTGTTATAAAGAAAGGACAGTAGACAGGAGACTAAAATTAGACAAAGATGGGTATAAGTAATCGATTTGAAAGGACACTTTCGAAAACATTCGTATCGCCAGCGATTTTAGCATGCTGACACATTATAACCTACAAAATCAACCGCCTTCTTTTACACAGTGGTCTGAAATAAATATATTGGTGAATAGTTGGTAAAATTCCCAAACTCAAATCTATGACATAAAAGGAATTTTTAATTAATTGATGTACGCTTTAAGATATTTTGTGGCATTTAATTTTACTGTTATGTTTTGAGAATTTAGAATATTTTTCGTAAAAAATATTAATGCAAATAAATGCAATGTCATGTCTTAGATACTAAAATATAAGAGATTCTTAAAATACGTATACTATGCGTTATAAATAAAATCATTAAAAAAAAACTTAACAGACATAATTAATTTGGAAACGATATTTTTTTAGACTGTAATGTGTTTTCAACCTGTGAGAGAATTAGCACCAGTAACCAGCACCAATGTTTATAGTTTTATCTAATAACAAATAAAAACAAAGTTTAAAATAAATGCCTATAGTTACATTTAATATATATTTTACTTACAGAAAGAAGTTCCGATTTCCATATAATTAAACCTTTCACAATTTATAGATTTTTCCAGAATATTTTAATTCTAGATAGCGTACTATTTTAGATCCTTTTTCAGTTTTAGGAGGGTCGCATACTTGAGAGTTCGTTTGGACTCCCAAACCCAGCCGAGACGTCACTATAATCACTATACTAAAACCCGTTATTCCGTTACTCAAACAATGACAAAAACCAAATTACTTGTATATTTTATTTTTGTAATCGTTTAAAATCACCCTGCCAATTTTTTACAGATCTATGCATATAAGAGTTTCTAGATCTCCTAAATTTTCCCGTTTCCGTCGGTGTGTCGTCTTGGTTGTGCCCAATAAAGCTGAAAAACTAGTTATCAGAATGACTTTTAACTTTGCCTAAAAATCAAGGGTCATATGGGGGGGTGGGTAAAAATCCATGCTGGCGGAACAAAATTCAGCCTCACAAAAACTCTTTATCCAATTGAGTTAAAATATTGTACAAAAGTCAAGCGTGAAATACAGATAAAGTAGTCAAATTTAAGTGCGAATACTAAATGGCATTGATTAAATATTTAAGTAGCTGGTAAAATTCCATTTGCTGGAATAAAACTTTCTCTTAATAGAGGAAAGTAATAAATTAGATAATTTACTTTTTATGGACTATATAAATAAACTTATGAAAAATAAATAATAATATTATAAAAATAAATTAAGATCAAATAAAAAAATTGATACATTTCCTTCCCCGTTATGAGTTTTTTCAGGTCTTCGCAGTTCGACCGTGGTCGATGCTCGTCTGTGGGTTGATGGTGAATTTTCCCCGGCAGAAATGACTAGGGAGGGCATATTGGATGATATTTCGTCAGAACAGAATCCGTAGTAATATCCATAAAACACAGACAGATCGCCAACAATTCGACGATGCTCTAGTGATGCAAGCTTCCTTTTGAGGTTTGGATCATTGGACCATGGATTTAGGGATAGGGGCAAACAGAGCTCAGATTTTTGTTTAACTCATAGGAGATTGAGCCTATTTAAAATTTTACATTTTGTATGAGTCCTCTAATCGCAGCATTCAGCGCTTCCATCACCAGGGTATTACCACCTTATAAAACCAGATAAACCGGAACTACCTAATAAGTTTTCAGAAACACTTTCACATGTGTCATGATATCGAGAGTTTGCTTCCGGTAAACACACACTTTCTTTGAAATTACAAATGCCTAATCGGGTAGTATTGCAGGTACTGTGAGTAAACTGGAATATTTTGATAATTTGATAATAACAGTTTAATTACGTTATTTTATATAAGCAGATTTTTTAATATTTGTTTTTCCAGCAATTAAGATAACGATACTGAACCTTTGGACGAAAAACTGACTTGCTTTTGGCGCCAAGGTGTGGCTGATTTATAGTGTGTGTCATAAAGTAATGATAAATCGATTTTAGATTATAGACTTTATTTAAATTAATTCAATTTCGCTATTACATAATTTTTAGAGACTAGATCTACACATATTTGACAAGTAACAAAAATTTCCCAAAATTAATATAAAGAAATTTAATAGATCCTGATAGCCACTGCAATGTTACGCAACATTTTTAAATAAATTAATCAAATGACATAACACACTTCTTATGGATTAAAAAGGAAGCATTTTGTTTTAATGTAGCAACTTTCTAAATTTACTGGTGATACTAAAAATCCGGAAACCAACTTTTCAAGCAGACAAAATAGGCAATACAAATGTAACTAGTTACCCACTTTAAGGCCTACTTCCTCAATACTCCAGTAATACTTGGATTATAATATTGTATTAAGTATTCAGTACTAAGAAGTATTTGACGCACTTTTAGCAGTATAATAAAAAATAAGTATCGTTTTCAAATTTCATTAGGTATTATCTGATTTCAATATTATTATTTCAATATATCCCTAACACGACCAAAATAAAACAAAGTTTTCCACTACAGTCTCAGTTTTAAACATAACTAACAGAAATCAAGTGAAAGCAGTTTTGTACTCTAATTAGATTTTCTTGCAAAGTAGTCAAAAAACTACTTGGATTAAATTACTTTTTCAGAAAATCGATCAAATATGTTGACATTTTTAATAATATTTTTGAAAGAAAAAGTCAATATTTTCTTCTAGTCATTGCCAGCCAACGGAAAATAACTGTTGGTAAATATCTGTTTTTATACTGTTACTATTTCTCCTAAAGTTTAACAATTCAACATAGCTTTGTTTCCAAAGTTACAAAACAAATACTTTATAGCACCCTTTATTTGTAAATAAAATTAATAATGCTTATTTCAAAAAACAAGTTGATTGTAGTAATTTATGTCCTTTCAACAATTTTCGATTTTCGGAAAAAGAGTATGTATACCTCGTAGGAAACGCCACATTCCCGGACTCCGTATTGCCTGTCTCAGTCTGTTTAGCCTTTTCTACTAGTTATGCAATCTACAGGGTATCCCATTTTCTGCACTGCGCGAAGTATCTCCCTTAGTTTTTGAAGATAGAGGTTTTTGTGTGCATGTGCTACTTTTTTGTGAATTTAAAGATGGCGCACAGTGGAACGGTTTAGTACAAAATCAGAGACATAGAGGACAGAACTATGTTTATATTTTTACTATTTAACTTGCACATATATTTAGAAAAAAGTCCAATTATTATTATCTTATTGTAATTTTGGAATATAAGTATCCTAATTCGTTAAATTTTTGCTACAAGTGTAACATCACGAATTTCGATATTTTTTAAATATGCTGCCAAAAAAAAAAATTTGAAATTAGTAAATATTTTTGTTACATAATAATTAATTGATTCTTTACATTGAGCACGTAAGTTAGAGAATCTGAGGTAATCTTCCTGAGTGCGTGCTTGTATATACAATTTATGAGCCGTTTTCTTTTTTATTATAAGACTTCTTGTTTCGGCACTAAAATATTTTGGAAAATTAGAGCTTTTGTAACGTTTTAACGGGACATAGATTGAGATTCCATGATTCAAAATATCATAGAACAATTTGGTTGATTCATGGACACTAAGATCAGCCAGCATCAGCTGCCAATCAAATGAGCCTAAAAATTAGTGAAATCCCATGTAATTTGCATTTTTAAAGTCATAAAAATACTCTTCATGTTGTGAGTTTATGCTGTAATCACATTTTACTTCACATTAATAAGCATGGAATAACAAATCACAGGCCTGGACAATAGATATATCTTTAACATGACTAAATACTAGATCTAAATATACATTTCAGGAATTAGGAGTATCAATAAGTTGATGCATATCCAGGAACACAAAACACTGTGAAATAATTTCAGCATTATAACCTGGAGAACACCCGGAGATAAGGCCACTTTCAGAGTTCTTCCAAGTTGCCAATGGTAGATTGTAATCACCAAATATAAAGAGTTTCGCAGAAGAATAATTGTGATAGATAATCTCAACTGCATCGCAGTGAGACTGATATTTTTCTATTTCAGAATTAGGGAGGATATAGACACCACACAGTTAATGTTTTCTAAAATTTTTGCATTAACATATCGTTTTGTTTATCAGAAAAATGCTAATAACATTAACAAACTGGATAAAAACACACAAGCATCAAAGTTTTGGAACTAGAAATATTGAGATTCGACAGGATTCGCTCTAACATTAATATCCACATAATTGCTGTAGTATAGTAAACACGAAAAGATAACATTTATCTGCTACGGTGTGCTATCAAAGTGGCCATGGGATAAATAAAAGTTGAGCGTATAGACAAAACGTTATTTTTTGACAGTTGATAGAGCAAACGTATTTCTGTTGTCAAATAAATGTTCTAATGCTTTTAGAATCGTAAATTTTTTGGTAATTTCATTGTGTAGATTAAAGTGTTTTTCTCAGGTAAGACTAAGATATTATTCAATAATTTTACTATTACGATTACTGCAATATTTCTTTAAGGTAGTTGATATGGATTTCAATAAAACGAATCGTGACCTATTTCTGATATTGAAAGATGCCAATATAGGTTTTAAAAATAGTTTAACAGCTATTAAGAAAGTAAAAGAGCTAGCTAATACTGATCATTTACATTTGGGAGTAGAAAAAAAATCAGAAATTTCTGCGCGAAATTATATTCGAAGTGGACCATGTCCTGTAGAGCCGAGTCACGCTTTATAGAACAAAATAAGAAATGGTTAGACCAGCCCTTTGAGGTTTGAGCAAATCATTTTAAAGGTGTTATATATTATATAATTATTATATTAAAGGTATTATATTATTAGGTGGTGGCTGCGTTAATTCAATTCTCTAAGTGAGCGTCAAAAATGGAGAAACACGAAATATATGCGAAATTTTCCAAGGGAACATATAAGCTTTGTAGCGCAAAAACAATTTAAATTTAAAGATGCTCAGTTTGTCGTAGATTTTTTAAGAAAACATCCAGAACACACTAAACGTATAAAAATATTTTGTGAAAGCTTAGGAAAACACGAAAAACGGTGCATGACCAAGGAAGAAGCATTAAACGTCCTGGTCACGGCAAAATTAACAAAATGTCAATACAATTTAATTCGGCATGTAACTACAGAAATAGGACGTGAGTGCTTTCCAAGTTATTATCAAGTTCAAAAAGCTAAAAATGAATGTTATCCCAGCAAGGAAGCAATAAAAATAACTGATACATCGGTTGATATAAATCTACAGAGTTTATTAGACAAAACTTCTGAACGTCTTCTTCAAGTTGTAGATCAAAAACAGTATACTAATTTGGTTTTAACTTCCAAATGGGGTTGTGATGGAGCTTCCGACCAATCACAGTACAAAATTTCTTTTAATAATAAACTTAGTGATGACAGAAGTTTATTTATTTGTTGTTTGGTTCCTATAAAATTATATGATTCGGTCACCGGTACAGTTATATGGAATAATGATAAACCATCATCAACAAGAATGTGCCGGTCAATTTCATTACAATTTGCAAAGGAGACTAACGAAATCATCAATGACACAATAAAACATCTTAATTCTCAAATTGCATTACTAAATCCATCTAATTTTACTAGTGAAACACGCATCACCCACAAACTTTGTCTGACAATGATTGACGGAAAAATGTGCAATACAATTTCAAAAACGCAATCTTCAATGAGATGTTGCATATGTCAAGCTTCGCCCAAGGAAATGAACAACTTACGAGCAAATACTAGAGTTATTAATGAAAACTGTTACTCATACGGAATGTCATCTTTGCATGCTTGGATTCGGTGTTTTGAATGTCTTCTATATATATCTTATAATATTCCATTTAAAACATGGTCTGTTCGAAACCCTGAATCCAAACTGCAACGAGATAATAGAAAAAAAGAGATTCAAAAGAAATTTAGAAACAAGTTAGGCTTATTAGTTGATATTGTGAAACAAGGAAAGGCTACTAGCAATGATGGAAATTCAGCTAGAATATTTTTTTCAAATTGTCAACTTTCCTCTGAAATAACGGATCTAGATGATAATCTCGTAAAAAGAATTTATGTCATTCTTCAAACAATACCTTCAGGACAAAAAATAAACATAGAAAAATTTTAAAATTATACATATCAGACTGCAGAATTATATGTCAATTTATATAACTGGTATTACATGCCTTCTTCGATGCATAAATTATTTATGCATGGAGCAGAGATAATCCAACACGCTATCGTTCCAATTGGTCTTCTGGGTGAAGACGCACAGGAAGCCAATCATAAATTTATTCGAGACTACAGAGAGAATTATTCCAGAAAAAATTCAAGAATAGCAAACAACGAGGATATTATTCATAATATGTTGCTCCAATCCGATCCAGTAATTTCGAGTTTACGGTCAAATAAAACCAATAAACACAAAGAACTATTGCCAGAAGCTTTAGAACTTTTGGAGTAATTTATGTTATTTCAAACAGGCAAATTATGGCAAATGTCGCTAAAAGTCGTTGCATAGTAGAAAGACATTGTGAGAAATTCTTTTGAATTTATCCGATAGCAGTATACCCAATGTCAACGAAAGTATTGCATACGGACTTTTAAAAAACTGTATTAAATATTCTTACTGTTACTAAACCGATAACAATACTTTCGTTGACACACAGTATAGGTTGTAAAAAATCTCTTTAGATAGTATTTTTCTTTATAAAACTTCTCCTTATTTCTCACCTCTACGTTTTATACGGATTATTCCTATGCAAAATTTCATTTTAGCCTTTGGGTTGTCTGTCACTCAGTTACAAGAATTTTATTAATTAGATTTTACTTTTCACACTCTTTAGTATTAATTGCTCTTAATGTTTTTTTCCAGTCCGACAAATATTGTTTACATCAAACATATATTTAAACTTTGTCTATATTCTAACATTTATACAGTGATTTTAAACAAATAAAATTAAAAAATTAGTTTACTAAACTTTGCTACAGACTGCAGTTTGCACTTATTAGCATCCCAGAGAAACTAATATAAATTATATATAACCTACATAGTTATTATTACACTTTCCTACTTTGTGCTTCCATGCTGTTATTTAGTATTATAATATTATAATAGTGAAAAAAAATGTACATTTAATAAAAATAAAAACGCCTAGTATATATGCCACACTCTAATGTGTAAAAAAACTTCAATTTGCAGAAAAACATGGTCAATCACATGTGTTTTATTTAACTTAATTTTAAGTGAAACTATCGAAAAATTAATTAATTTCAAGAATTGGGCTTTGAAGTTATTAACTATACATTTGCCGTTTATAAAAAGTATTTTTTATAATTTAAGTGAAAAAATATATAAAGTATTATGTTTTTATGAACAAAAAAACTTTTTTTTATTTAAATCATCAATGTAAATATGAGTAGTTTGTAAAATATTACAACGCCCCGGTGTCTTCATATAGCCGTTCCACTGTGTGGCGCCTGCAAAATTTTCATAGCCCTTTTAGTCTTTGAGATACAGAACGTTTTTGAAAATGTTGCATTTTCAGGTATCCCAGCCAACTGATAACTTATGAAAATGACAAAAACCGTTCCTTATATGATTTTTTCTGTAGAATTCATTGCCGCTTTCAGAACATCTATACGAGGTCAGGTCAAAAAGTTATCAGAACCTACTTTTTTTTTTAAATGGGACACCTTGTATATTATCCTTTATATTTATTACGAATAATGTGAGCTTTCCAAGAATATATACATACATGTATGCAGTTATTTTGAAAAACAAGCTTAAAATTCGAGATTTTCTTTTGTGTCTAATCAGTAGGTAGTGGGCTATGGCTAAAATGTTTTAAAAAAAAATTCTATATATATATATATATATATATATATATATATATATATATATATATATATATATATATATATATATATATATATATATATATATATATATATATATATATGTATATATACAGTACATGTAAAATAAAACTCATAAAACTTACCACAGAGCAAAAGTTTTAAAGGTCAAATATTGTATTCCTGTCACAGTATAGATGTTTAAAAAATCAAAACAACATAATGATTTTTAGACTCTTAGACAAGTTAATTCAAAAGATCTTTTTTAATTCTCAGCCCTTAACTATTTATTACTGCATTTTAACTTAATTATAATAAAATTTTAGAAATTTCCTCAGAAGAAAACAATAATTATCTATCTTATTTAAAACTTAAGTTGGGAAACACAAAAGAGAAAAAAAAATTGAAAAAGCAAAAAGTTTTCAAAGGTGGTTTTTAAAATAACCATTTTCCCGTATGCAAAATTGGCAATTTTTCGATATTCTTCTAATAGCGCTCAAAAGAATCACAGGCCTTCTTTGCAAATTTCGGAAAGTTAAATCAACTGCCGCATGAAGCTCCACTACAGACATATATCATGTTTTATATATTTTATTTTGCATGAAACCCCATAAGAAAAAATCCAAAATCACGGTAAAAGTGGCAATGGAACATTTTCCATTTGTTGTGGAATAACTTCCTCAAGGATTTCTAGATAACAACAAGTTGTGAGAGCTCCTCCAAAAATTCTATAGACTATGCGCAAAAATGAAACACGAAACCCCAACCTCAAAGCGTCTTTGTTGTGCCCTTTCAAAAATTGAATGGTGATTTTCTGCAGACCAGTTCCTTGTATTATCGCGAATGAAAATTCCCGCACTTGAAAAATAAGAATAATCGTACCAGATGAAAAGTCGGCCAAAAGTTTCATCAGTATGGATCCAATGCCATTGGCAAAACAGCATTCAGCGTTCAGCACAGCCGAGGAGTAAATGTTGAACTGTCTGGAATTTACATGGGTGATACTTATATTTTCCCAAAATTCTTTGAGCATCAGACTTGGATACACCAGCTGCTTCTTCTATTTGCACATAACCCAATACGTTTATTTCTTTTCTCTCTCCATCTCGTTTGGTGTATACTTTAGAACGGGGAAAGGTTGCCTTCTCTCTGGATATCTAATATAAACAAAAAGGACCCCTAACCATTGCGCTTAAAATACGTTACCTTTGTAAATATAATTCCGAAGCTCCCTCCTCCCATAATTTTCGTAGACCGCCATTATTGTAAAAAAAGTAAATTATACCAAAACAACAAAAATATTTTATTAGTAATCAAAAACTGACAAAATCGCAAAGTTTTGACATTTTGCTTTTTGTTCCCCAAACAAATTAGCCATACCCTACTACCTACTAATTGGACATAAAAGAAAATTTTAGGAAATTTATACTTGTTTTTCAAAATAACACGTATATATTTTTGAAAATCCCACATTATCCCTAATAAATATAAAGAATAATATACCGGGTGTCCCACCTAAAAACATAAACTAGGGTCCGATAACTTTTTGACCTGACCCCGTATACTTATTACAAAAACAGCACAGATATCTATGAAAAAAATCATATCAGGAACAGTTTTCGCCTTTTTGATAAGTTATCACATACCTGGGACACGAGGGGTGCCTGAAAATGCAACATTTTCCGAAACGCCTTGTATCTCAAAAACCAAAGGTGCGTACAAATTTCCTCTTTAATTTCACGAAAAAGTAGCACAATGTCGCGACAACCGCAACCCTCTAGCTTTAAAAACAAGGGAGATACCCCCGAAAAAATGCCGAAAATGGGATACCCTGTAGTGGTCATTGTAATAAATAAGGTTTGCATCGACTTAATATTGTATGTTTTATGACTAGAATAATACACTCGTTTTGACTCACTGACAAATTATTGTCACTTCAGAAAGGTAACTATTAGTTTATCATTATAACTAATTGTGAAAGAAATATTTTTATTTTCTTAAAAAAAATTAACCTTTAATTAATTATTTTAAGTTATTTCGGTGACATGTTTCGTGCTTCGATTCCAAAATCTAATAAATAAATTAGTTCGAACCATTAAATATACAAAATATTTCCTCGAAATAACCCATTTACATAAAAAAATTAATATGCATAACGAACTACATGATAAAACGTGTAATTTTAGTATTAAATGATTGTCGAACACCCGGTACATAGGCTGCTTTAAGATGCTTTGAATTAAACCAATCACTGTAAGGCGTCACATTTCTTCAGTTAATAACACCATTTTAAAACCTTAAAATTTTTAACATACTTCATTGATACCTTCAGCATTATTTTAGTCATTACCTCAAAACAAAACCAATTTAGTTATCTAAATCGGTAACATTAAATTTATTATTTAAAGACTTAATCGTATTTCGTCAATATTTATGACAATGCGTTAACACAACAGAAATTACACGATTAATTGTTACATATTTGCTATTAGAAATTTCGGTTTTTTCTACAAGCATTATATGTTGTAATTTTTTTGTTTGTGATTCAAATAAATGGGAATTACAGAAACAAACCTTTCTTTCCTCGTAAAACGGAAGTATTGTAAGCTTGGAAAAGTCACTCTCTCAGATTTCCGTCGGTCTGTCTGTCGGTGTGTCTATCTGTCTGCTATTTCGTGGCATAGCTAAAAACTACTTACCCGATTGATTTTTTGGTAAAAAATTAAGGGTCATAAAGGGATGACCTGATAACATTTTGCTAAAAATCAAGTATAGCGGAACAAATTGACGCCCAATTGAAATGTTAAAAAAATAATACTAATAAACTAAGTTTGCATAAAAATCAAGTTTTACCAAGAAATGAACTGGTGGATCCAAGATGGCAAAACAAAATGGCAGCCTAGTAAAGTATTTCAAAAAAACAGCCTGAAAGAACTACATGCCAGATTAATTTCAAGTTTTGTGCAGGCATTAAGAGTGATAGACTGGTAAAATTGTGGTGCCAATGGGAGATCAAAATGGCAGCAAAACAAATTATTTGAAAAATCAACTAAAAAATATATATATTTTTTTTAATCATTGTAAAAACTACTTTTACTTTTGTTTAACTATGCCCAAAAGTCAATCGTGACATAGGTAAAAACTGAATAAATATTGATACAAATCCAGTATGGTGGAATAAAATGGCGTCTATTAAAAATGTTTGAAAAGATATCATATTATAACGGATTTTTATTTCTTCCTCTAAAATGGGATTTATCGTGTTAGTTGGACTGTAGCGTTGGCGTGCAGAAGTTGATGTCGTTCTCGTATGGGACTGTATAGTGCGGGACACGATAGAAAACCGGATGGAGTCAATCTGTTTAGGAAGGTCGGCCAAGAAATCTCTTTAAACCAGTGGGGTCCCGTCGTTCTTTAAATAATATGGCACTCCTATATATATATAATATATATATATATATATATATATATATATATATATATATATATATATATATATATATATATATATATATATATATATATATATATATATATATATATATATATATATATATATATATATATATATATATATATATATATATATATATATATATATATATATATATATATATATATATATATATATATATATATATATATATATATATATATATATATATATATATATATATATATATATATATATATATATATATATATATATATATATATATATATATATATATATATATATATATATATATATATATATATATATATATATAAATATATATATATATATATATATATATATATATATATATATATATATATATATATATATATATATATATATATATATATATATATATATATATATATATATATATATATATATATATATATATATATATATATATATATATATATATAATATATATGTATATATATAAATATATATACACATATATATATATATATATATATATATATATATATATATATAGCGATGACCCCCCATGGATATGATATACTTCGAGAAAGAAGCTCTTGAGAAAGCAAGTTTAAAACCCCATTATGGATTCGTTATGTGGATGACATATTTATTATATGGCAACATGGTCATGCAGAGCTCGAAAAATTTCTGACTCACGTAAATTCAATCCACCCCAGAATACAATTTATTCTAGAGCTAGAGAAAAACAACAAACTACCATTTTTAGATGTTTTGGTCACAAAACTACATAACGGACATTTCGAATACACCGTGTATAGAAAACCAACACATACAGACAGATATTTAAATGCAAAATCACATCATCACCCAGCACAAATTCAAGCTGTGGCAAGTACTGTAATATCTAGATCCGTGCGACTAACTGAATCACAGACGAGACAAAACGAACTTAAGGTAATATCTAGTGCTTTAAAGAAAAATGGCTACACAAATAGCACCATAGAGAAAGCTATTAATGCACGGGTTTCCCGAACAACGAACAACAAAAAATATTAGTCGGGAAAGCAACGAGTAGTCTTACCATATATAAAAGGCACAACAGACAGAATCGGAAGAATTCTGAGGAAACACAACATACAAAAAATACACAAGCCACAAACAACTATAGGTAAACTACTCGGAAACCCAAAAGATAAAATCAAACTGGAAAACCACGGAGTGTACAGTTCCATGCCAGGACTGTGAAAAGTTGTGCGTAGGGCAAACTAACAGGCGAATATCAGCAAGAGTGGAAGAGCATAAACTCAGCATCAGAAATAAACAAACAACCTCAGCTTTATTCCTACATCATCAGGAAACCGGCCATAAAATAAATTTCGATGGGTATAGGGAGATTGCCAATATAGAACATTATAAGACCAGAATAATCCGAGAAGCCACAGAAATGGAAAAACAAGGTGATTTGAATAAAAGGGACGAATCATTAAAACTACCAACAGTATGGAAGACAATAATCGACAAATCTAAAATCGCAAAAACTCAAGCTCAATTAGCGCAACAACAACAGCACCATCCGGAAAACATAAATAACGACCAACGCCTGCGCAGATATATCCTTCGGCCCCGAGTGGGGGTATAAAAGGAAGCGTCGCAGTCACCAAGACTTCAGTCTCTATTCAGACGCGAGAAAGAAAGCTTCGAAAATGCCAAATGTGATTTTGGCGAAACGTCAGCAAAATTGTTTTTTTCAGAACGACAGTAGTGAACGGATGTACACCCGGAATGAAAACACATTGTATTTTTCCATCCGTAAAGGAGTAAAAATCAACATATATATATATATATATATATATATATATATATATATATATATATATATATATATATATTTTAAATAGAACTTATTAACTTTTAAATATGCACGTTTTAAAAAAATATATAAATTGTTGGTTAAACATTATATTTGAATAAGTGATGACGGTTTCGGTCAATCACATCTCCGGTATTTAGTAACAGCTTGCAGCTTCTAGGTTTATTAGCCTCGCTTAATATTCTAGCAGAGATCATATTATTAATATTATTTTTTGTATATGCAGTTTCTCCTTTATCAAAATACTGTGATTTGTTTTTATTTTTTCTATCATGAAGGTATATCTATTTTCTAAATTTTGTTTACATAAATAATTATCATCTTTTTTTTACAAAAATTTCAATAACCGGTTTAATATTTCTGCCGAACATGAGTTGATTGGGCGACTTATTTGAAACACTATCTATTGGTGTGTTCCTATATTCCATTAAAGCAATATATGGGTCACTATTTGAGTGTTCAAATTTTTGTAACATGTTTTTCTTTTCTTTTATTTTGGATAATATGTTTGAATTGCCATAATTTCGAAAATTTTAAATTATCTGAATGTACCTTGTCTTGGATTAAAGCTGAAATAATATAAGCAATGGACTCATGTGAAAGTTTAACTTCAGTAAATTCATATCTACGCCAACTTCTTTCTAATGACCATCTAGTCCCATCCTGATTAATAGCCCCATCTGATGTCGGTACGAAATATACTTCATATATTAGAAGTACGATTCTCCAGTTTTTCTATCAATTTCATCAGTTCTATCAAGCATCTAAAATTTCTTGAGCTTCTGCACCTATCGTATGTAATAAAATTGCCACTTTTCGTTCATCTTTTACTTTTTTACTTAAAGCAATTCCAGATATGTCTATAAAAATCTGATTTCCACTTTTTAAAATTCAAACCAACAACTCAATGAAGAGATATCTCAATTGGCTATTTTAAGCTGCTCATATGTTCTTCAGCCATAAAACAGTTGAACAAAAATACTAGATATCCAAAACTCAAGCACTTTTACCGCAGCGTCATTTCATTAATAAAAAACATCATTTATGTTAGAAATAATATATTAATTACTAGGTAAAGGTACAACAAATAATATTATTTATTATACTGACAATTGGGATTACTACCCATCGTTTAGCCTTCGATAGCACGACGCATCTTTACGGATCTTTAACACCTCGTGGTAAAATCGATTTCCATCGATATTACATTATCATCATAATGCATATTAACATTTGGATAAATAAATATTTATCCAAATGTTAATATGCACTAGTGTTACTTTTTTATTTTTGTAACGCCTGTTGATGCTAAAAAAATGGATACTTTACCTTGAGTATCTGAAAAATGTTTGTATGTTTACATATAACTTGTTATACAAAATGTGCATAGTTTTTTCCGTACATTGCAAAAGCACTTTTTCCTTCCGTTCGATCATCTTGTACAAAGTTCAAATTGGTTCGGTGGAGGGATCTGAAATTCCTAATTTTTAACCAAAAGTTAGAAATCAGCCTATTCAGAAAAAATCGTATATTGATTAAGTGGAATCATACCATAAATGACAAAATTATTCCGTCATTTTGATACTACATATTTAATGAATTGTTATCCTAACTGTACAAATGTGCTAAATTTCAGATTAGTTGCTCAAAGAGAAGTAGGCAAGAAATTATATTACAAAATTTAATTCAATCAAGTGATCCTCTATAGTCCGACGCACGGATCTTGAGGTGCGACGTCTGAAGAGGCCGAGCGGTAAAACGCATAAAAACACATCGCTTTGTGTATTGTTGACAAGCACTCGATATTGAGCCAGTTTATTCGACTCGTCGAAACCTTTAATATTTGCACTGAATATTTTTCCCACATAGTTTCTGTAGCCCACAATTCGTACATTTGACTTTTCAATGGTCCCAAAAACAAGTTCGAAAATTGAGCCGTTAATTTCACGACTAGTACAGCTAGCATTAAAAACAAAAACCCGTTTCGGCAAAAGAGTCCTGCCACACTGGCAGACTCATAGTGAAATTCGCAAATTAATGTATAATTTATTTTTTTTATTTTGTTATTATTAAATGGTTGATCATTTTGCTTGGTCCCACTCTGTGCATTATCTCTGTATCATTTATCTTAGCAGCATTACTTCTGACTCCAAATTCACTTATGTAAATGGTTTTCTGCAAAAAACTTGCTGGGCTAGTAGTTAAACCACCGTAGTCTGCAAACAAATGAAAATAGGTAAAATCGAGGAAATTAGTTTTCTTCTATTCGTTCTTAAATCTATTCATTTTGGAAAAAGAAAACTAAAATATATTTCAGACAGAGGCGTAGCTTTCAGGGGTAGGGGGAAATCATAAGTAAGGGGCCAAAGTAAAACTACAATGGAAAAATTGTATAACGAAAAGTTAAAAGAAGACATTAAATATTTTTAAAGTAATTTTAGTGGATAGACTTCTTTTTGTTCATTTGTCCCTATTTTTTACCATTCAAAATAAAAAGCAAAAACGTGTTTTCAAATTTGTATTAATATTTTTTAAATAATATATATAAAGTGCACTGTTTTCAATCGTACATAACACTAACAGTTTATAAATTATTTTCATTTCACGCATTCTTTTTAACAAATCATCCATCGTCCAGCTGGATATAAGTATTAAACCTCCATCGCTTCTACAATCTTCTTAACTATATATTCAATCGCGTACTTTGCAGTTTTTTTTGTCTTCTTCAATAAAATCAGGTTCCTCATCCGAAAGCCTTCATACATTCAATTTTACTGAAGACTTCCGTAACAGATCCATCAACTGCAATGCCACAAGATTCTGGAACATCAATGATAAATTTGTTTGAAGTTTCTTGGAGAGAAAACATAATTAATTGTATTATCTTTCTTGCAAAATCACTTGAGCCGAGATAAATTATCAGGTTGTTTTAGATCTTTAAAAAAGTCTTAATGATGTATAAATAAAATCAAATACTGAAACTGTCTTTATCTGACTATATAGTAATTATTTTATTTTAAAATATAGTCGCTGTTTCGAAGTTAAAATGAAAATGGTAGTTTTTTTTAATCAGTAAGGTTTATTACAACCTAACAAGTCTAAACGATTTTAAACTCAATAATCTTAAGTACCCGCCTTAAAATCGACGAATCACGAACTAGATTTATTCCCTCAATAAAATAAACTAGTTCCAGAGTCTACTTCATTATAGACAATAATTAATTAACGACGGCCTTGAGAATCGAATTTTTTAAGTTCAGAAAACAAGCTGAAAAATAATTTAAATTCTCGAGAATTTTTGATAAACTATAGACTTAAGTTATATAGCATACTTCCTACAGTCCAACCTATTTTTTTATATTTCTTACCACACTTGTAAAATGAATTTATTTATTAGTAATTTGAAGCTCATCCATTTCCTAGGTATACGATCCCTAATTATAGCACTAAATGAAAAGTTGATTATTTGGAACGAGAGTTAAAATAATTTTCGCCGCAACGATTTGCAACTGATAAGATAAACAGTTCAAAATGTTTAATAGCGTAATAATTTTAAAATTGGATAAAGCTTCATTAAACATCTTTTATGGTACCGCAAATCTAGGGGTAACTCGTGTCATGAAGTGAGGGAAGCACCGCCTAACCTATAATTTTGAAAATATTGTTATTCCCTGTCTACTGATTTGTTATAAAGTAAACAAATTTGGTAATCTAGTAAATATAAGAATATATTGCCTGGGAACGTTTACTTTCGTAAAACATATTAGCACACCACACCGTCATACCAGCTATATGCACACGAACATTGTGTTAAAAAATCAACACAAAGAATATTGAATTTGCATGATTTTTTCTTAACTTGGTAATAAGATCAAAACTAGTGAAAATAATGGTCGTTACTATGGAAACCATGCGTAAGTGCCGTTATCAGGGACAAAATCTGATGGCACCACAAAATTTTACACGAAAAGTTGCTTTGGAAATCTGTTTACCGATATGATAAATTTGAGGAATAAAAAAGATATAGCATATGATGTGAACTTTGTCTCCCAATTTTTTTAAAATTAACTTTTAAAGTTTGTGTGTTGGGAGGGGTTTGAAAAGACACAATTATATTCTGTGCAACGTTTCGTAGATTTATGTCTTGTTTATCAAGTACTGAACATTATTAGCATCCGTGCACGCTTATTCTTAGAGTCATTGTACAATTCAGTTCCTTGACAACGAGCAGTGCGGAAATATTGATAAAAGTTTGTCTCGTTTAAGTACGCATCAAAGTGTATATTATTTTACAATGACTCCAGGAATAAGGGTGCACGGTTACTAACAATGTTCAGTGCTTGATAAAGTAGAAATAAATCTACGAAACGTTGCACAAAATACAATTGTGTCTTTTCAAACCCTTCTCAAACTCACGAACCACCTGGAGTTATAGCATAATTTTAAACAAGCAATATTTTATTTTTCCCTAAATATCTCACAAACCATAATAGCTAAATTCCGTCCGCAGACGTTGTTAGGCTTGTAACAAAATTGTCTAAAATTTTCCCTATAGCTATTTCTCTGTCTCTAATAATATCCAGCTCCCCATTCGGACCCATTGTATATTTTGTTTTCGTTTTCGAAAGTACAAAAGTATTTTTGGGAAAACGAGAATTTAACTTACCTCTTGTCGAGAAAACACTTTTCCAACACGAAAATTATTTCAACTAAACGCCAATATATTTAACGCATCCGGACTATTCTGACTGTTTAATTTCTGTTGTATTCTGCCTTTTGGGCGTCTCTCATTCCCGCGGTCCACATTCGGGATACAACAAACCGCGACGTGGTCATCTGGCTATGCGCGAAAAGACGCTTCAGTGTTGCATGAGTTGTCAGATAAAACACTCACTATCTCTTGCCCGTCGTACCACTTTTTACGTAAATTTGTTCCCTGTTTACCGTGAGATGTAGTGATGGATAATTCCATGGTCTTTATGCTACACTAAACGCACGTTTTGATTTTCAGCTTTATTTTTACTTCAAAGCTCGAAGCAGTTTTTTACTACAGACAGCGTACCCAAAATGACTGCTTGTATCTGCCTTTAAATTAAAGGAAGAATTGACGGGCCTCTTGAGCATGAATATAAGTTATTGTTCTGCTGTATATGCACGATTTTTTGATTGTTAGAACCTGGTACTTGTTTAGCTCGATAAAAGGCTAAACTTGGTTTACTATTTTGGAAGTTATAAGAACTTGAGAAGAGTATGGTATAGTAAGCGCATAAAGAGTTGTATTTCTGTAAGTGACACTTTATTCAAACTGTGACATTTTTGCTTCCTGGTTAGAATAAGTTGGAATCTTGCCTTTCAACTATGTAGTGCTACAAGAAATTATGAGTGTTTTAGTTTCGTTGTAGCTTCACTTATGCAAGATATTTGTGAGGAGACTCATATTTCTTTACATCTGTATTCAGTGTACTTTAGGATGTAGATCGTGTTTTTCCCTGGCAATATTTTTTTTCTTCATCCTTTTTATTATATACCTCCTTCTTTTTATCTCTGATAAGAGATTTAAACACGAGCTATATCTGGTAAAATCTCGTTGTGATTAAGAAAAATTTGTCTCAGCATCGTGGTTTGGAACACCTCTTATGAGAGAAGTAATTAAGCATTAAAAAATCAATTCTTTGCGTTTTAAAGTTCCGAGTTACCGTTACATCGCAATCGTTGTTTAACTTAAACGGAATATTGCGCCTTTTGCATTGCAGAACCTGTTCCAAGCTGGGATCATAGTATCCTTTATATAACGTTATTGTAACATGAAACAAAACGTATTAACATTATTGCTCCCAAAGCGGAGTAGTTGTTTTTGTGATCCCATTCTGTGTCTTTGCCCTATAAGGAGCTCGTTAATCTATGGTGGCCTGATAAGCTCTAAAAAGAGCGAGATCGCAATCGCCATTTGTATTAAATAGATTATCTTCCAGGCAGGGATCATAATATCCTTTATATGATGTTGGTATAACGCCGGCCGGCATTGAATTACAACAACGGAATAGTTGTTTCTGTAACTACTAACCCGACTGACTTCAAATTTTCCAAAGAATGAAAGGTTAACATATGGTAACATTTTCGTATAAATCCAATAAGGCGAACCAACAAAGTGTTTAAAAACTTAGTATTAAAAACTACTTATACAATTGATCTTAAATTTTGCTCAAAAATCAAAAAACTGACTTATGTTGTCGTATATGTATATATATTTCATATATATATATATATATATATATAAATATATATAACGGTTGCTTAGAAACTGCGCGTAATTAATTTTTCCAATAATTGGATTATATTTCAATTACAAAAAAAAACAATTATTATCAAAGGGTTTCCTGTATACATAAAGTAAATACCACACAAATTGTTACAAAACTGCTAAATAAAATGTCAGTTTAGATTAAACAAATTTATATAAATAGCACTGACAACAGATAGCAACACTCGCCACTTAAAATAATAAATAAAACAAACACATTGCTTTTAAACTAGGTAGACTCATTTTTTAGATACAAATTTAAGCAAACAATGTGACGTATCAATTAATCTCGTCAATGACCTAAACGCATTGCAAATATTACCTTATATGCGATAATTTTAGATAACATTACAGACAATTTTTCTAAGGAAAATTACTGCAGTTAAGGGGAATGTCTGTAGTTTACAATATGGAAAATATTGAAAATTTCGTAAACTACCTAGGGAGGTAAAAGTTTATATTAAATGTCCTTTGCATAAATAAACGGTATATCAAAAACCACGCTCTGATAAAATTAACTAAAAATAAAATAATAAAATTTGACCGCAGGTAAATAAAGTTATTAAGCGAAAACAAGCGTGAAGTCAGTGCTGGAAAGAGACTGGAACAGCGTTCTCCAGTTCGCTTCGTGTTTTATCTCAGTGTTAATGAAGAATTCATAATTTACAATTTTAAGTACCCTCAGATGCAGATTGCCAATCGAATTTGCACAAAAATTTAAGAGAAATTAACTTGTTGTCTAAACATTCATAATTTGCACTCTCAAATAACTCCAGACACCGATTATCGGTCGTTTCTTCACAAATGACAAAATTCGTTGGCCATATAACTGCCGTTTTCTGAATTTTAACGTGTTGACAAAAATCATAATTTGCACCACTCATAAAAAAACTCAAGTTTTTTTATGATGCATTTATATCGGAAATCATTTACGCCAGTTCTTTATCTCTTCCCCGAAGTTTCAAATTGAGTTCATTAATCTTGTATGAAATGTAATGTATGTAAAATTGAACTATGACAGATAGGGCTTCATTAAAACGTGTTAACACTCGTCCTCTACTTAACCATCGCACTTCAGAGTGAAGAAGTCGATCCTCATACTGACAATCAATTTCATCGGTTAAGTTTTTGAATATTCTTTTTTGTCATCCGTGGGCTCTAATCATGTTTACAATTTTTACTACCAATTTTATGACGTTGTTTAGTTTTAAAAATGTTTCACATAATGCTTGCTGATCAAAAATGCAATGGTAACACAGAAATTGTGGAAAGCGTTCATCTTTACGACAAAATGCTACCAAACCCTTATCATAACCCAGCATACCTGGGGCCCCGTCAGTTGTCAAGCCTAGCAATTTTGAAATTGGAATTTTCCTAGAAAACATAAAATTGTTTAAATGAGAAAACAATTCCTGTTCAGTGGAATAAACCTCAAAAGATCTTCTTTAATCACAAAATCACTAAAAACTATCCTGACGAACACGGCTATCTGGGGGGTGTCAACCACATTTGATTCATCCAGTTGAAGAGAGAAATAAACACAGTTACCTAAGTTAGTTTTTAGCCGTGAAAAAATATCCTTGCTCATTACTTCCACTCGTCTCATGATTGTATTAGCAGAAAGTTGAATAGATTTTATTGCTGAAACTATCTCGTCTTTATTTTTAAAATTGGAAACAAAATGAATCTGCAGCTTCTAAAAACCCCTGTTTTATCATTTCCTCATCTTCGTACGGTTTATTTTTTGTGCAATTAATTGGGACACACGTATGATGCTTCCATTGCAGACTTAATTTTGTCAACTGTTTTTAAATATATTGACTGTTTTCCAATTTACTGGTTCTTTAATTGTTTCAATTTTTTTTTCTGCTGGCAGCATGTAATGGGAAATATATTTCAAAATTCGGATGTACACTTTTATCATGCCTCTCAATATTTCCTTTTTTAGCAACCGAAACAAAGGCATTACATAACAAACATACATTTTTATTTTTAAGTTCAGTAAAAAATACTGTTCGACGAATGAAAATTGTATGTCTGTTCGTTCTTGCTACTGCTTGCCATAATCTTTTTTATTGCTCACTCTGTGTACTAACACGTCAAATTTCTTTAGTTTTAAACTGTACGCGTTGTTTGTATCCCCGACATGCGCATTCATCGCGTTGAAAGCAATCTAGATCGTTCTCGTGTTCACAAACATAGCGATGCTGGCGCTCTGGTCAATTCTAGCAGCTGTTGTCCAGAGCGCTCACCGCAGTGTTGCCGCTGCTTGTTTTCATTTTGTGAATTTTTTTCAAAATTTATAGACGCTTCTATGATTTTTACAAGATATGTTGTGAGCTACCAGAAATGTCTTCGCGAACTACCGGTAGCTCGCGATCGACGCGTTGGTGATCACTGTTCTAGGTTATTCTCAGGTATACAGGGGTCAAAAATACGAGCATATTTAAATTACATTTTTTTACACTGTATTTTATTGTATATTTGAAATCGCCAATAAAAGTAAGGTAAAATTTTAATTAAATAAAGGTTTCTAAAAAATACGGAAATTATTAAAAAAACTATTTGATTTAGATATAACTATAGAACCCTAAATAGCAATTGAAGGTGTAATTTCTTAAAATTCATCTTTAATTTTTTATTAAATTTTTGTGGGATCTAATATTTTGAACAAATTTTTACGTCATGCAGTATTTAATGAATTGGTATCTTCAGTTTTTAGTTCAGTGCCATTTGTTCAAATCGAATAAATTATTGGTTTGGAAATTCAAAAGCATTAGAAAATATCATGGAACATATAGTGTCATGTTTAAATTCATGTGATTGGTGATTGGGACCGAACCGTCGGAATAGAAATTTAAATAATGCCATTTTGTAATGGACAAAATTTGCAATGAAAATGCTAATTATGCAACGCCTCAAATATAGTGAGTAAAAAATTAAAGTCAATTAAAATATTTCAGTTTTTTGTTTTCGACAGTCCTAAAAAAGTAAGTTTCACAATACATAACTTTGTCACTATTAAACCTTTTTTTTTAACTCTTACTTTTCTGCGAAATCCCAATGAGCATGAAAATCGAGTTTGCAACAACCTGTGTAAAGCTTTTGTTATTTATATATTTTTTACAGAACCGGCATCGAAAAACTAGTGATAAATAACATACATAATTAAAAAATTCCCTAAAATCTTAAATTTAAAAAAATATATGCATTAACATTACTGATTTTAATAAAATATTGAAAAATTATTCTGCCTATGGTTAATATTTGCCTGAAATTTAAAAAGTTATTAACCACTGTTTTTCAATATACAAAGAATAGTAAAAATGCAATTTGCAAAATTCAGGATAAAAGTGTAATTTCAGGGAATTAATTAAGGTTCATTTAAAAAAAAAGTATCGTTCAGTAGTTAGAGATGCGATTTTTTTTAGTAAGTGTAGTTATGTCGTCATTAGCCATAGGCAACCTTTAATTAATTAAAATGTTTACCTTACTTTTATTGGGGAATTCAAATGTACAATAAAATACAGTGTAATCCATTAACAAAATGTAACTTTAATATGTCACGTATTTTTGACGCACTCTGTATACCTGAGAATAACCTAAAATGCAGCTCTATCTGATCTGCATATATTCTGCAAGGTTCATTTAAATAGCAAATACCGTTCAGTAGTTAGAGACAGACGGGTAAGTTGTGCCCCACTGTTTAAAGGTTTTAATAGTTTTTTTTTTGACACTCATTATACGAAAACCTACTAATAAAGAAGAAAACATACTGAATTATGTATAATTTTATTTAAAAAGTACCTAGAATTGGTAATTTAAAAAAAAGTAGTTTTTTTAAATTACCAATTCTACCAGACTACGATGAAATCAAAAAACCGTCCAGAGGTTTGAAATCACTTTTATAAAAAATAATAAGAATAAGTAAAAATACAAAGAATAGTTTTTTTAATAAGAGCGTCGAATTTAGAGAGAAACATATTCTTTCATGGAGATATCTCATGAAACGCAAATCACTTAATAAATGTCTTAACAAACAGCTAACTAAATGCAAAGTGGTTCAGAATTTGTTAATTATTTATGAGTAGTGGTGGTAATATGGTAGAAGCACTGCCGGCTGAACAAGTTTGCCCCAGGTTCTAGTTATGATATCGTTTATATATCCTAAGTCTTCAAAGAATAGTGAAAGGGAAAGTATGTCCGCAGGAAAGAGTGAGGGGATAGGGGGGAACCACCTAATAATCTCCCAGACTTACTTGACAACTCATAAAGCCTTGTTTTTGATATATTCGCGCGAAAAACCCACGGCCAGTGAAATTTTTTACTCTATTGTCACTGGAAAAATAAGAGACAGTGAAAAACCACTTAATAATGTCCAAAAGCTACTGGCCAACTGATATTCGACATTGGTTTTGATAAACTTGCTCGAAAAGATCCTAATGAGCAAACTTTTTCCTCTGTCCTCTGGAAAAGCTGAAGTGGTAGGAGGGAACCACCTAAAATGTGTCCCAGACTTACCTGCCAACTCATATACGTCATTGATTTCTCATAAATGGCTTGAAAAAGATCCGATCAGCAATATTCAATATATAGCGGCTATTACACATATTTATGAACGAATTGTTTATGAATTACACTTAATGCAGATGAGTAAAAAATATAGGTGATTCAACAATACTAACAGCACATTTTAATAATATGATTTGGAGTGTGGGTTTTTGTAACTTCCTTCACGGGACTGCTTTGCTCAGAATATTCTAATAAGTAATTTATAATGAGTAAAAACATATCATAATATACACTTTCCAGTTTTGGAGGAATAAAATCTAACACACATGTTTCAATGTGCAAGTGAAAGCAACAATGTTAAATCATCTCTATTTATATTACTTACATTTGCACAAAGTTCAGATCCCTTCCATGTTTCTTTTTGGCTTGTTTGATAATCTGTGGGATTCTTAACTCATCGTTAGAAAGAGTCCACGCAAAGGTTCCTACATTTTTTTTCGGGATTTTTATTTATTTGCCATGTCGGTTTCACACGAAATTCTAAAAATTTTGGCCGTTTTGTAGGCAATAGGAACAAGAATTCGGCAAAACTTGACAAAAAAAGTAAAGCGTGTGGCCTCGGTAGTAGACTTGAATGAAAGTGGAAGTACGATGTCGGTTAAACAATTGTATAAGGGTTGGGTGAAAGTGGCCGAAATTGGTATTTATTATTCTTGACTCTATTGCGACGTCGCAAATTAAGCAAACTTATTAAATTTCAGATGCCTTGGTAGACTCTTTCTAAGCCTAAATTTATTTTAAAAAAGTCGGAGAGTTTCTGGAAAACTTCTTTTTGAAAAAATAACATGTGGAACTTGAGCAAGTCTTTTCAAACAAGTCCTTTTTACATTCTAAGAAATCGATTGCCAAAAGAGATATTCAAAAAATTTCATTTGTGAAAATACTCGACACGAATATTCAATATTAATATTTTATGGTAATCATTTAAGGTTTCTAGGATAGCTCTCTATTATTTTTACTTTGTTTAGTAACATATAATAGATAGTAATCATGTATATTATTATGCAGTAAATTAAGAATTAGTCAGTGTCTTATAATTTCCGAGATTCGATACCTAAATACCATTCTACGCAAGTTTTAAAATTTAAAGACCATGTAGACTTCATTTTTGGCTATTTACTTATTCAGATTATCAATTTGTGCCATTTGAGAAAATGTAACAAAATACGATGTTCGGTTAATGTCGCAAATTACAAATCTAAGCACATATATTTTTACATTTTATTTTACACATCTTCACCTTTAGAGTCCCAGATGCCAAAAAACATGTATTCTCAATTCTCTCGGTCTGTCTTTTCGTAGCATAGCTCAAGAACTACTTATCCGATTGACTTGATTTGACAAATTTTGACCAAAAATCAAAGGTACTATAGAGATGAAATGATTACATTTTGGTGAAAATCCAGTATGGTAAAACAGGGCGGCCTTATGAGTTATTAAAAAAACTATTGCTGAAAAAATTTTTAAGTAATATAAATATATTAACAAACATCAATAACAATTTTAAGAAAACATCAAAAACAAGTAACAAGTATATGTATATAAGAATTTAATTCAACATTTCAACCAGTTAAATTTAACAATTTCGATATAACATTTCAACAATTTAACAATATAAATTGAACAATTTTAACACAATAACAACAATTTAACAATTCAACATAAACTTTTTAAAATATAGCTTTAATAACTCTAGCAAAACAAACACTTAATAGTGTAGTTTACTTCTTATTTGTTATTTACAAGAATTGCTGAAAATGATTTCCGTTTTCTCTAACACATAATTCAGTCAGTTTGGAATTTCGATTAAGAGCATTCAATAATATGATTGATCGCCCTTGTAAATCTCAAAATGCCGTTTCAGTAGCTTCGCGCAGTTCTTCCACTGTTCGGTAGCGGGTTTTATAAACCTTATCTTGTATATAGCCCCATACGAAAAAATCCAGTACCGAAAGATCGGGAGACCGCACTTTTGAGGAAATTGATTTTCCAAAAACGGGAATACTAAATTGGAATTATGTGCAGGTGCACCATCTTGCTGAAAGAAGATATTATCTAAATGCGCCAAAGGAACGTTATCCAAGAACTCCGGTATTACCTCCTGCAATATTTCTAGGTAATGAACCCCTGAGAGACCTTCTTTATATATTCGATAAACGAGTTGTGTGCCCAAAATATAGCATGCAACACTAAAGCCAAATCGACCTTGTTGCTCCCGCTCAAATACTAAATGTTTATTTTCCTGATGCCAGTATCTGGTATTTTGTAGATTAAAAATACCTGCACTTGAGAAGTGTGCTTCATCAGACCATATAACCATCCTTGCAAAATTTACATTTTCTTCCTAGTTGGAACCAATTACAAAAATTTAATCGACGTTCGGCATCACCAAGGTGCAAGTGCTGCACTATGTTTACTTTGTACGAAAAAAAAATATTGTCTGTGCTCTAGACTTAATAACACCGACTCCAGCTTCAACAGCTCTACATGAAACTGAAGGGTTCGCCTCGACATAGGCTATGACGTTGATTTCATCATTTTCGCGATTTTCTTTATTATATGATTTTACTCGTGGCTGAATAAACGCTAAATAATCATTCAATGTTTTTTTCAGTCTTGAGAATATTGTGGCAAAGGCTTTCGTCGCTCAGGATACCTAAAATTCTTTTCACTTTTAGATCCTAATTGTTCTCTTAATAATTATCAGAAAAACGATAGTTAGGGCAATGGCATCCATGGAAAATTAATTTAAATACCCAGAGGTAAAACACCTACCCCTTCGAAATAAATATACCTACCACGCTTTAAAAATAGATTTTACTAACTACTAGTTAACTAGATACCTACATACCTGTTATAATAAAGTCTGCAGCCTCAACATTATTTGACTGCGTGTAACAAACTAATATATCATACTTTTCAGAATTTTCATAACTTCGCCTTTCAGCCATTTTTAGCAATAAAGAAAATATAAATGGGAAATATATAAATGAGTAAATAAATATTAAAAAATGTAAGATAACGAGGTAAAAACTCAGCAAATAGGTATTACTTATCAAAACTTGACAGGCAATAAACAATTCATATACAATTGTTTATTTATTTGTTTATCCATGGTCACTTTGATTTTTGTTTAAATTTCCTTAAAATGTGAAAATTGGAGTTGTTTTTTAAAATTAATACCAGAAATTATACTTATTTGAAAAGGTAAAAAAAAACCTATCGAACTAGCAATCAATATACAGGGTGTCTCGTTTAAAAAACATAATATTGGTAAATAACTCAAAAAGGGTAGGTGATAAAAAAAATCTGACTACGCCACTGGATTCTACGGAAAAAACTGCGTAATAAGCAGTTTTTATCTTTTTGATATCTCAAACGGTAAGCGAGCTACGAAGGGGGTCCCAAAATTCATTATTTTCATAATCACCCCGTATCTCAGAAACGAAGCGGGCTGGGAAATTTTGTTTACGACATCTTTAGTTTCACAAAAATTGAGCACAATGATGCGAAAACCGCAAGTCTCTATCTTTTCAAATAGCCGAGATACCCCGTAAAAGTATCGAAATTTGGACACCCCGTACTATGTACCGGGTGTACAACTAAGAAGGGAGCCCGGCCGTATCTCAGTAACTTACTTACGGTTTCGGGAAAAAAATTATATAGTAAATCGTCCAAGAGAAATCGCTGGAAATTATTTTTAACGTCGAAAAATTACCGCTAGGGAGCGCGACAAGAACTTTAAATCGTAAATGTCGATTTTTTTGTGAATTTACATAGTTAAGGTGTGTCGAAAATATAAGCGTAAAATTCTTCAATAAGTTGCGCAACTTTTTGCTATTTATCATTTCTTTCTCTTTTCAATAATAAAGTGGTGGAGGAAAATCAAACATTTTTTGTTTCAAACGTTGATATCTCTGTTTTGAACGAACCGATATTATTAAACTTGGTCTTAAAAAAGGGCTTTTTTCGCTCTACTTGCGATGCTATTAAAGGTCACCAAATTTATTTCGCTACTGGTCGCAAGATGCCGTTTTTCTGGAATTCTTCAAATAATACGGATTTTCTTAAAAAAAATTAAATGGTATGACACGACTTTTTGTCACATTTTATTTTGTGGTTATGAAGGGTATAAGATAGTGAAATAAAAAAACCAGGTCCATATTTAAATTAAGAAAATTGATTATGAAACATGATGGCTGCCCAGCTCACTACTCAAACAATGTCAGATGGTTCCACATCATTTTTAGATTTCCATAAAACATTAAATTAACGTTTTCCCGGAAAATCCACATATAGGTAGGGGCAATATATTGGCTGCCCAGCTCCCTGGCCCCTTCGTTCCCCCGATTTGACGTGTCTAGACTTTTACTTGTGGGGTCGCCTTAAGGATTTTGTGTACCAAAATAAACCAACAACAAGAGAGGACTTCATCAACCGAATTAGAGACGCAATCCAGATAATACCAGCTGCAGAAATAGAAGCTGCAGTAAATTCTACAGTAGAAAGACTCCGTCTATGTATCGAGCATGATGGTAGACATTTCCAACAGTTCACTCGACACCAATAGTTAATTAATAAACAATTTCTTTGTTATTTATAGTATTTTTTTAGATCATCCACAACGTATAAATAGAGTAACAGGAAATAGCGCAGCAAAGAATAAAGCATAAACTCTTTTTTTGGTATCCTATTTCCTGCTAATTCTTTTACTGTTTAGTTTTGTCCTGGCTTACAACAAATATAATATCAATTTATTTCAATATATTTTTTCTAAAAGTTTAGTAAAATTTAAACGATGGATAAAAATAGCTTTCACTTCACATTTAGGCACTTTTCCTCTTCTAACAGTTGGTGAAGTTATTTTTTTAATCCAAAGCTACTTTCAGATTCGATCGACTATCATCAACTTTCTTGATTTGAAAAAAAATCGGGTAACATGTCGATTTACAAGCTTTCGTGGATCTCAATGTTTCAGTTTATTTGACCAAAATAACAAAAATAAATAGTAAGGTTATAAGAAGAAAATCCAAAAGTTCGTTAAAAATCGAGTAATATGTCGATTTGGTTTTCGGGTTATCTACAGAGTACAATTATTCTATTATATCTCGTAAAGATGATGTGGAAGTAGTGATTCAATTTGCAGCATTTCTTTCTCAAAATTTGTCAAATATTAGGTTAAATTGAAATGATAAAAATAACTTTCACATTACCATTGGCACTTTTTCTCCTCTACAATTCGGTGTAGTTAGTTTTTTAATCCGACGTTTCGGATTCGAGCGACCATTATCAATTTTCTTAATTTAAATAAGGACCTGGCTTTTTTATTTCACTATCTTATACCCTTCATAACCACAATATAACATGTGACAAAAAAGTCATATCATACTATTTGATTTTTTCGAGAAAATCCGTATTATTTGAGGAATTCCAGAAAAACGCCATCTAGCGACCAGTAGCAGAATAAATTTGGTAGCCGTTAATAGCACCGTAAATCGAGCGAAAAAAGCCCTTTATTTAAGACCAAGTTCAATAAAATTGGTTCATTCAAAACAGAGATATCAACGTTTGAAACAAAAAATGTTCCCCCACTATTTTATTATTGAAAATAGAAAAAAATTATAAAAAGCAAAACGCGTAACTTATTGAAGAAAACTTTGCTTATATTTTCGACACACCTTAACTATACAAATTCACCAAAAAATCGACATTTACGATTTAAAGTTCTTGTGGCGTCCCCTAGGTGCAATTTTTCGAGGTTAAAAATAATTTACAGCGATTTCTCTTGGCTGACTTACTATACAATTTTGTATAGTGGTTCCTGAGATACGACCGGCCTCCCTTCTTAGTTGTACACCCGGTTACATATTTGTACTGGTAAAATCTTGGTACGGATCCAATATGGTGCAACAAAATGGCACCGAATAAAAATGTTTGGAAAGACAATATGTATAAGTGTTAGAAAATGACTACGTGGGACTGGATCACACTTTAAAATTTCCAATTTCTTTTTCATGTAATATATCTGTAGCTCATATTTTATTATAAGACATCCATATATTCATGCTTTTTGAGTTCACTTTAAAAATATTGATTTTTTAACTGATAATAGATAAAACACATCAATATATGGTAATAAATTCTGGCACACAGATATAAACTTGACTGATTGGAAAAGAATTTTCTAGCTGATAATTTCCGATCAGTTATTAAGAGAAATAATTTTAAAATTCCTGAAACTTGTGTTATTTATGATATCCACCTGGTTTGTTTACATTATCAGTAATTTCCTTTATCACAAAGTCAGTTTACATATACAGGAAGTAGCAAGTGCATGCTCACTATACAAACTTACAATATGAATTATTTTATTGGTGCCGATTTGTCAATGGGATTCTTTGAAATCTGGGAGACTACCTTTGGAATTAGTTTGATATGAAATCATCGTGGATGATTAGCGTTTTAACACGCTTTTAAAATCATATAAATGTTCTGATGATGTACAAAGAGCTATCATTTATAATTTGTCTTTAGATTGTCATGGTACTAAACATGGCTTTCTAAATAATTTATTGAACCTGTGAAGCTGATTGCGAAATGAAATATTACAACAAAAATATAAACAAATCTTTAGTGAAGTTTCTGATTGTACTGAAAGTTGACCGTTTAGTGAAAAATATAAGTTTTTATTTTTCGAAAAAGAAAATTCAGCAAGATCCAAGAAGGTGAGTCGATCAAAACAAAAAGACAAGTTACTGCAGCTATGGGGATCTTCGAAATGGTAAATGGAATTGTTCCTTCAACCCAATTCTTCGTGGATGTTCCGGAGACATGGGGCATTGGTGCAGATGGTTCAATTATGGACATGTTTAGTAAAGTAGAGAAAATTCAGGAAATATAGCGTTTTCCCGATTATAAAACGTATGTTGAGAATGGAATCAAGGATGGGAGATAGATCTATATATATAGTAATACATTACTTCGAATAGTGTTAATGATCTGAATAATTTTAAAAATATTGAATCAAGAAATATCGAATCTTTAATATTCTCATTTTTATAGCAGTGTGTAGTTTTAGTATAGTCAAAACTAATTTCACTGTTTTTATGTAATTTTGTATTTTATACTTTTGTCTATGATTATGTTTTGACATGAAACATCTTTATGAGGCCGTATGTATAAAAAAGGAGTATTAATAAATGGGTAAATATCTATATAATATATTTTATTTATTTATATCCATATCACAAGAAAACATGTAAGAACTCATTTAGAAATTTGCAGATATATAGAAAATGTGTTCAGATATTTCAGAAAATATTTCAAAAAATGTGAAATAAAACGTTTATGGGCCAGAATTTGGTCAACAATATGAAACACATTTAAGACACCTGAAATATGACAAGCCTTTCAACAGATAACAGTGAATGATATGCAATTATTTAAATTAGCGTACTATGTTATAATTATTATTAATATTTATATTTTGTCATATGCGATATAATTTTAGTAAACATTGGAAACCAATATTATACTAAGCAGTATTTAACCCTTTGTGCCTTATAAAGGTCTATTATATTATATTGATTTTTGGATAGAAGTTTACGAACAGAAAAAAAAATCGGTAAATTTCCTTTGGCTGGAACTTCCCTGTTATGAATATTTACTTTTATTAGGAATAGTGAATTACGATCTAATTTAGTTCGGTACATAGTTATTTAGTAACACATATATACTGTTATTTCAAATATTTATATTGAGCTGTCTTTTGTTCCACCATATTGCATTCCTATTTATATTTTACCAGTTTCTACCTATACCACATTTGCTTTTAGCATATTATAATTGAATAAGAAGATTTTTTTTATTTGGCCACCGTTTTAACATCTGGAATTCGTACCAACAATTTTACGAATTTATCACTATATCACACTTATTGCTTGCACGAAATTTGAAATTAATCTAATAAATAGTTTTTGGGGCTGACTTTTTAAATAATTTAATAGCCGCCACTTAGTTTTGCTATCTTTGATTCATACCAAAATGATACCAGTTTATTCTTTTATAACACTTAATTGTTGTGCAAAATTTGAGGTAAATTGGATAATTAGTTTTTTAGTAATATTTCTACTAGACCGTCATATTAGGTTTTTACCAATCCCTATGCCATAATTAATAATTGCACAAAATTTTAAATCAATCCAGTAAGTAGGTGATTTTTTCACGATCCAAAAAAACATTTTATTTTGCCGCCATTTTGTTCCGCCATCTTAAATTCGTACCACAACAAAAAAATGTCAACCTCATTAAGGGAAAAAATAAAGAAGGTTCATTTTTACTGAAACCGCCAATATCAAATTAAAGAACTGAGACTCCAACTTTTTCTTTTGATTTAGGCTAAAAAATATTTTTTATTATAATATTCAATTTAAAGATAATGTCCCCGCGCCATAGTTATAGAAAAACATTTTGCTAGAATAATAAGGTTTTTAAGTTTTATTACGTTATTTAATAGAAACGCATAAAGGTTAGGTTTTCATTTTTTTTTACCTTTAAGCTCTAATAATATCCATTTTATAATTTTCAAAAACTGTGCTTAAAACTGAGGCAAATCTAATGTTACTAGTTAACTTTGTTCTAAGTTATACCAATTTGTGTATTGGTATAGACAAGAAACATAAATATTACAAAATGTTTATTTTTATCAATTGTTTTCTTTAGTTTAAACTGTTTAAAAATCTTACGAGTACAAAATTTTTAATTGCAATATATTTTTGGGATTTCGTAAATGAATCTACAGAAAGGGAACTCTTGCTTATAAACTTATAAATAACCGAATCGCTTTTTATGTAGCAACGTGGATAAAGTGAATTTTATGCTGTCTAATGAGTGTCTTATTTTTTCTTCTAGAGTTTCTATTTTTTAAGCATTCGGTTGCTACTTTGAAAATTTAACTCTTTCTGGTAAATCACTTGCTTCTTTTTTTGAGGGTATTTGTCAGAAGTTATTTACAAGGAATGAAAGGTGAATTCTAGAGCTTTCTATTCATTATAGTCAGCATAGCCTTTGTGTAAAAAAGTAATCGACTTCTTCCATCAGAAGTTATTAATTCAATCCGAATCAGATGCGGCAAAGTTTTTCTTCGAAGTCTTTTAAATTTTTCCTATATCACCGGAGTGCTTACGTCCTGATTTTGTTGGTAGTCTGCAAAATTTCTTAAATCTGGGAAATTCACATTAAAAGGGCATGTAACCTCATATATATATATATATATATATATATATATATATATATATATATATATATATATATATTATATTCAGAACTGTTCCACTTCTTTAGCAGGCGGTTGACTGGCAACAACGGGCTGACAACATTATATTAAAACTGTTATAATATTTTGTTTCTTCACGGTTTTACCGGTAGTAGGTAACTTATATGTGGTATAGACAAGAAATTCATCTTATAACATTATTGATTTTTAAGTATTTAAAAATTTACTGGTGATGTGGCATGATTGGAGGATAATAGTAATTATTATTGGTATTATCAACACCTTATATTATTATTGATGAGAATTTGGATCTGCTGGTTGTGACATAGAAGTGTAACTTCGAAGTTTTGGCAACCTGGGCCTATGCGCTGGATTGCAACCCTTAAATTCCGTTAACGCCCTGGTGCGACATTTACTACGGTCGATGTTCTGATCATCGTATCCAATATCATGCTCGCCATTTTTCGGGGTTGAGCTGATACCAATCGGGATGCGGTTGTTCATGGTCAGGATTCTGTTGATAAGCGGCTAAATATTCGTTCTGCGTCTCATTCTTATTTTCTTGAATGCCGATGTCCTTTTCCCTCTAGATCTGTAATTGAACTTCATTCCGCATCTGTTGCAGAATTTGATGAGAGAATAAGTTATTTTTGATAATCACCCTTCTTTGGTCTGCAATTCGTTGCTCCTTAGTATGATGTAGATCAGGGAACTTCTCGATAAAATCCATGTGATAGGTTTCAAATCTCGTTATTTTCAAATAGGAGCGCATAATAAAAAAAACCATTTCAACACTACATTTCATACGCTTCTCTGGTTGTCAAACTTTGGTCTGATACACACTGACTTGCGTCGCCGCAGAAACACTTTCAGCTGGTTGTGGTATTGGGTTCCAGAGGGACAGTCGTTGCAGTAGCCATACAAGAAATGACGCTGCTTCCAACTCTAGTCGAGAGAAACTCTAGCTCATTTAATACACAAAATCTTCTACCTAAATCTTGAGCGCGACAAAAGGTTTCGGTCGTACAATGCCGATTTACCCGTTAATTTCGTAAATTCTACATTTCAAAATATGGTGCTTTTTATACCTTCTGCCAGAAGTCACTCCTACATGAAGCCAGACGATTCCTCTCACGAAGGTTGATACGCCAATCTACTTGGAGCTTCTTGAAAGTTCCTTTTAAGGCTGAAGTCGCTTTTTTTGCCGGGCAGATTATACCTTAGACCTATTCTTCCCCGGGACCCACTCTGGTTTATTTGGGGGGGTTCACACATATGTAGTATATTCTCTAAGTGTCGAGATGTGTACCAAGAGCACTTAGTCTACGCTCGGTCGAGGGCTCTTCTGATGATTTCTACAGTTCCTCGTACGACTGATTTTGGCATCCATGATATTCCAGTTCTAGGGATACCGAATATTTCAATATTTTGTGACACTCGTGCTGGACAGATCTTTCATCATTGTTGTTCGAGTGTTTTGTTATAAAATGGCCCGTTGTTGGGACTGTCTAGTCGTGGATCGCCATAACTAACATCTCAGTTCCCAGAAGGAGGTATCCTGATCTAATGGAAGTATTTGAATCTTTTAAGCGTATTTAATTACTATCCTCGTAAAAGGGCAGTTTTGTAATCGTGAAAAAATCACCCTCCCAGGTTTTTAAAGATCTTTAGGTTTTAGAGTCGCTAGATACCAAAAAAACACTCAATTCCTTTGTCGCGAAATATCTAATAAACTACTTACCCGATTGCCTTTAATTTTTGCTAAAAAATAAAGGTCATATGGGGATGACCTGCTATCATTTTGGTAAAAATCCAATATGGCGAAACGAAGTGACGTGCTAGTAAAATGTTAAAAAAAATATCCCAAAGAAACAAATTTTGTACAAAAATCAAGTATTATATAGGAATTGGTAAAAATTTGGTAGTAAACAAAATGGCGCCTTGATAAAATATTGAAAATAAAAAAAACTACTTAATGGATTGACTTCAAATTGTGCAATCACTAATTGTCGTATATGTATCAACTGGTAAAATTTTGGTAGGGATTGAAGATGGCCGAACAAAAAGGTGGCCAAATAAAATGTTTGTTTCCGTGAAAATATTTCCTGGGTTTTAAATATTTTCTCGTTTTAACGTTCCTAGATTCCAAAAAAATATGTTTTATAAATCCGTTGGTCTGTCTGTCGGTCGGTCTGTTTTTCTGCCCGTCATATGGCGGAACAAAATGCAGGGCTAGTGAAACGTTAAAAAAATTATTACTAAAAAATTAATATTCAATTTTCAGCAAATTTTGCACAAAAATCAAGTGTTACATAGGAATGAACTGGTAGCATTTTGGTATATATCCAAGATAGCAAAAGAAAATGGCGGCTTAATAAAATATTTAAAAAATCAGCATGAAAAACTACTTAATTTCAACTATTGTGCAAGTATTAGTGTGATATAGACATAAAATGGTAAAATTCAAAACAAAATGTCCGCCAAATATAATGTTTAAAAAATCAATGTAAAAAAGTGTGGCATACATGCATAGAACAGAGTAAAATATTGGTGGAAATCCAATAGGGTGGAACAAAATCGCCCCCAATAAAAATGTTTGGAAACAGTATATTATATGTGTTACTAAATGACTATGTACGGATGTAAATTGAGTCACACTTCACTTCACTATTCCTAATCAAAGGAAAGATTCATAACAAGGGGAGTTTTGGGTAATACCAATTTTTTTTATTTAGACTTTCATAATATCTTCCATGCAATTACTTGCTGGGCCATTTATTTTTCATATGACTTAATTTATCCAAATCTTATATTTTATCCAAAAGTGAGTCACAGGAATTTATTTCAATTTGTGCTACATTGCGAAAACCATGACCTAATGTATTTATATAACTTAGTAGCAAATAATACTAAATTAACCAATTACTTATTTCTATTGCAAAAAGGGGATTCCAGTTTCAATAAAAGTATGTGTCAGCTTCGAAATATAGGGCTTATCATATCGTTATTTTTTACGCACGCATATTGCCACAAGTGACGTAAGACCTGATAATGCAGGATAACTGATCGCCGTTAAGTATATATGACATGTGCTCATTATCTTATCAGGCAACACAGTTTTTATGAAGTCATTTTGTGAGATCAAAGATCTTTGTTTTGTCAACTAATACTTTATCCGCTTAGTCGGCTTGAAATATTCTATAAAAGCATTCTCAGGACATTGAAGAGTCATCATTATAAACCGAGCTTGTGTTCTGATAGCAATGGCTGGTTCAATGTATTGAGAACATTTTGCACGCGAACTTATAAAAATGTTTTCGTTAGAGGTAGAAAAATATCAAATTTTGCTTATTCGTCCAGAAGAGTTTCATATTATCCTGAGAACCGACAGTGTTCCGAAGGAGTCTATTGAAGCAACAATTTACTACTTGGTGAAGAAAAAGTATCCGAAGGTTCCCAGAAGGTGAATTGCAGGTTAAGTGAAAGTTTATAGTAGTTCAAGTGAAATAAAGACATTAATGGCTACAATTTGCACTCAAACTGGTTTCTCCAGTCAATATATAATTGACGTACCGGAATCTTGGGGAATTGCAGTTGATGGGTCAGTCATTGAAATATTCAACAAGCTGGAATATATGGAGGATGGTTGAATTTCAATAAATGGCATTTAAATGTGGGTACATTTGAGTCCGGTCCTAAATTTGTTTATATGATAGTGGCCATTATCCAAGAAAAATCAACACTACATGCAGTGAAAGGACATCTCAATAGCCGCATTTTTGCAGCTATTATGTTGATTACCTGATAAGTAATGAAACTGAAGAGTAAACAAGAAGTTAATAAGTTAAAAGACTTATGTAAAGTTTATGTATGTTTAAAGTATTTATTTTTTTAAATACAACTTGTGTAAATATATAAGATTTGAAATAGAAAATATTTAATACTAATTCGTAGTTTTTTCTTAGTACCCCTATAGATGTAATTTTAGTTAGAATATAAACTATTTATATAACTAGCAGGCAGAGCTGGGAGTAACTAACATTTATGTTACAATAAAGTAACTAAGTTGCTCTGAAATAACTTAGTTACTGTACTTTAATTATAGAAAAAGTATCTTTTAAGTAGATACTTTTGATGAGTATCTTATAGCGGTTACTTTTGAAAACTATCTTTAGTTATAAAATGTAACTTTAGTTTCAAAAAGTAACTTTAGTTACAAAAGGTTATCTCAGTTACAACTTTTTATTATTACCCCTTCTACCTAGTTCGATATCAAAAGGGAACATAGCAAGCTATTGCTATGTGTTCGTGTTAGTTTAAAATTAGTTACTTGATTTTCAGTAACAAGCCGTAAAGTGCAGTTTGTTCGCTTTTTATAAATCAGATAACTAGGTTTAATATTAGATTTTCGAAATTCATAGATTTTTTCTACGAATTTATTTATTTCTGAAGATGTTAAATGTTAAGATTTAGATAGTAAGTTGGTTAGGAAACTAATACAAATTTGACAGAGAGCTAAGTAGTATGTACAGGGTAAGCCAACAACACTGCGTTTGTTTTTGCTTTAGAGATTAAATTTGATAACAAAAGTCATTTGAAATATTATGTACTGACCAATTGTGCATCATGTAAAAGATATTCGTGTAAACAGGTGAGTCAAAAATGTGCACTAAAAAGTATTATTTTTTAAATGGAACTCCCTCTATATTAATTAATTTTGAATTCTTTATATAATTTTAAAATTTTTTTCTTAATGGATAAATGTACCGGGATATTGAATATATATTGAAATCCCATTTAAATTTTTTGTTTAACGAGGTAGAGAAAACTGATAAATATAAAGGTTGTAGAGTATGTTACGTAGTTTTTTTTTATATTTTGGGAGTAAAAAATTCATTGTCATCAGTTGCTATATTAAAAGTTTTATTTTATTAAGTAATTTGCTCCTATTAATTTACTTACTGTTATGTTATGTTCAGTAGGCACTGTAAGTACATCAAATAAATATAAACAGACAGTTTGAAAAACTATCAAAATATAAACATCTCAAAAATGACTAGTAAGTAGTATCGGATACACATGCTAAAATAATATAGTTTGGCAAAGTTATATCTTTAAGTTTTTTAGTAAGTTCGATGGAGCTCTTGACAGAAAATTTTGTTTTGATAGATGAAAAAGATAACCATGTCTACCATTTAAATACTACAAAACATAAGTTTTACCATAGATTTCTCAATTTATCAGATATACAAATCTCAACTTCAGAAATTAATCGGTTAGAAAAAGGTCCTAAATATAATCCATCAAATCAAAATATAATTTGGAAACCATTGTCTCAGAAGTAGAAGTTGCATTATATAATAATGAAAACTCCAATTTTTCTAAGGAACAAAAAAAAACTCAAAAAACCAACTTAATCCGTAAAAAAGACGAAACAAATTTAAAGTCATTACAACAAAAGATTAAAAGCAAAAACCTTCCTAGAGCTGATAAAAGTAATTCTATAGTAGTACTACATACTAAACAATATAAAAATAAAGTTAAAAATAACCTTCAAAATGAGAACCCGGTTAAATTAAAAAGTAATCCAACTGATAAAATTCAAACCAAATAAAAATGGCTTAAAAGTGAGAAGTGCTATAGTGAGTGAAAAAGAAAAATACATGCTTATAAACAAAAACACATCTCTAACATTATACGGTCTCATAAAAATACACAAAGAGGGAGCACCAATGGGGCCGGTTGTATCTTACACAACACCTCTTTAAGGAATACCGCTGTAAAACTTAATACAATTTTTAGAAATATCACACAATTTAAAATTTCTGTTAATGTTAAAAACTCCATCGAACTTACTGAAAAACTAAAAGACATAACGTTGTTAAAGATTAGTATTTTAGCATCCCTTGTTGTCACCAATATGGTTTCCAATATACCAAATGAAGAATACCTTAATATAATTAAACACACACTTACTAAGAAACATATAAACCCATATACATAAAGTAAGTAAAAATGCCTACTTTATGCATAAACGAAAATTACGTATTTGAATTTGAGGGGGAATACTATAAACAAAAATACGGTTTAGCAATGGGCTCCCCATAAACACACTAGTAGAAATTTTTATGTTATATTTTGAAGAAAAATTTTTAAATACACCCTTTGCAAAGCATATCTTTTTCTGGCTTAGGTACGTGGATGACTTATTGGTCTGGTTTACAGGAAATAAAGAACAACTACACACAGTTTTAAATCACTTTAATTCAATACATAACAAAATTAAATTTACGTTAGAAATGGAAGAAAACAGTTCAATAAACTTTCTAGACATCACATTAAAAAGATAAATTAAAATTTAATATCTACGGAAAACCTACTTATACAGATGTAACTATACCAAAGGACTATCTTCACCTCGTACACCATAAACTTTTAGCATATAGGTGATATATGCTATATATATGATTCATAGAGCTTTTTCTGTGCCATTAGACAGACATTGCCTAGAAAGAGAACTTGACGTCATTAGATCTATTGCAACAAATAATGGCTATACATTATCTGCAATTAACAGACTAATTTTTAAAAACGTAAACTTTTAAATATTCAACAAATATATCTTAAGGTTAAACATTTCCATATAAAATATACAACAATTACATATTTTGGACCAATATCTAACAAAATTGCAAATATTTTAAAAAGAAATAAAAATACTAAAGTTACTTTTCGATCATCACAAAAACTCTCTAATTTGATAAAAAAAATAAAGTATAAAAAGTGCGAAGTTTATAGGTTGAAATGCGATGAATGCAATAGCTGCTATACAGGGAGAAATTCCGATTTTAGATTTAAAGAGCATAACGCCTCATATAGATTAAAAAAAAACATAACTCTCATTTCGCCAACCATTTCTTGGAAACTTAATATAAATTCCCTGGCCTAAATAAGTTAGATGTATTGTATTATGAGCAAAAAAATCCCAAATTGGATTGTTTAGAGGCAATAGAAATGTATAAACACCATAAAGACCCAAATGTTAACCTTTAAAATTCACAAACAGATGTTGGAAATACCAGCCTATTAAAACTTTTTGACCATAAAAAATGTGCAGTTGGTTTTCCCTAATCATACTCTTAAGATTTTTTGTCTGCATATATACCTAACTTGCTCGTTTATATCTTCATTGCGTGTGAAAATGTACTAGTGGTACGAAACTGCTGTCACGCCTAATGCAAAAGTAAAATAAGCGACAGTTAACAAAGTAAAACTTGTGTTTTCATTTATTTATTAAAATTTACTGTCACAAAGTAAGGGACGACTCCATTAAATCTTCCAAAGTTTTGACTTTCCATGTATTCTGTTAGAAAAGAACTCAAGGGAAACCTTTCACTTTAAAACAAGAACACATTAACTGTAAGTCAAATGTACCTCTGAGTTTTTAGAAAAAGGACCATAAATCTTGAAATACCGTGTATGGACCCTAATGACCCAATATTGAATGAATGGTCAAAAAGCGAGTATGCAATACCATGTAATAACCAAAAAATAGTAAGTTTGATTTGTAACAAACATATCCGCAATCCTGTATTCTCAAAAATAATTTTAGTTTGTAGTTTTCAGCAGTCGCTACGACTTTTGGATAAAATATTTTTTTTAGTTCCCATAATTACTGAGCTACTTTACTTGTACGGTCTTGTTGGACCACCCTGTATGTTGAGCAATTGTATAATTTGTGTGCATAAGTCAGATATGTCCGTTTCTGAAATAAAGCTAATTACGCAAGAAATACATTGAACAAATGTGGCTGAAATAAATTGAAACTTAATAACTACCTTTTCAACAATTTGTTTTTCTTTTTGATCAACCCCCGTAAAATTATTACTAACGAACCTATGCAAAAAAATGCAAACCCGTCCCGTCATAATAGATACATTTATAAAAATGCCCAAAACTAGTCTTGCACATACCCTCTATATTATATTTAAACGGCTGGCTAATGAGAAAGTTAAGATATCTTAGATGAAATGAAAAATAAATTTTCAAAAAATATTTACATTTTTGAAAATAACTGGAAAGAAACCCCCAAAATCGTTTTTTATGAGAATCGTCATCATCATCAATCATTTTAGGAAAACCATGAATATCTTAAAATTTTTATTTTATTTTCGGAAGCAATACATTTTTGCGGAATTAAAAAGGTTCTAGTTAACGCCCTGTATATAACAGTTCCTTTAAAAAAACAGCGGGTTGAGCACGTTAATAGAATTTAAAGGAATTTTCCTAATAACTTCCCAAACCCCATGTTGGTAGTGCTTTCCACCTCCGAATTAACTGAATCTGAAATGTTCGTGAAAATTTGGGTGATCAGTTGCATCTCGCCAGCAGTTTAGTTTGAAACTTCCTTTAGTAAATATCTTTAAAAAATGACGAGACATCATACAATAATTATTATATCTAATTTCTAAATAAATATCAACGATTGCCAAATATGTTATAGACAGACATAAACATAGACATCTTTATTTAACATCCATACATATGCATGTTTGATGCAAGCCATAAACAAGAAGAAAATATAAAAAAAAGTAGCAAAAAATGCTGCATTTCATTATATAAAAAGATTAAGGCAGCAATTAAAATATATAAAAAATACCACTCATAAAAATAAAATTGTGAGTCATATATACTTAAAAACAATACAAATGCTAAAACTATAACTAAAAACAAGAAACATAAACTACAAACTAAAAACTATATCGGTGGCGCCTTCAGATAATCATTTACAGAGTAATAACAGTTCTTTATTAAAAATGTTTTAATATTTATTTTAAAAACCGAAAAGTTAGGACTTAGGACTTAATATTATTCCCGATCACATTATACAGTTTAAGATGAAGAGAATTACGTACAGAGCTTGTAAGGCGACGTCTTTGTAACAGAAGAGTGGTCGAAGATCGAGTATTACAGTCATTATTGCAAGAAAGCTTAGGCAGAGTTCTGGAGTTTCGATGTATTTCAAGTAAAGTTTGATATATAAATATACAAGGAAAGGGCATGATACCATATTTAACAAATAAAGGTTTACAAGACACAAGTGGGCCCACTCCCTCAATTACTCTAATAGCTTTCTTTTGAAAGCTAAAAGCTGTTTTCGAATACGATGAGCTACCTCATATGATTGCTCCATAACTTAGCTGAGAATATATATTGCTGAAATACACTGTAATTAACACATCCGTCCGAAAGATCTTTGATCTTGCAAATGTATATAACTTTTTAACAACATTTTTGTTTAAGGCCGTTTGACAATATTATGGGAGGGCCTTGGACAAGTAATGTTTATATACATTGCAAAGGTCATGATAACATATTTAACAAATAAAGGTTTACAAGACACAAGTGGGCCCACTCCCTCAATTACTCTAATAGCTCTCTTTTGAAGGCTAAAAGCTATTTCCGAATACGATGAACTACCTCATATGATTGCTCCATAACTTAGCAGAGAATATATATTGCTGAAATACACTGTAATTAACACATCCGTCCGAAAGATCTTTGATCTTGCAAATGTATATAACTTTTTAACAACATTTTTGTTTAAGGCCGTTTGACAATATTATGGGAGGGCCTTGGACAAGTAATGTTTATATACATTGCAAAGGTCAATTATTTCAATGATTCATTTAACAATCTTAGATCCTGATAAAGAAAATAGGTGTTATCAAAATATAAATAAATGATAAGCTTCTTGTTGGTTAGCGATACCGAGCCATAATACTGCGCCAATAGAATCATTACATCAGAATTGGAAGCATTACTATTAACTATTTAAATAAATAGTATATGATAGGACATGAGGTACTATCAGGAAATAAGTCAAAATCCTCTTGATATTTTATTTAAAAAACAGAACTTATAATCATTTACGCAATCTTATTCAATTAGTGATGCAATATAGTCTTGTCTTAAAAACAAAGTAAGATTAAATAATCTTTTAAGACATGACAATCTTTTATGACAAGTTAAACCTTTGTCATTTTTTTAGACCAAAAGTTTGCACCGAACCAAATGAGGCGAAGAGGCAGCTGATTGCTATAATGTTTTTTATGAAAATTTAGACTTTTACCCCCGTATTCACTAAAAAGATTTAAGAGTTAGACTAGGTCTAGTTACCATAGTACTTAAAGCTCTTAGTTCGCCAGTTATGTTTCGCTTATGTCACTTTCATTTTGTGATTGTGACATTTAGAAAAATTATTTGTTCAATTGTTAAAATAGTCATCTTAAACCCACAACTGTTACAAGTTAGACCTGGTCTAAATTTAAGTTTTTTATGCTTAAAAAAATGATAATTAGGTAGTATATCTTATATTAAAGACATTTATATAATAAGGATAGCACCTAAAATTACTAATATAATAAACACAAACCTATTAAACAAACAACTCTAAAGGAAATGGAGAAAAGTCTTTATCTACATAATATTACGTAACATTTTTTCGTAATTATCACGCTAGCTAGTTTACTGGAGACAAGCAGATTATATAACCATTCACTCTTTTTTTGGATTATAATATTAATTATGTTTAATAAACATTAACTGTTAAAACAGGCAACGAGCAGCTGACTGAAAATGGCCACAATATAACATAACTATAGTGTTTCTGTTACTTGTTGTACTGAGAGTCCCAGAACATCTGAGCAATATCTCGTATCTAGGTAGTTTGTAAAAAAAGGTATAAGTTCATATAAACTTTTTTCCTAATGTACCCCTTAACGGAGATGCAAGGTGTCAAAGTGAAATTTTTATTTTTGTTTTATGTTAATAACTTTTATGATAATTGTGATATTTGAATGGAAATTTGTGTCTGGGGTTTTTTGACATGAAACACTCAGATTTTATGTTAGTATTTCTCTGACTTGTAATACCTTTTTGAGTAAAAATATGGATGTCTCTATCATTTTTCAGTCAAAAATATATTCTTGTTAGAAGTCACTACGAGCAATCGTTCTCGATATATTTGGATTTGGACTTGATGCATTTGATTTTCAACAGCAAAATTTAAAAGTTTTCATATTTTTCCCTAACAAAAATTTTTAAAAATAGGTCTGTAGATAATTATTTACTGAAAATAATAATTTTCTAAGCATTTAAGTAGTAAAGAATCAGCGAAAACTGTTTTGCCAAAAGTTGTCTAAAAATTTCCAAATAGCTTAGACGTTTTGTTATAAAAAATGCACCACGCACCATTACCTGGTTTTGTTCAAAAAATTCTTGCTTTTTATTATGTTTTTTTGACATTGTTGTATACAATTTAATGACCGCGTTTGATTCCATAAAATCGGCTGATTTCAAAATTCTTGAAAAGCAATGTCTACATTCTTATCACCTTCAGAAAGTCCATGCACTTCTTCCCGAAGATTTTCCTCGAAGGATGAAATTTTTAAATTGGGTTCTACAACTCTTCGCGGACGAAACTGTGTTTTCGAAAAACGGAATCATAAATTTGCATGTATGGACACTATAGTGATACATTATCAGCACCAATTTGAATCAATTAACTTGTGGGTTGGAATCACTAGTCAGCATTTGATTGAACCATTTGTTTTCCTGAGAAGATTGAATGGAGGACATTATTTGGGCTTCCTCCAAAACAACTTGCCAGCACTATTAGAAGACCTACCTTCGGAAATGCTCTTTAACCTTTGGTTCAGGCATGATGGAGCTCCACCCCATTTTACCCTAGCAGTGCGAAAACACTAAAATATGACTTTTGAAAATTGTTCGATAGAAAGTGGAGGACCAGTCCATTGGCCTCCTCGATCACCGAACTTTAACCCTTTAGACTTTTTCTTGAGACATTTAAAAACATGCTAGTTTACACTAGGGAAAACTTATTAAAAAAGATTAATTTCCACTGTCACGAAATGAAGAACAGTGTTGCAGCATTGTGGAGAGCTAGAGGTAGCTGTATTAATATCTCCAAGAGATAACAGGAATATTTAAATGCAAAGGAGAATTGTTAAATATTCAGGTGAATGCAAAGCCACCTACATGAAAAAGCAGCAGATATAACTATCTTCGTCTGTCACGTTTAGTAGATGGGATTTCATTTCACTTACGATTTTCTTTGTTCTTTCGGATTTCGATAATAAGCCATGTGTTCTGTTTTTAAGATGTTCCTGTGTGGCATCAATCAATAATATGGACACTGGATCTCAGTGCTGAGTATTATTATTGGTTGGAAGAAATGTAAAAAATGTGTGCCATGTTGTACTCCTTTTAAAATGTAAGTTCCCCCGATTAAACTATTTAATTATAAAAATGGTGATAAATAAATTAATTTATATCAGTTTTTCGAAAATTTAGCTAATAATCCTTTTGAAAATTAGAATACTACTTTTATATTTTAAGCACCATGTTTTTTTTATCGAACATGGCGGCGACGAGCATCCATTTTATTCTAACAAAAGTCAGCTTATTCTGCTTTTATATTTATATTAGGGTAAAGAGTTACAAATATAAAAGGTAATCATATAAATCTGTAGGTGTATATTACCCATCCTCTCTATAAAATATGTATAAATCGGGGTAAATAACCAGCCAACGTTTATATACCGCGCGGCGGTATAAATCAACTGTCATTTTTCAACATGTTCATTTACTGGCCGTAGCCAACGTCCGGATATGGTTACGGAACGTCAAGAAAAAGAGGAATATTTTAAGACCTATTCTAAATCACTAACAGAAGAACTAAGATCATCGTGCTGATATTAATTAGATATAATTGTTTTGTTAACCGGTGGATTAGACTACTGGGTTCATGGTTGTGGCCGCCTCGGTCACCTGAGCTTACATTGTTAGACTTTTAACTATGGGGTACCTTAAAAGAGAGGATTTACAAAACGCCAGTTAACTCCAGAATTCGTTTAACGAGCACATGATGCATTGTTAAACCTCGACGACCAAGAAGTCAGAAAAGCCACGCATCATGTTGAATTGCGTATTCTGAAATACTTAAAAGCCAGTGGAGAATCTCGTCGTTAGTTTTATCAGCCATTGTAGCATTCTAACGTCATAATTTGAATTTATTTTGATTTTTATTAGTTCTCATTTTAATACATTTAGTTACTATTTCTTTGTCAAATTTTAAAAAATTTCTTTTGTTTGTTGATGGTGGATAAGAATATTGTTCACTGAAATTTCAACATGTTTTTGCTATTACTCGATTATAGTCTTCATGAATAATGATGATAATAAGAATAATAGAATATGAATAATTATTTCACACATTTAGCATTAATATTATTTGACTACTACAGTTTCATTCATAGCCTGCTATAAAATTTTACAAATGTTAAGAGTATTTTTCACGTACCCACGTTATACCATGAATATCTAGCAAACCAATGGAGAAAGGTAGACATAAGAACATTATATCTTTTTGAAACGAGCATGTTTTAAAGAAAACATTACTGAACAGAGTCTACTACCCCATACAACTTTTGAGCCAAAATGAACTTATGAACTGTATAAAAATAACTTTTCAAAATTTTGTTGTAAGCCATGTGGTTCGTAAAATATCGCGTCTTAATTAAGTAGTAGACACAATTTTCGCATATTTTTACTAACACACCATTTATTTTAGTTATTGCTATTTGGACAAATAATTTTTGGATATGGAGCACCCAAAGCAATTCATATTATACTTTCTGAAATTATAACCAGTGTTATAAAAATATTTCTTTAGAAGATTTATTTTTCCATGCTTTTTATTATCCATTATTAAAACTTATTAAATTCGATACTATTCCGTCAGCATCCTGCACGATTCTTCTGGAAAATGGATCTGCATGTAATTGGTTGATTTTTTTGATATTATAACATTTTCATCAAAAATTAATGCTGGCATACCCTCATCAAACGCACCGTGTGTGTTCTACAGGCACTGTCTCAAAGTTTAAGGTTCAACCTAATAGCTTCATATAGGTTTAGACACATAATTACTTAAAATTATTTTATTTAAATCACTAAATTAATTTTATAAATAATAAAGATTCAGATGTAAAGAAAAATTACAGAATATATAGCGTCAATCACGGTTTGTAATATAATATAATATTAATAATTCTGTGATTTTCTGAATTAAGGGAAAATTGCTTTACTTTATTTACCAAAGATTTTTTGTAATAAAAATTAAAATACTGAAAATATTCTTAACAAAATAAACATTATACTGAGATTACTTCTGTACACATTTAAATTAAACCATTAGGGACCAGGGGTATTTAAATGTACCTGTAATTTAAATTCGTATATCTGGTTTAATTTTTAAATGTGTTCAGATTATTTGTTGCGTTTAGATTGACAAACAAAAATCTTTTGGCTTTTTCGCAACTGAATTTTCAATTTTTTTTTTTTTTCAAATTTTCAAAATTCAGTTGAAAAAAATAATAAAAGAATTCTGTTATCATACTTTTTTCAAAAACTTAATAAAAGAGAACACATGTCGATAATTGATATTACAAGGATTAGCGCAAATAAATTCTAAACTATTGTATTATTCAGTCCTGGTATTAAGAGTGCGGCTATGGGGGCTATAGCCCCAGGCCCCTTCGTAGATAGAAGTTTCAGAACAGAGCTGGCGCGAGGTTTTTGCGCGGATGTAATGTTGAATTGCTATAAGGCCCACATGCGGCGGGGACCCCGCAAGGTATGGGCAAAAGGGGGAATAGTAGCTTATCAGCTTCGGAAGCCACTATGTGTGGTATTTTTGTAGTCTGATCAGTTATTTGCAAAATACGCCTCGCAAAACCTGCCTTGTTTGAAAAACTTAAATCCCCACCTAATATCCTGTGGATTACAAATCTGAGGATCTTTTTTTTTTAATCATCAGATATTTGCAAAATACTCCTCGCACGGCTTAGGGGCCCCCAATTACTAAAAGACTTAAATCTCTAGGTCTCCATCAGCAAAGTACAATTCAGAGGACTGTTCTCTATGTCATTAGTTATTTTTGCGGGAGCCACTAAATACTCAAAGCCCCAAGCCTCATATTTCTTTAATTTTGTTATTTGTTACGTTCTATATAAAAAGACGTTTTGCGCATTTGCAGTACTTAATCTTTAGGTGTTGAAAATAGTTGTTGAGATTATTTCCACTAAAAGAAAATAATTTGTAGAAGATTAGTTACATAGAACGTTTCGACAATGCCAATTAACTGCTAAAAGATATAAAAATTATGGCCGCTAAAGTCTCACTTGGATTGTCTCAAGTATTATTTTGTGTTAAATTGTTTTCTCATTCAAATATTTTATCTTCCCTCGTAATAGGAAATAGAATCCTTCCCTTCTAATCATGAAATCTGAGATTTTCTCTGATCTTTACATTTCAAGGTCCTCCCTAGGTGCCGAAAAACATTTCCCTCGATCCCGTCGCTCTGTCTGTTTATTCCCGTTATAGTTAAAAAACTACTTACCCGATCGATTTCAAATTTTCTAAAAAAATTAAGGGTCACATAGGCCATGACCTGGTAACTTTTTTGTAAAAATTCAATAAGTCGCAACAAAATGGTGGCCAAATGAAATTTTAAAAAAATTATTTATCCAGTTTAATTCAATTTTTGCAGAAACATCAAGAATTATGTAGGAATTAACTGGTAAAATTTTGGTAGAAATCCAAGAAGGCGAAGAAAATGGCGGCTTAATAAAATTTTAAAAATTCAGCCTAAAAATCTACTTAACAATTAATTTTGGTCTAAAACTAATAAAATTATAATAAAAAATACTAATTCAAGATGGCGGAACAAAATGGCGGCCAAATAAAATATGTGTAACAGTGAAGAAAAAGACCTTTCCAGGTTTTACATATATTCACCTTTTAGCGTCCCTATATAGATGCCAAAAATATGTTTTCTCTATTCCTGTCTGTCGGTCTGTTCGCGGCGCAGGTAAAAAGCCACTTAACGAATTTACTTTTTACCAATTTTGGTAAAAAATTAAGGGCCATATGGGGATGAGTTACATTTTTTATATTTTGGTTCCCCTACCCGTAATAAAACAAATTTGTGTACCAGGCAAAGTACCAAGAGCAGTTCTGAAAAGTCTGCGCCTGTGGCTAGCATCATATAAACATGAAATGAGATACCTATTATCATTGTATAATAGATTATGAAATTACTAGTACATATTTCATGTCGTTACTATAGGTTCTATACAAATTCCGACAATATTGTGCAAGTTTTGATAATTTACTACACTCCCATTAATTGTCTGGCCACTTGTCAGTTTAATCTCGTATCAAAGATTATATCTCGTGTTAAAGATTATCAAACTAATTTAATAACAAACTTTTCACAAACATTTTTTCTCAAACAGGTCGAAGCTCGAATTCGAGGAATAAAACATGTTTTGGTATTTTGCAAAACTTGTATGAGATAACAAAAGATTTATAAGTGTGACCTCACTAGCAGTCAAATAGATAACAAGGTAAGTTTAAGCCTTTTATATATATATATATATATATATATATATATATATATATATATATATATATACGAGACATATCCAGGAAGTAAGTGTACTGAATTTTTGTAGGTGTTAAAAATTTTTATTTAAACAAAAAAATTAATTGAAACTTTAGCACATAATGTAAGCTATTTTTCGACACAGTCGCCATTCCTCTCTATGCAGGTAGAGAAGCGGGGTATCAATTTTTTGATGCCTTCCTCGAAGTAGTTTCCCGCCAACCCCTTTGTCCACTTCTCCACCTCCTCCTTTACCTCCTCGTCGGTTGAAAACCTTTTTCCACCCATGTGCAGCTTCAGGGAGGTAAAGAGATAGTAATCTGAAGGTGCTAGATCAGGTGGATGCGCGGAATGGTTCAGGACATCCCATTTAAACGAGGCAAGCAGTTCCTTCGTGGCGTTGGCCGTGTGTGGTCTGGCAATGTCGTGCAGCAGGCAGATTCCTTTTGTCAGCATGCCTCTCTTCTTGTTCTGAATCGCCCTCCACAACTTTCTAAGGGTCTCACAGTATCTTGCAGAGTTGATGGTATCCCCTTAGGGCAGATATTCGATTAAAATTATGCCTTGACAGTCCCAAAACACGGATGCCATGATTTTCTTGGCTGAAATTGTGGTTTTGAACTTTTTGGCGGAGGATGAAGAGGTGTAACGCCACTGTTAAGACTGTCTTTTGGTTGCGGCGTGTAGTGTGCTAGCCAAGTTTCATTTCCAGTAACGATGGAGCGGAGAAATTCATCTCTATGGAGTTTCTAGCGCCTTCAAAACTCTTGCCCGGCCTCTACTCGATTCAACTTAAGTTTGTCTGTCGGTTGTTTTGAGACCCACCTCGCGGACAGTTTCCGATATCCGAAGGTTTCTGTGATTGTTTCGTGTTGTAAAGATCTGGAGATTTGCGGAAACATCGCAAAAAGTTCATCCACAGTCAATCTGCGATCGTCACGGAGCACATTTTCAATTTTTGCCACAATTTCGTCAGTCACAATTGAAAGTCTTCCGCTCCTCTGATCATCACGCACAGATGTACGACCGTTAAACTCGCGACACCACTTGTACACACTCGTATGATTCATACTTTATCACCATATGCAGTTTTCACCTCATTATAAATCTCGAGTGGAGATTTTCCCTTCCAAAGAGATGGCGCTGCGTATTTCGTACTTGGCGGGAGACTGGATTGACATTGTTCACAAATCGTATTGTCGCGTTGACAGTTGTCAACGTACTGACCTCGAACCGGTCTCGTTGAAAAAGGGGAGGAGTCAGGTTAGCCAACATAATGAAAATAAAATCCCTCCGACCATCAAAGCTTCAGTACACTTATTTTCAAGCCTATGTCTCAGTCAAAAATAAGTTTATAAATTAAGAATAGGTTACATGTTTCACTCTCTCGGGCATCATCAGACCTAAAATGAATATATGTTACAACGGAAAATACAATTGAATAATATATAACTTTACTATAAACAAAACACATTTTACAAAGTATATAAAACAAACATAACCAAACAAAGAAATACGAAACAAGGCTACACTTGAGTGACCAATCAGAGACGTCGATGTACATTTTTTGATGAAATGCGATAGGTCAAAACGAAAAAAGAAGAGATTGTTCAAGATGAACTTGACTAACTGTCGTAAAGTACATGGTACAATAATAAAAGGCAGTGGCGGCTATTCAGGTGAAGTAGGTGAAGTGCTACTTCACCAGGAAACATAAACAAGCAAACATCTAACTATATTTATTATATATCTCTTAAAATTTAAGTTTTTACATTCACTTATTCACCTAATTGGCAAAAAATAAACTGTACATCGCTCTCAGTGAATTGCTAACGCAGGACACTACACCCACGTGTCGTTCAGTTTGGGGTGGTTGTTTTTTTTTATTTTCGCGGATTTCGCTGCATCCGGTTAGTCCTTTGCAGTTTGGTTGACTGTTTTGTGTTATATTTATTTATCGTGTTGTTACAGCTTTATTTGGTGTCGGGTTTATTAATTTACATTATTGATGAATCCGATCACGGATGTGGTTTGCATTTTGTTGGAAACTCCATTTAATCGATGGAAGGAACAAATATTACAAAAATTGTTTTGCTGGCCTTGTTTACTAGTTTCCAATAAATATTCAGTGTGGAATAAGGAAGGATTTGCAGGTATGTTAAATATATGAAGGTCTTTACATAAACATGAAGACTCGGCGGAGCATTTAAAATGCGAATTAATGGTAAAAACATTTGTAAAAAATCAAAGCACTATAGCTGAAACTTTAAAAGAAAATGCTAAACTATATAAAATACATTTTATCGAAAACGTCCGATTAAATAGACTATTTATGTGCTTGGTAATTGACGCAGTTTTGTACCTTGCAAAACAAGTCTTTCGCGGCCATGATGAGAGCAGCGAGTTAATAAATAGGGGGAATTTTAAAAAGCTTTTAGGTTTATTAATATCGAAAAGTTCCCAAGAACTAAAAGATCATCACGACAAAATTAAAAATGTTTTTACTGGTGACTCGAAAACTATTCAAAACCAAATAATTAATTATTAATTGAATTTAATTGAATGCATTTCTGATTATTTAAATGATCTTGTAAAAAATGAAATAATGAACACATAGTTTTTTTCTGTGCAAGTGGTTGACGCCACTGATATTACGCAAACCTCCCAGTGCTCCATAATTTTAAGATACGTTAATTCAGAAAGTTTAGTAGTCGAGAGATTCTTAGGATTTTATAGTGTCAGCTCCGATAGAATGTCGTTTTCAATCGTTTGTCAATTTGAGTATAAACATAAATTAATAGGGCAATATTACGATGGCGCAAGTGTGATGTCTGGCCATCTAAATGGACTTCAAAAAAAAAAAGAAAAAAGCGCTGTATTTGTCCTGATGCAGCAATGTTTAAAAATATTTCTAAATGTCGAAATTTTTTTGCAAGCCTTAGTGGTATTCCCTCATTTTTTCATCACTTAGCCAAACGAACATATGCTCTTACATCTGCATCTACTAGACGTGTACCAACAATTACAGAAACTCGTTGGTCTTCAAATTCGTTAGTAAATGTGATTGTTCAAGTTGCGTTCTTCCAAAAAAAATCGTTTGACATTCATTTTTGCATATCCATGTTTGATAAAGCAAATTCTATTACAGAAATAAATCATTACAAACGTGAGCTTGCTAAACTTTCACCTGAAGAAATTAGGGCTAAGTATAGAACCCTTTTTTTATGAAATATTGGACCATATTTTAATGGAAATGACACTAAGCTTTCAACACTCTGAAAAACTTACATTTTTATGTTTAGCAGATTTGCTAAATTTTCCGAATATAGTTTAAATTTTCCGACTGGCCCGTTTGAAAATTTGTTCCAGTTATATGGAGAAAAATTTTCAAAAAGTCAACGATTTAAAAATGAGCTTGGTCTTATTTTTGCCAATGACAGTAATTGTAATATATCGCTGCAAGATCAAGTGAAAAAAATTAACGAAAATAATTATATTTTAACCAAAGCACATAAAGTGTTTTCCCTTGTTTTGACAATACCGTCGACAAGTGCTTCAGTGGAAAGAAGTTTTTCTTGCCTCAAACGTGCAAAAACTTATTTAAGAAATACAGTATCTCAAAAAAGACTTACTTCTCTAGGCAATATTTCAATTCAAAAAGAATTTCTGGAAGAGATTAGGGCAATTTGTGAGGATGTTATAAATAAATTTGCTGCTATGAAGGATTGGAGAATTGATTTAGTATACAAAATTTAGGTAAATCGTGCAAAATATTCTACCCCTTCCATTTTATGAGGATGTTATAAATAAATTTGCTGCTGTGAAGGATAGGAGAATTGATTTAGTATACAAAATTTAGATAAATCGTAAAAAAATATTCTACCCCTTCTACATATAAAAAAATTCTGAAAAAAAATTATTGCGATATTTTCACTTCACTTAATTTTTCACCCGCGAGCCGCCCCTGATAAAAAGATGAAGAATTATTGAAAATGACAGAAAAGCCCTGAAGGTTATACAAAATAAGTATATATAGTTATTCTTTTGAAATATTGTCAAAAATCAAATGAAGCTCAAAATTAAACATTTCATTAACGCACGTCAGGATGGGGCTCTTTTTAGATTTTGTTATTTCCATCTTTTCCAGGTTAATGTTTTTTCGACCAATACTTATCAGAGACTAAACAATATATTAGTGAGATTAAAACAACAGAGAGGCAATGTAAGGATAAACAACGCTAATGAGTATCGAGGGCAAATAGGTAATCCAATTTCCATAAGAGATTCTTGAATTTGACCGACCGCGACGTGTCGTTCAGTCTTGGGGAAAAACAAACATTGAGCTATAATCTTAAGTACAATTTTTCAGATAATATTTTTAGTAAAGACAAAGAAACTTTGGACGTAGAGGCTGAAAATTTTATTCAAACTACCGACATTAACAACAAAAACAACTGAGGGTAAAAATAATAACTTTCTTAAACTCTAATAGTGAGGTTAACAATAAAAACAAAAATTTTAATAAAGCTAACCTTAACAGTTTGAAAGCAAAAATAAAAGATAATGATCTTTTGATTACTAAGGCTGATAAAGACTGTCTTGTTATAGTGAAAAGGTCTGATTACATTGAAAAAGTATTAGAGTTCTTAAATACCGGCGAATTTCAATCTTTGTCAAGAGATCCAACTAAATCCTTTTTACTAAAGTGAAACAAGTTCTGGATAAGACTCTTAACACGCTTGAATATTTTAACATAACAAAAGAAAAGATTTATCCAATGAACTTCACAACACCACTGTTATATGATTTGCCAAAAATGCACAAGAAGGGTACTCCAATTAGACCAGTGATTTCTTTTATTGAATCGCCCTGTTATCAACTTTCTTCTTGGCCAAATACTATTCTACGAAAGGTCACTAAGTTTGAGAATGAATATGCCACCAAAAATTCTATAGATTTCGCCAACTACTTAAAAACATATCCTTACCACCAAATGTTAGACTTGTCTCTTTAGATGTTAAAAACCTTTTCACTAGCATTCCCCCAATTGAATGCCTTGATTTAACTGAAAAATTATTAAGAAACAAAAACTTACCGGCTGTCTTAATATCTGATCCCATTCTACTGGTAAAAACTGTGCCAGAACAAAACTTTTTAAAGTAATACACATTTTCGACAACGTTCGAGCTTGGCAATGGGTTCTTGCCTTTCACCATTCTTGAGTGAAGTTTTTATGAACAACTTAGAAACGAAGGTAATATATAGCTCGTTTTCGGAACATCTGGTAAGCTATAAAAGGTACATGGATGATATTTGTATTGTTTGGAAAGGTAGTGAACAAGAATTGTTAAAATTATTAGAATTTATCAATCCTTTGCACGAAAAAAAAACCTTCATTATAATGAGTGAAACTGATGGCAAACTTCCTTTTCTAGACCTTTTTTTAATTAGAAATGATAACAAAATTAGTTTTCAGGTATATAGAAAATATAGGTATATAGAAAATCCTTCTGTACTGATAATATAATTCAGTTTACATCTAACTCACCATTTTCTCAGAAATTTGTAGCTTTTAATTCGTTTTAGTACAGACTCTTTAAATTACCACTATCCCAAGCAGCTTTTACTAAAGAATTAGATATAATAAAGGAAATTGTATTAAACAATGGTTTCCCAATGAAAACATTCAAAAAACTTTTTTATAAATTTATGAACAAATAAAAACTCTCTTATAACTTAATACATAATAATCTAATTAATACAAACAAATTCACAGTTTTAACATACTTTGGAAATATATCTCTACATTTAGCTAAACTTCTTAAGTCATTTAATATCTCCATATCATTTAAAACAAACAATATTTTAAAACAACACATAGTTAGAATCAAAGACAAAAAGGATAGGCTTCAGAAATCTAAAGTTTATTCCCTTCATTGTGGAGAGTGTCCTGCTGTTCACGTGGGACAATCGGGTAGGAAAATTTCGACAACGATCTAGGAACACCTCAGCTTGGTTACAAAACATAAAAATACAGATATTTCTAATACAAAATCTGCCTTTGCGATTCTTTTGTTATCCTGAAAACAAGGTTTTTCCATATTTGAAAATGTAAATATAATTCACGAATGCGATAAAGCTAAGAAGTTGGATCTTTTAGAAAATATTTAAATAACAAAAGCTAAAAAGAACCTCATCCTTACTTGGGTTAATGAAATGTTTAATTTTGAGCCTCATTTGATTTTTAACAATATTTCAAAAGAATAACTATATATTCTTATTTTGTATAAACTTCAAGTCTTTTCTGTCATTTTCACTAATTCTTCTTCTTTTTATTACTGTAGAATATACTTTACGACAGTTAGTCAAGTTCATCTTGAATAATCTTTTCTTTTTTCGTTTTGACCTATCGCCTTTCATCAAAAAATTTACATCGACGTCTCTGATTGTTCACTCAAGCGTAGCCTTGTTTCTTATTTCATTGTTTCTTTGTTTGGTTACGTTTGTTTTATGTACTTTGTAAAATGTGTTTTGTTTATGGTATGATGATGCCCGTTAGGGCGAAACATGTAACCTATTCTTAATTTATAAACTTATTTTCGACAGTTAGCCACAAAAGACACATAAAAACCAGAGATTTGTCAAATTTTGGCAAAAGATTCTTGGTTTATTTTCTAGAAATGAAAGCTCGCTTCAAATTAGATTTTTTGGCTCCAAAAGTAGCAGTTTTTAATGTAGATAGACTATAGCTAATTACTTGGCCAAAAAGTAGAAATATCTGTATTTTCTGTTGCCACAACATAACCAGATGTATTCTAGTAAGTATTGAAGTTAAATTATAGTAAGCATAGCTGTTGAAAACGCCAAAATATGACATTTTTAATCAATAGAAATCGAGATCAGAATATGATCAATAAGTAGGCATTTTTTCCCAAATGCCAACCAAACATATTTTAGCAAGTATTTAAGTTTAGTTATAGTAATAATAGCTATATATGAATGCCAGATTATTATATTTTAAGACAACAAAATTTGAGAGGAAAAACTATGGCTTTTATTATCATATTTTTGTTTTAAAATTAAACTAAAATTGGGTAGTTTTATTTTGCTTATTTTTGCTATAATATTGCCAAAAAAATGCCACATTTTCAAATTTACGTTTATAACCTATAAAACTATACTTAACCAAATTGAAGATGTATTTAGAAAAACGAAATATAAATTATTTACCATACAAAATGTCTAATAAAAAGATTAAATATTCCACCACATATTATAGAAAAACGCCGACTTGGGGTAATCGTCGTTTAATTTTGTTACGCTGTTAAATTTTTACTTTCAAGGTCCTGCGCAAGTGTTTTTTGTCCCTACCAACCGTCAAACTTCCTAAAATATTTTACACAATAAGCCATAGTGTACGTATTTCTACAAAACCATGATTTGTTATCTTTGAATTTCCTCTTGGCTCATTATAACTCTGTTAATACCATTTTACATAATCTGAACCAATTGATGATTTATCATATAAATGAAGAAAACGCAAAAAATGACACATTATTTAGGTAAATTTTGGAAAAAAATGTTCAGCTAAAAAAGATCGATTTTAAAGTCAAAAAGTAGTTAATAAATCCAACCATAAAATCAAAAGAGAAGGTCGTATAATTGCCATTTGGCCATTTTTACCCGATTATGGCCAAATTATTATTCCCCACTTTAGCCATATTTCTGTCTTTATACTGTTATAGAAATGTTAGCAGCATTTTAGCCCATATATACTTATATGTGCTACTTGGGTGTTAGTATGTGAATACTGGAGGAGTCGTACGAAATGTAGAAAACAATTGTGATATAAGCAAATTCAAGTTACAATGAAGTTCAAAACAAAATCGACCTGGACTACAGATGCATATAGCATTTGATTTACATAACAAAATTTCGAATAGTTTGTGACCATTAAATAAGAAAATCGGTAAGTTTCCTTTATCCGGAACTTCCCTCCCTATGGATACTTCGTTTCATAAAGAATAGTGAAGTGTGACCCAATTTAGTTAAATCCCTAGTCATTTAGTAACACATATACATATTTTCAAACATTTTATTGGACACCATACTGGATTCATACCAATATTTTACCAGTTTCTACCTATGCCACACTTGATTTTTGGGCATAAGTTAAAATAAATTGAAAAATTAATTTTTATACTGATTTTTTAACACCGCCATTTTGTTGCCTCATGTTAAATTAGTACCAGTTTACTTTTATATCACATTTAATTTTTGTGCAAAATTTGAAGTCAATTAAACAAGAACTTTTTTTTATGTTGATGTTTTAATTCATTTTACAATTTTACTAGTTTATCTCCATATCACACTTAATGCTTGCACAAATTTTGAAAGTAATTACGACGTCAACCGGGATTAATATGAATACTGGAACCTATGGAACGCCGTTTTACTTTTTAGTCATACGCGTCTTTGATACCAAATTTAATTGCAAAACACATAAGTGATGCTACCTGCATACAATTTTTATTCGTTTTAATTTTTCCGATATCGAATTTTTGCGGATAGCGATTTTACCGAATGACATTCTTACGATAAGCAATTTCTTTGCAGACCGTTTCAATTGATACCACAAAAAAGTAGTTCTTTATCCTTTTTTTAACACATATACAGCCTACTTAAAATTTCTATATACATGCGTCTTTCCTTAGTTGTTGCATTTCATCAAATCGATGTTAATAAAAATTGGTATGAAATAAATGCCATATACAAAAATCTGTTTAAATATTTAATATATTGACTCCTATTAAAATGTAATTCCTTCAAACTGGATCGCATTAAATTAATATTAATACCGAAAACATTAGAATGCAATAACGACTTTGTGGAGATTAATTTATTTCAACCGTATGAAGGCAAATCTGATTCAAGAATTCATGTAATAAAAAAAATTAATTTATTTTTATCGCATATCAAAAAAAATTAAAGCATCTTTTACGATATCATTTTTTTTTAATATCAATTCCATTAACACCCTAAAAATTTAAATAGAATAATGCTCATTATTTTGATTTTGATAGTCGTTTATCTGTAATTTATACTACATCAAAGGGATGTAACACGGACCCTTTACCATGGAAATTAAAATACTTGAAATATACATTTGAATAAATAAATAAAAGTTAATACGAGATTTAAATATATAAGAGTTGTAGAATTTAAATGATTAGCGGGTATAAGGTAAGTGGTTTTATTTAATATGCATTGTTTTGATTTCGAATTTTTATTAATGTCGATTATTGTGAATATCAATTTTCATTGAATGCAGCCACCTTGTTTCAATTTTAATTATCGGACGTGGAGCGATCTAGTGCAAAGTAGGAACAACAAGAGCAGAAATCTGTAATTTTTTAATATCCGAGTTTCTGGCTAGGTATACGTTCGAAGATTTAAATGTGCATCTAAAATCAAGCGACTGTGTTGTGCACGACGTCATGACCAGTCGGATGTGAATAATGAAAAACATATTCGTAGGTAATCAGTGACAGTTGAAACGTGATTTATTATTGTTCGATTGGGAATACTTAGTTATTAAATTATTGTGGAATACAATATACACTCCTATATTTAAAATGCGACCACGTACAAAATTACAGAGCATAATGAAAAAAAGTTAAAAAGAACGTATCTACCTCCCCAAATTCCTATTCCAAAACAAGCTATGCTACAATCCTTTGATGATTTCCTGGTCTAATCTACAATCAGTCATATATGGTAGAGCAATAACAACGATTTTTGACTTAGTGTTTATATTTATACCAGAATAAAGAAAACAAGGTTTTGAATTTCCCAGCTATAATTCACAGATTACCACACACTATAATTTATAATGGCAAATTGCAATTTCTCCTGGAAGTTGTGTGCCGGCGGCATGCTCTACTGCAGGTTTTTTGGCTTCTTAAACGTGATTTAAAGTAGGCTGACCAGATTTTTTTAAAATGAAAAGAGTACATTTTGACGAAATGTAAAAATAGGTACCAGCGTATAATAATTAAGTAAAGTCTTGTCACTTTTACAGAATTCAATGACTTACAATAATAATTATAATACACATAATAATATGGATTAAAAATAACAAAATAATTAGAAAATGGTACCAGATTTCGCAAAATAGAGATCATTTGTCCCAGATTTCTCAAAATAGAGGATATTTGTCGTATTTATGGAAATAGTAAGAGTGCCAGAGTTCATGGACCTAAAAACATTCCTCTTAAAAATCGTATATCTGGTCACCCTATTTAAAGCAAACTGTAGTAAGCTTATATAGGTATATCAGTATATCACTATATCTTTATTTACAATATTTCATTACAACAATTTCAAGTTTGTCTCCCTTGTTTAATATGTGAGTAATTATTATAATTTATAGGTATGTGCATTTCACTTTCAAAGCTGCGCGTCGATCAAGATACGAATTTACATAAATGAACACATCTACCCAGTGGTGTATTTTGAATGCCGTCTTAGAGGGGAGGCAAACATTTGGTAACTAAAAAAAAGTTCTAGGTTCTTGTTGAAACAACATAAGCATGAAGACTAAAAAAAAACAAAGTTTTCATGTGTTTCTGAAATGCTTTATATAATGTAATTTTTGCTTGGGTTATTAGCTCGGGGGGAAGGGGGTGCGGGGTGCATTTGTCTCCTACACCTACCCAAACCCGAAACCGTCGTATGTTGGAATGCAGAACATGTTATATTGAAGAATACCCCAAAACAAAACATAGCATGCATGCCCCATTAGCTTGGTAATTTTGTTCACAAGGTCTCTTTGCTCAATACACAAGTGTAATCTACAAAGCCGATTTTTTTTATATTTTTAGTTCTTACATTCTGGTACTCACGCACATATTATGGATGTAAGCCAGGGCAAAATATATGATAGTTTTATAGATCATAAAAACCGATTGATGGTTGTATCTTGTACTAGATTTAATGCCTCCACATCTAACTGTAATAACGGTAAATATTCAAAGCAACGTGTACCCTTCTTGTCATGTAGAGATACTAGAGAATCTTATAAATACAGCTTTTTGGTTAAAAAATCAAATTCAGCTTTTGCTGGAAGAACATTCATTCCTTTATTTTACACCTGTCAATAAAATAAAGGTTGTGTTGTTATTTATATATATATATATATATATATTATATATATATATATATATATATATATATATATATATATATATATATATATATATATATATATATATATATATATATATATATATATATATATATATATATATATATATATATATATTCAAAAATAAATCAGAATTCAATGGCCGATTAAAATTAAAAATCTTTGATCAACAACAGAATCAGACATTATCACTAACCGAGAAAATAAGTGTAACTTCACAGATTGTTTTGTAATCTGTGACAATAGCTTGTACAAATGTATTTAAAACTAAAATTTCGAAGTGTTGAAAGTAGTTTGCCGAACCGTCGGCGTCGGACGTCTATTTTTTACATAAGGCCCATCACTGCCTCAGGCCCCGCCGCCGTCGCGTCGGCAGTGGCCCCAACACAGAGCTTGCGCGTCATGTTTTGCGGGGATTTAATGATTGAAATGCAAATGCAAAGGCCACAACGCGTAAAGCTCAAATGTGGTGGGGGCCCCGGGAGACATCAGCGAGAGAAATACAAAACTGAGGATCTTTTCTTTTTTTTTGTAATCATGTAAATTTTGAGTTGCGGCTGAAGGGCTCCCAAATACGTAAAACCCATTGATGAGCTCCAAACATCTTAAGTAGTTAATTCGGCCTTGTTGCTTCTAGAAAAGCAGCCCCTATAACGCAACATACGAGTCCCCTTTTAATACTCATTGTTTATAAAATTATGATTAAGACCACGATACACTTACAACGGTATGCCCACGCCGCTCTCTTCAGCATTCAGCAAGAAAATAAAATTGAAGTTTACAAATATCAGATTATCTGAAGTGCTCATCGTGAGGATTCGTGAAATTTATTTTTATTAAAATAATTAATTAATTTAAAATAAAAGTTAAGAATGTCGCAAGTAAAATAATTGCAGGGGAAACTTCTATTCATATTTTATAATATTTGGTACTTGAGTTGCTGCACTAGTGCCGTCTATTGACATTTTTAGTTTTTACTTGCAATTAAAAAATACAAACCAGTCTCAAAAGTACCCTATACAGGTAGCTAAAACCATATTGTTCTATTATTATAGTAAATATATCCTAAATTACCATTTTTTAAATTTATCTTAACAGCTTGACGGTAAGCAACAATCCACATTTTTGAAAATGTATTATTTTGGAAATTTGTTTTTTGATTATAATTTCAATCTCGATTTCTACTGCCTGCAACTGCACAGGTAGGACGTAATAAACAGTATTGAAAATAAAATCTATAGATTCAAAATAATTAGTTTAATCATTTTAAAAACATTTTATTGAAGCGTAAATTCTACAAACGTTTTTAAACGACAATGCATTACGGCCTATTTGACTTCCAGACGCTGTACATCGATGTGACGTACTTGCGCGTGAAAGAGAGTTTAAATTCGGCCCGTATCATCGTCTTTTATTGCACAAATGATATTAAAAATTCAGCAAGCAAGATTATTAGAATGCAATCCAATGTTAGCGCAATACGCAAACTAACAAAGTCGGCTCATACTTCAGAACACAGAATACCAGACCAGAGGGGCTCCAGAATTTTACAAACCTTTTTGGGCGCGAAGACTTCTCTTTCGTATGACGACACATTCGCAAATTAATTTGGGTTATCGAACACACTCACGTGAACACATTATGTTTTTTTTGGGAGGCTATAGATGGCGAAACTTCCGATAATCTGTAGGGAAGTGTTATATCTGTCTCTCTCACTCTCACATGTTGTCTTTTTCTAATGATAAGATCTTAAGTTTGTAAAAATGGTAATGTCTCTCTCTCTGACCAAGTTGCACGGCGCGCGCTTCAGCTCGCAATAAAAACTAAATGTTAATCTAAAAGTGGTGTTGTTTTACTTCTTTCAAATACCCGATGAGAAATAACAACATAAACACTACATTGGTGACTCCAGACTACCGAATACGTTGGTAATTTCATCATTGATTGAATTTCAATCCTCAACGACGCCGATTGACAGCCGACATGGTGTGGATCGGCAAATCGTAATTTGCGAAGTTTGAAGAGCTCCAGGGCTTAGTGGCTATGATAACAGGTATTTAATTAGCATTTTCTTTGTGGGGCTTTTGCAGTATTGCCCCAAATTCCTGCTTGGCTGTATTTTTTCCCGCTAAATTGGTGACGCTTTGTCACTTGTCATCCGTTCTGTCACGGATGTCATGGTGTGTTCGTTTCGACGGACCTGATCCAAGACCTGATCCTGATGTGATCCGGTGGAGTAGGTCAACTGTCAACCATTAAAAGAAGAGGAAAACAAGTCGGGTGTTTTTGCGATGTTGCCAGACATTCTCCAATTTCTTCCATAAGTGGTATTTTGATAATAAAAATGTTTTTGTTGTTTTAACATGATAAAACCCTAGTTTTCCCAGAATTTATTGGTAATAATATATTATTTTTAATATTTGGTAGTTAATATTGTATATTTTTACTATTTTTGGTATTATTTGCAGTGGTAAGTTACTATTTTTATGTTATTAACTGGTATTATTAATTGGTAACAATATTTTATTTATATTTGTTTTACTATTTGGTACCTTGTTTATAAATAAATACTCTTTTATTCACCAATAATGGCTGAATCCAATGATGATCTTGCTTCTGCCATTGCTCGTGCAAACAAAGCAGAAGCATTGGTTGCGGAGCTTCAAGCGCAATTTACTGAGCGGTTAGAGCGGTTAGAGACTTCTCAGAATGCTGGTGCTATTCGTAGACAGGGTGCTTCTCCAGCCCCGTCGGTGGTACCTAGGTTAGACCATTATCGCGTCCCAAAGTTACCCCCATTTTCTCAGGTTGATCCAGCCCTTTGGTTTATTCAGGCGGAGGTGTCCATGAGGAATGCCAATTTAAGGTCTTCTGCTACCAAAGCTGATACAGTTCTTGCAGCTCTAGATGTCGAGGTTTTAGGTTGTGTGAGAGACATCATTACCTTGTCCCCTCCTCCTAGCGACATTTATGACCAGGTTAAGCAACGGATTATATCCACTTATGCTGTTTCTGAAGAAGCCAAACTCAGAAAGTTATTGAAAGGTCAAGTAGGTACGGATGGAAAACCGTCTTTGATCCTAAGTCGTCTACGGAATCTCTCAAATGGTGTCGTCGATGACAACGTCATCAAACAAATTTTTCTGGATCAACTTCCGCAGGCTCATAGAGCCATTTTGGTTGCCTCGGGAGCTACTGATCTCAATATGATCGCTGAGGCTGCTGATCGCATCGTGGATAGCGCTCTAGGTGCTGAATATAATGTTGCAGCAATTGCAAAACAGGTTCCTGTGTCTTCCTCGGCTGATTCTGATTTAAAGGAAATAAAAAGTTCCATTTTGGCCTTAACAAAGAAAGTCAAGAAATTGGAAGTGAAAGTGAACAAAAGAGGTTCGCGTTCATTTTCTCGAAATCGCGATAAAAATAAAAAAGGTAACTCTTCCTTGTGTCCAGCACACACTTTATATCCAGATAATCCCACGTCTTGTAGAGCTTGGTGCGAAAAGCACCAAGAGTGGAAAGACAACCAAAAAAACTAGATGAACCTCATCGGGTGGAGACGGCCGATGGGAGTTCGGGTTTCTCAAAACGTCTCTTTGTACGTGACCGTTTGGGCGGGGGCATGTATTTAATCGATTCCGGGGCGGATATTTCGCTGTTACCTGCTGATGATAAGGTCAGGGGTAAACCTGTTGATTTAAAGCTCTTTGCTGCAAACAACACGTGTATTAACACTTTCGGAGAGGCATATCGTGAATTGGATCTTGGATTACGACGGCCAATTCGGTGGAATTTTCACATTGCTTCGGTTCCATACGCCATTATAGGTGCGGATCTTTTATCATTTTACGGGTTGTCTGTGAATTTTAAACGACGTCGTCTGGTCGATTCTTCCACAGATGTGTTTTCCCTCGCTGTCTTGAAACCAGCGCCAATTCATTCCATTTATGCATTTTCTCCAAACTCAAAATTTTCAGAGATTATATCTGAGTTTCCTAAAATTACAGGAACTTCTTCTTTATCTCCTCCTCCTAACCATAATGTTTTCCATCATATTTTGACTACGGGGCCTCCTGTAGCAGAACGTGCTAGGCGCCTTAACCAGGAGAAACTGGTGGCTGCTAAGGCACAATTTAAGACTTTAGTTGAATCTGGGGTTTGTCGTCCTTCGTCCAGTCCTTGGGCAAGTCCCATTCATCTTGTCAAGAAGAAAGATGGTAGTTGGCGGATTTGTGGCGATTATCGACGTTTAAACGCAGTCACTATACCCGATAAATATCCAACTCCTCACTTACATGATTGCACTGTAAATTTGCATGGGAAAACAATCTTTTCTTCACTAGATTTGCACAAGGCTTATAACCAAATCCCTATGGCGTCTGAAGACGTAGAAAAAACGGCTGTAATAACGCCATTCGGCCTATTTGAATATTTGGTTATGCCATTCGGTCTTCGCAATGCGAGCCAATCGTTTCAACGTTATGTTAACAAAGCCTTGGGCGATCTAGATTTCGCTTTTGTATATATAGATGATATTCTCATTGCTTCATCTTCTGCTGAAGAACATTCTAAACATCTTCGTATTATTTTTAAAAGACTTGAGCAGTTTCAATTAGAATTTCTAGGTTACTGTATAAATAGTCAGGGCATTCGCCCTATGCCAGAAAAGGTCAAGTCCATTGTGGAATTTCCCAGACCAAAAATTATTTCTGATCTGCGCCGATATCTTGGCATGATCAATTTTTATCATAGAAATGTTCCCCATGCAGCTGAAACTCAAGCTGTCCTCAATTCCTTGTTTATTGATTCGCGTAAAGGGGATAAGCGCGAAATTGTCTGGACGGACGTGTTAATTGAGGCATTTGAAAAAACCAAAAGTGATTTTGCTAATGCCGCAATGCTCGTCCATCCTAGAGCTGGTGCTCTATTGCGTGTGGTTACCGACGCGTCCGATTTTGCGATGGGTGCTGTCCTTGAACAGGAAAATAATGGCTCTTGGGAACCATTAGCGTTCTTTTCCCGTAAGTTTACTCCGGCGCAAACCCGTTACAGCGCATATGATCGCGAGTTAACCGCAATTTATGAATCGATAAAATATTTCAGATTTTTGTTAAAAGGTTCTAATTTTCATATGCTCACGGACCATAAACCGCTTACTTATGCATTCATGCAGCGATCCGATAAAGCTTCTCCACGTCAAACGCGACAATTGTCATTTATAGCGCAATTTTCTACGCACATTGAGCATATTTCCGGCTCTAAAAATGTTGTCGCGGACACACTGTCGCGGATTGATGCGTTTAACTTTCCTTTAGATTTTGATCTTAAAGAATTATCGGAAGCTCAAGAAAATGACGAGCAATTAAAACATTTAACTGACAACACTAATAATTCTCTCAAAATTTGAAGTCAATCTGATCAGTAGTTTTTAAGCTATGCCGCGGCGAACTGGCAGACAGACAGACAAACCGACAGGTGGACCGACGGAGTTGATAAAACATATTTTTTGGCATCTAGGGACGCTAAAACGCGAAGATATGTAAAACCTGCTCGGGTGATTTTTGAGATTAGAAAAATTTTATTTGGCCGCCATTTTGTTCCGCCAGTTCACATCTATACTACAATTAGTTATGGCACACAATTTGAAATCAGTTCATTTTCTATTATACAAGGGGTTAAAATGGAATAAAGGTAATAGATTTTAGAAAATTATATTAGTTATGATTAAATAATACACAAAAATCTATAGATAGAACGTAAGCCCATCAGACGGCGAGTTGCATAAAGATGTTTTACTTGTCCCACATATGAAGGGCTCGACGTAAAAAGTGACATTTTAGAGGTTTAATCAAAACGCGCCATCTAGAGTTAATTTTAATACTTTCGAAATTGTTTTTCAGCAAAAGCAGAAATGTTTTTAAGTTGATACTCGGCGATATTATCTTCGAAATAATTGGAAACAGTTTGTTTCCAAGTAGCATTATAATTAAATTATTTATTCAGAAAAAAATATGAAACATGTTCGATGCGATGTGAATTGTGTGACACTGTCTACCTGTTTTGTTAACCTTTTTACGTATAGGAACGATTTTTGCACTAATTAGGAGACTGAAATGTGGAATACTTTTTTTATTATTAGTTTTAGAAAAAAAAAATTAATCTTCATAAAAAATTTTGCTTGCTCAAAAAGTAAGATTGGCGTAAAAAACTACCTATTTGTTAAAAAGTGTATATGTAACTTTGGTGACAGTGCAATAACATGGTAGCATAGAACAAAAAATTGTGAATATCTTATACAGAACGCATCGAAAATTTAAAATGTTGACTTTGTTGTGAAACGTTTTTAATTATTGTAGTCTAAAGTCCCTATGTGTAAATTGTTAAAAAAATTTAGCAGCAAAAGCACAAATGTTTTTAAGTTGAAACTCAGTGATATCTTCGAAGATATATGCAAGTTGAGTTGAAATCAAATAATTAAAAAATCAAGTGTTTCAGAATAAATTAAAACATAAAATCATCAAAACATGTAGATTTACGGGGTCATTCCAGTTACGTAGTATCATTGTGTAAATTATACATTGGTTGTTAATCTGTAGTAGTTCAGAATGCCAAACAAATAATAAAGTAGATTCACCATTTTATCAAGTATTTTAAATATGTGGCTAGTATTTAACATTGTTATCTGATTATATAATGCTAAAGCTAGTAATCCATTAACGACTGACTATAGCCCACAGGGCAACCAATTGAATATGACTTCTTCGATGTGACCCTAGAAATGTACGCTTTTTTGTGATGTACCTCAGTGCTTTTCACCCTAGCAGCGACTAACCTAGTACCGACCTACTTATGTAACAACATTTAAAACATGTAAAAGGTATCTAAAACATTAAAAAGTAATTAACAACTTAGAAATTACTTCGTAAAAAATAGTATTTTATCAAGGAAGGACGATATAGCCTACTAATACTACTCTACGTAGTAGAGTACTATTCTACATTTAACTATATACAAAACTAAATTAATGTGTGACTAAGTTATGTCTTTCTTTGTTTTCTTTTAATAAAAATTGAAAATGATTTATTACGACGGAAATTATATAATAAGCGAAATTACCGGTTAATAAAAGGGAGATCACAATGCCAAAAATGCTGATACCGAAGTTTTTTAAATAAAGCCGTTATTATTTTGTTCGACTATTGGATTGATTGGCAGCAAAATTTTGTCGCTTCATACATTGGTCACTGCTAAAGTGCTTTGAGTGCGAAATTTGAAGTTGATTGGGTAATTACTTTTTGGATCGTGATTTTATTAATAATTTCATAAGCCGCCATTTTGTTTCGCCATATTGGATTCGCACAAAAATTTTATCAGTTCATCCCTTAATCAAAATTCAATCAATTTTTTGGAACAAGATTTAAGGTTAATTTGATAACTACTTTTTAATACTGACTCGGTGGAACATATTTTATTCCACTATTTTATTTTTTCACCATCTTACCGTATCGGCGTATCAGATTTGATTTCTGTGCCAAACTTGATTCAAATGGGTAAGTAGTTTTCTAAAAACTTAAAGGATTGTTTACAGGTTGGAAGTAATGAAATAAGAAGTCTGTCTGTATCCAGTTGGATTTTTATTTATTTGCTAGTAACTTTTCACTAGTTTATAATGTATTTTCTATTACATTCCTTTTTTTGTTGAACGAATTAACTGAATTCTCCAAATTCTAAATCACTTGATTACTATTATTCATAAAGATTTCAATATTATAACCTTTTGAGCAGTTACAGTTACTTTTAATCCCATGTTAATTTGGCAACCCCGTTGATTGTCGTTTTTACCTTCTGTTAAAATATTCAACCACTTCTCTGTTTGAACATGCCTTTGTAAAATGTGGCTGCTTGTAGGAAATTATAGTTTTTAAAATGTGATTTGGTGTTCCAACATTTGTTTTGTCTTTACTACATGTAGAACATTAAGTACATTGATTTGAAAACCATGTATCTTTCTCCCTGTTTACTGACGAGTAAATTGCTTTATTCAACCATATTCCTCTCATACCGAGTTTTTTTTGTTCACCATCTTTGCAATTGAAGGATTTCATTACTCGATGTACTTATTTACATTATAGATTAGTTAGTCGAAAGCGATCTGCTATGATATTTGATTGGGATATTATACGCGTTATACAGACACTTTTTTGTTTCATTAAGTAGTTTTTTGAAACTGACCTAAAATCTTAGCAGTTTATCCTAGGGTAACCAGAATATTCCTCCCGAAATTCGGGACTCTTGAAAACAAGGGCGAATCCAGAATCTTAAGGCCAAGGCAAATCTTCTATAAAGATTTGATGGAATCGTCCGTTACTATGTGACATTGTATATTAAAAAATAAATGAAAGTCACAAGTTTTACATTATTAACTGTCACTTATTTCATTTTTACACTAGGCGTGACTGCAGTTTCGTACTACTAGTACATTTTCAAACGCAATGAAGATATTTACAATCAAGTTAGGTTAGTTAGGTATATACACAGGTAAACATTCTTAAGAGTATGATTAGGGAAAATCAACTGTACATTTTTTATGGTCAAAAAGTTTTAATAAGGTAGTATTTCCAACATCTGTTTGTGAACTTAAAAGGTTAACATTTGGGCCTTTATGATGTTTATACAAATTTCTATTGCTTCCAAACAATCCAATTTGCGACTTTTTTCCTCATAATGTAATTTATGTCAAAAAATGTATGTGACGTTTCTTAAAAATGGTTGGCGAAATGCGAGTTTGAATCTATGCTATTTTTTAATCTATATGAAGCGTTATGCTCTGAATCTAACAACGAAATTTCTTCCTCTTTGCCCTATATAGCAGCTATTGCATTTGTCGTATTTAACCTATAAACTTCAGACTTTTTGTACCTATATATTTTAGTTTCGACGGTAAAAATCAAATTAGAGAGTTTTTGTGACGGTCAAAAAGTAACTTTAGTATTTTTATTTATTTTTAAAATATTTGCAGTTTTGTTAGATATATATCCAAAATATGTAATTGTTGTATATTTACATGAGGATATTTAACCTTAGGATATATTTGTTGGATAGTTTCTAGGCAATGTTTGTCTAATGGCACAGAAAAAGATTTATGAATCATAGACCTATATGCTGAAAGTTTATGACCTATGGGATGACGAGAGTCCTTTGGTATAGTTACATCTGTATGGGTTTTCTGTAGATATTAAATTTTAATTTATTAAATGATCTTTTTACCGTGATGTCTAAAAAATTTATTGACTTGTTTTCTTCCATGTCCAGTGAAAATTTATTTTTTTGGATTGAACTGAGGTGATTTAAAACTGTGTAATTCATCTTTATTTCGTTTGAAGCAGACCAATATGTTATCCACGTACCTGTGTGGCACATTGAGATGAATTTTTTTTTAAATACACCCTTTGCATAGGATATCTTCTTTTGGTATAAGTACGTGGATTACATATTGGTCTGCTTCACAGGAAATAAGGAACAACTACACACATCACCTCAACTCAATCCATAACAAAATTAAATTTACGCTTGAAATGAAAGAAAACAATTCAATACATTTTCTAGACATCACATTAAAAAGATAACTTAACTCCGTCGGATCCAGGTTGCTAACAGTGGCAACAAATGAGTTATAGAGTGCCGGTCCCAAATATACAACAATTACATATTTTGTACCAATATCTATGAAAACTGGGAATTTTTTAAAAAGAAATAAAAATACTAAATATACTTTTCGACCCTCACAAAAACTCTCTAATTTGACTTTTAACAACAAAAAAGTCGCAAATTGGATTCTGGATGGAAGAAACAATAAAAATATAAAAACACCATAAAGTCCCAAATGTTAACCTTTTAAATTCACAACCAGATGTTGAAAATTCTACCCTATTACACCTTTTTGACCATAAAAAATAGACAGTTGGTTTTCCCTAATCGTAATCGTAATCTTAAGAATTTTTGTCTGCATATATACCTAACTTGATTGTATCACGCCTATAGTAAAAATAAAATAAGTGACAGTTAACAAAGTAGAACTTATGTTTTCATTTATTTGTTAAAATCTATATACTTAAAACACCAAGCCCGATTTTTCAGCAAGTTTATGAGAGAGTTGTATTGCGTCAATTTACATGTTTTTTTTTGAAAAGATCGTCTAGTTACCGAAACCTTCCAACACTATTTTTTGTATTGTGTTAATGCTTATAAAACAATATTATGTTTTTCTTCAATAATATTTCTGGACAGATGGTGAATGCGCGCAATATTCTTTTTATTCCACTGGAAGCGTCGCGTGTAGTGATGCCAAATCTTTTGTATCTCACTCGTACAGATTAGCATTACAGGAAAAAGAAAATGTAACAGACATTTCAACCTGGAAATATATATATTTCAAATAAATAGTAAATAACATGAGAGAGTATTACAATATTGTAATTTTTGTTACCAATCACTATACAAACTGAATAAGTAATAAATAAGTAAATATAAAAAGTAAGTGATTGCACTTCAATGAAGCAAGAAAATATCGCAATAATTTTTTTCCAGAATTTTCTTATATGTGGAGGGGGTAGAATATTTTTTAACGACTTAGCTAAATTTTGTATACTAAATCAATTATCCTATCCTTCATATCAGCAAATTTATTTATAACATCCTCATAAAATGGATGGTTTGGCCCTAATCTCCTCCAGAAATTCCTTTTGAACTGAAATATTGCCAAGAAAAGTCTTTCTTGAGATATTGTATTTCTTAAATAAGTTTTTACACATTTGAAGCAAGAAAAAGTTCTTTCCACAGAAACACTTGTCGACGGTATTGTCAAAATAAGGGAAAACAATTTATATGCTTAGGTAAAAATATATTTATTTTCAATCATTTTTTTCACGTGCTCTTGCACAGATATATTCCAATTACTCTTATTGGCAAAAATAAGATCAAGCTCATTTTTAAGTGGTTGACCTTTTGAAAATATTTCCCCATATAACTGTAACAAATTTTCAAACGGGCCAGTCGGAAAATGTAAACTATATTCGGAAAATTTAGCAGAACCTGCCAAACATGAAAATGTAAGTTTTTCACAGTCTTGAAATGTTAGTGTCATTTCCATTAAAATATGGTTCAATATTTCATAAAAAAGGGTTCTATACTTAGCCCTAATTCCTTCAGGTGAAAGCTTAGCAAGCCCACGTTTGTAGTGATTTATTTCTGTAATAGAATTTGCTTTATCAAACATGGTATTAAAAAAATGTTCATTTCTTTTTTTACAGAGCTCATCACGACAGCGTTTTATATTAAATATGCAAAAATGAATGTCAAGCGATTTTTTTTGAAGAACGTCAAATAGTATGTCAGAATGTATGTCACTAATGCCAGAAACGAGAATTCAAAATCGTTCATCTCACCTAAAAATCCTTTCGCAAGGCGGACTGATTTTTCATCAGATTTGTCACAGTTTGTAATAAATTCAAAGACATCCTTTAATTTATTCCAGTCTTGAACAATCACATTTATTAACTTCGAATTTGAAGTTGAAACAACACCATAAATAAATATAACACAAAACAGCCAACCAAACTGCAAAGGAACTCACCGGTTGCAGCGAAATCCGCGAAAATGAAAGTACTGCGCCTGCAATTCACCGAGAGCGTTGTATGGCGCTGTTTAACTAATATTCTTCAATACGGCCCACGTCATCGCGAACGCGTTGTCATGGCAACATAGTAGGAAAATCGTAAACCAAACATAGCACCTCCAGCAAAGTCTAAGCGGTTTGCGCCCCTGTTATAGTTGTTATAATAAAGTTCGATTGAAAGTTTTAAAAAGACATTCCGCCAACGGTCAAGTAAAATATTTATTTGAAATGTATGGTTTATTTTTTAGCAATTAGGTGAATAAATGAATGTAAAAACTAAAATTTTACGAGATATATAATAAATATAGTTAGATGTTTGCTTGTTTATTTTTCCTGGTGAAGTAGCACTTTACCTACTTCACCTGAATAGCCGCCACTGATTTTACAACCAAAACTTTTTAGAAGCTAATAAGAATTATATTTTTAATAAGCTTAATGTTGCAAAGACGGGGACAATGAATCCCTTGTATCCGCCAATGTTTGAGAAAATATGTATACATGTTGCAATTATATATTTTCTCTCAGTTCATTAAATACCAATTAGGGGGAGAATCCCTTCGACAGTGGAATTATTATTATGAAAAATATCACATATTCTTAGCATATCTGTAAAATATTTCTTTATAATTAGTCTTGTAATTAAATATTGTGGCCGATTTTTGTATGTAAGAGTTTTCCTTATAACTGGCATTTTTGCTAAGTTATTCTCTTCCAAAATGTTTTTGTAATTTCACATATTCTATAAAAATAGGTAACTCTTCACTTGTATTATATTTGTAGTGTTATTAAATTTTGCAGCAAAAAGACTATCCAACTAAACACCGATAGATCGGATAAAGCTGTTCTTCACTTTTGCAAATAATCCCAAGATATTTCACAAAAATCTGTTTTTTTTTCCAAACACCAATATTTCAGCCATTCTCAATATCTGCTTTTTATGCTTAGTGAATGAACGATTTTGTCATCGATAGTGGGTTGCTTCAAACGTTTAAGCCACTTCCATATCACTATTTCGTTTATATCAAATATTTGGTTTTTGAAAAGAGTTAAATGGATGTATATCAAAAACAAATAGACGTCAGACCAAGGATTTGTAACTAAAATTGTAAGCTCTGGTATTTTGTATGAATAAAACTGCAAAATTCTTTCATAAAACAAAATTTAGTACAAATGAGCGCTTTTAAAATAAGACTTCTGGCTACGGCCCTCCTCAGATTTTCATGATCTGTCCAAACAATAATAACCACAGATGAATTTATTTTAAACATTTTGTTGGCTTACCATTCTATTTCGCTTTATTTGGTTAAATTAAAAATGTCATTACTTTGTCTATAATATTACCTCGAATATTTTTAAAAAAATTTTAAATCAAATCAAAGATCTATTTATTATAACTTATGTGTAGCTATATTGATCTATTGTTAAAAGCAAAAGTAAATTTTAAATAAAACCGATACTATACATGCTTCTATGACTACATAGCAAAATTTCCAAGGGTCATTTCGTCACGATTGCAGTCTCAATCTTCCATATACATAAGTAGTATTAAAAAGTAAAACTATGAATATTAATATTATATATATATATATATATATATATATATATATATATATATATATATATATATATATATATATATATATATATATATATATATATATATATATATATATATATATATATATATATATATATATATATATATATATATATATATATATATATATATATATATATATATATATATATATATATATATATATATATATATATATATAATTCTACAATAATTTATATTTTCTAATTCTTATACTAAAGAAGTAATTTAATTTTGATAAGCAAAGTAAAATAAAAATTACTACTATAAAGAATGAAATGATCTCTGTTTATTTTCTTTGCTTTAAAGCCTAGTCTACAAAATTTTTTAAAATGCGATATTCCATATTTATTGAGAATTAATTTGTATATGTTATAAATAAAAATGTGTCAAAGTTTTATTAAATTCTTGTTATTATAATTGCTTTTTCCGCATCACACATAGGATTCCACACCAAACAAATCGACTTTCGTATCGATATATTTGAACAATGTTCTAAGTAATCTATAATATATAAATAAATATTTAACTTAATAATTAGACAGTCTTGAAATTAATAAATACGGGTTTTACGGGTCGTCGATCCTTGATTACGGTTACCTGAAAAAGAAAATTATATTAGTTTTTGGATACAGATTTTGTCTAAAAAAAATGGTTATTTAAATTATTGCATTCCTCTAGGCCTGCATGTATTAGCACATTTCTAATATCTACAGGACAACTTTAAGTGTCTTAACCGAAAGTTTTTTAATGAATTGTTTTCTAGTCATTTATCTACTTTCTGCTCATGATCCTTGTAACCAGACCACAACAAATAGCCTTTTCTTTCTTAGGTTAGGTTAGGTTAAGATTAATTCGGACTTTTATTTTTAGTCCGAAGTTAGCAGACTTATATTATGACTTCTCGGAGCAAAACACAAATACTTTAGGGGCTATGTCAACTGCTGGATCGGATTTGGAATGACATTGAATACTAACAGCGTCGCTTACAAGATGTTATAGAGAATGGCATGAAAGAAATTGGAAGATTTTTAGACAAAGCGAGAAGATATTAGCGACAACATTTTAATAAGGTAAAAAAGGTATAAGAAAACAGAAAAATCACTCCACTGCCAGTATTTCAATAGAAGTTTAAGTTACTGTGAACGAACTGGTATGTACATATGAGAGTGTATCAAAAGATACCTAAGAAAGTTTTACTTCTGATTAGAACGATATACCAAAAGGCAGCGTGAAAATCGTATCTTAAACGATTAAGAGGGTGTATGATTCGGAAGAAACGCTAGCTGGAAAAATAATTTATATTTATTTCATTATGGACTCAATAGGATTCTTTGGATATCAAATCCATGAAATTACAAGTTAGTTTTATTGTTCTAGAGAGACCTTATCATTTTGGAAAACTTTGTTAAACTTTTTTTTATTTAGGATAATTTGAACTTTAAAAATAAAAGTACCATCAAATTATGAATTAAAAAATGCATGCATTGTTACAAAGGTACTAATTTATTTTGCAAAGTTTTTATGATCTCAAATTTACAGTATCGTAAATTAAAATGTTTAAATCAAAAAAATGCAACTCAAATTCAACAAATTGTAAGTTTTCGTTCTACTCACATATCGAGTAATAGTTACATACACTAAATTTTCCGACGCCAAATATTGCTTTTTGATAAAACGATCAAGAATATTGTAAATTAAAATTTCGGCAACTAACAGTAACACAATACTGTATTAAAGCATTTAAAATATACTTATACTATAATAAATACGATACGCGACAGAGATTTTTTCTTGATCGGTATAAGAAGGTTTCATTACAGCCATATCCAATCTAAGTACAAGGTCATTAACGGTGAATGACCTATTAGAAAATCTCAGGAATTAATCAGAATAACCAGAATCCGTTTTAATTTTTAGAAATATTTTTTAATAAATCGGGTTATGGGTCAGCTTTCATAAAACAAAAACCAAATAAAATACTTTATTTAATTTTCGATTTTTGAATTTTCCTTAAGATCCTAAACATATTTCATACAGCATGTCTTACATCTACATCTAACTTCAATTGTTTTCGAGATGTTGACGTTTGACAAGTTGGGGTATCAGAAAGCTGTAAAACCTAAACGGTTCGATCTAAAACAGAACTAATTGCGTTATGATCTTTCTTGTAGTGATAATTTTCAATTTAACATGATATAGACGTTTAAAGTTACCTCTATAATATATACAATTATTGTAACTAATTTAGATTCCGATTTAATAAGTTGTTTTTATATAAAAACGTTAATAGTTTTCTGATATTATTATTATTGTGTAAGACCTACTGTATTATACATTTGTATTTCAATGAAAATTAACTACAAATTTAGAATGTTACTGACTAAAACATGTTAGTTTAAATTATGAACCATCTCCAACATTATTGAAGCTAAGTAACTGCTAAATGATTATACTTTGTTTTAATTTCCAAAGAAGCAGATTATCAACTCAAGCTGTCTACTTTTATCTTTACTCTAATAAAACAAGTATTACAAGCAACGGTGACAGTTTAACAGGGTCATAAGATTTACAGACGAATAGGTATAAAAGTGGCTTTTTAAGTGAAAAATCAAAATGGCTATAATGAAAATTGCAGTTAGATGTTTCTACTCTGAATATTTGATATTTACCTGATAGGTAGGGCAACATTAACAGAAGTCATAAAAAGGCACAAAAAATCAGTCAAGTAGCATCATTTCGAAAATTTATAATGTATCCGATATGAAATGAAACGTACTAAAAGCCCATTGCCAGGAGCCGAGAAATCAAGTTTCTTAGTGAGATAACGGAGTTGCAAGACGCGCGGCAAATTTCCAGCGCCATTTTCATTCTTTTTTTTTTAATATGCTTCCTATGGGACCATTACCGCAATACCCTGAACAATTCAATTAAAATTTTCAAACCATGCCGGAATAATCGGCATTTCCGACGCTTTTGCGGGGTCTCAAACTTACTTCTAAAGATAAAGGGTTGCGGTTTTAGCGACAGTGTGCTACTTTTTTGTAAAATTAATGAATTTTCATAGCCTTGGTTTTTGAGTTAAAGATCTATTTTGAAAATGTTGCATTTTCAGGCACCCCTCGTATTCCAGATATCTGATAACTTATCAAAAAGGTACCGGGCCAGGTTAAAAAGTTTATTTATTTTTTTAATGGGGCACCCTGCATATTATTAGCTTTGCAGAAATATATAAATATCTGCAGTTATTTTGAAAAACAAGCTTAAAATTCAAGATTTTCTAAAAGTTTTTTTGTGTCCAATTAGTAAGAAGTAAGCTATGGCTAATTTGTTTGGAGCAAAGAGCAAAATGTGAAAAACTTTGGCGTTTTGTCAGTTTTTTATTATTAATGAATTATTTTTGTTGTTTTTATGCTTCTATTTAACTATATACTATATTTAATTTACTGTTTTTACAATAACGGCGATCTTCGAAAATTATGAAAAGTATATGTTGGTTTGTTTCACACAATTTTATGCAAATCCCCAAGAAACTTGGGATTTATATTTACAAAAGTAACGTATTTTGAGCGCTATGATTAGGACAATCCGTTGTTCATATTAGATATCCTACAATTTAGTAAAGCACATATCATTTATTCAGCCCCGTCCCAAAGCATAGACCAAACAAGATAGTGAGAGAAAGGAAATAAACATGTTGGTTTATGTAGAAGCGACGCAGCTTCATCTTCTTGCCAGCAAATAGAGGAAGCAACTGGTATTGTTGTCAACGTTAAGAGCATTAAATTTAAGAAAATGTAAATGCAATACACCAAAACTCTAATAACAATATTTAAAAGTCATCATTTTCAATGGCGGTATTAAGTTTGTAAAAATTTTGAATTACCCTGTAAAATTCAGCAAAATTCGCGATAATTATCATTAAAGCAAAATTTTTTACTGGTAATTGAAAAATTCGAAAAAATGTCAACTTTTTCTTACCATCAACCAGATGACCGGGTTTTTAGTACAGCAAGTACCTCCAAGGAAACTACACCCAACACATTCATAAAATGACAATTTCATCACCCGGTGTATCCCATACGTCAGTTTCAAATGTAGCAAAATTTACATTGTCTTATATTTTTGTTGCACTTCCTGAATAACAAAGCCGAAAAGCATCAAACAAATACGTGATAAGAGGATAAAGAAATTACCTACTCGTCAAAAAAAAATCATCTTGATTGTATTATTACAACGTAACTATAGCCGTTTGAAATTGACTTTTTTTTACCCATCCATAATTAATCTGTGAAGTGTACATAAGGTCATACATTTGCATATATGCAAATATATATATATATGCATTAATATATATATATATATATATATATATATATATATATATATATATATATATATATATATATATATATATATATATATATATATATATATATATATATATATATATATATATATATATATATATATATATATATATATATATATATATATATATATATATATATATATATATATATATATATATATATATATATATATATATCCTATTTGAAGTCCGTTAAAAAGATATCCAATTCGTAGACTAGATGTTTGCCTTATCGCGACATTTATTTTGAAAATTATATTTTTGTTGGGTTGTATAATATCCGATTAAAAATTATTTCCATTAACCTAAACATAGACCGATTTTGCTTTGCATGGGAAAGTTGTTATTTATATTTCAATGAGTTACCAAAATATGCGATTAAAACACATTTAAAACATTTTTCGTTGGGTAGTAATTAATAATTTACCTCCTTTCTTAAATTGCAATGGACTTTTTTTTTCTTTTAAGCCGGGAAAAGTGAGTTTGTTCCTTATGACCAACTCCAATTTATAGATAAGAACAAAGGAAATCTAAAGTCTCTATTACTCAAAACCTTTTGTTGCAATTTAAAAAAACGTAACAAAATATGGATTATTACCCAACGAAAAAAGTTTTAAGTGAGTTATAATCTCATATTTCAGTGATAAATCAAATCTAAAGTCTCTATTACTCAAAACCTTTTAAATAATGGAGATTTACGTCGTTCATAAATTGAACTTGGTCATGAGGGGCAGGCTCACTTGTGCCACAAAGTTCATAAAGTCAGTTGCAATTTAAAAAAACGTAACAAAATATGGATTATTACCCAACGAAAAAAGTTTTAAGTGAGTTATAATCTCATATTTCAGTGATAAATTGGAATACAAGCGTCCAAAGTCTAGTAGCTTTGCCGCGCAGAGCGAAAGCAGTTTCAGTTTATGTTAAACAAGATAATTTTTACTAGAAAATTTAATAAATTATACAGTCTTACCAAAAATGTAAGTTCGAAATTAAATGTCGAGATGGGGTCAACCTCTAGTCTCGCAGGAATTGAACATCTTTTTAACCATGTGCAAAAAGCGAAAGGTAACCAATTCGACCCAATGTATTTTTTTATGTATGAACACTGATGCTACTGGATGATTTGATACATTTGGATGACTTTTTTAGGAAGTTTTCAGGGAAGTGCCGAAGTTACCCTATGGCAAGCCGAGTAACAGAATATTAAAAAAAATAACTATACGTCTTATAACACCATTATCTTACTAGGAATCTCAATTTTTTGACTCCCGGCAATGGTATTTTAATAAATCCAAAAATTTTATGAGTCACAATTACATTGCATTTCATATTGCATACATTGTATGTTTTTAAAATCGCGCTTCTTGGTTGATTTTTTGTGTTATAACGCCTGTTAATGTGTTTATCTATCAGGTAAATATCAAATATTCGGACTCGTAACAGATAACATTAAATTTCATTATAGCCATTTTATTTGTCTACCTAAAGAGAAACTTTTTATAATTATTTCACCTTTTTACATGATTCCCCTTTTGGTTTCGTTATCACTACGCGTCAACTATACATTGTTTCCTAATTCATAGGAGTAATAAAGCGATAAAGCGGTGATAAAGCATTGGCGTCTTGTGTTATTATCCATTTTTAATAATTTTATTGATACCATTATAATTTTTTTTGTACTCGGAAAATTCAACAAACGATTTTTGGGGTTTCAATTCAATTCAATTCAATGTTTCCTTTGTTTTGGAAGATTTGTTAAGCTTCTCCCATTATGACATAAGTCTTAGGCACTCCAATTAAAAGTAAATAAGATAAGGAAAACAGGTATCCCTCTTTGTAGATATAATCCTCAACATTAAATATATTATTTTGGTATTTGTTTTGTTCTTGTCTATATCGTGTATTCACACTTTCCAAAAATGTCGTCTTCAAATTTTAGTCCAATAATTTCCAAGGGTGATCTCGATTTCAAAGCAAGAACTATAGCATTGAACATCCATGACGCACTTGTGCACCAGATGCCTAAAGTACTGTTAGAAATATAGTCAACTTATGTGCTAATATGAGAGGAGTCAGTCAATCAACAATATACAGACTTGTTACGGACAACGCCATCTATCATTTTAGTAGCGGAGACATTACCCTCTTTTTGTTGCCGAAAACAAGATATTAGAAATTGGCTAAATGAAAAAGAAATACGGCTATATATATTATGCCTTAAAACCGGAGCCTTTGAGAATAGTTAGGGAAAATAATCATTGCAAATTAACATAGAACGGAAGCTTTCATGGCTTAGGTCAATTAAAAAATCATGGTTCTTGGGATTAGACCGTGTCAAATTGGAATTACTATCCGACGTTTCGCGTTCGATTGCACAAAGCATCTTTAGGGATCTTTATTCCACTAGATCTGAACACTGAATGAGCTCGAAGAGATTCAGGCGAGCTTTTATACCCGACTTGTGCTCCCCGAACCGTGACCCTGTGTTAAGATCTGTTTCCTCGTGTGATGTAGACCGTAACCCGTATCTCTATTGAAATTTTTTGTATGTTTAAATGTTTCGATAGATTCTCTAATTTTTCGTTTATAAAAACCTGGAACCGATGCTAGAACCTTGGTTTCCTTTACATTTATGAAATGGCCAGTGTTATGCTGGTGTTCAGCTACAGCAGATTGAACAATTTGTTTCTTTTTAATACATCGTTTACGTTCCTTAAATCTAGTTGATATTGAGCGTCCTGTTTCTCCACATAAGCTTCCGTTCTGTGTTAGCTAACCTCTGTGGGGAGGTAACCACGAAGGATGCCAAAACCTTCTCCTTAGATGCCGAGATGACGATGTAGTACCGAAATCACTTCAGGTGAGACATCACATTACTTCTACAACTGCTAAGAATATTTATAAGCGTGCTAGCAATGGATTAGTTAGAGAAAGGATTAAGGCAACACGTCGTGATTTAGATAAAAATGCCCGGAAACTATTAGAAATTCATTTGAAATTAGCTTCTAGACTAGAAGGAACCACATTTACAACTTTGGCAACATTACCAACGCACAGGCAGAAAAATCCATCAAGAAGTTACAGTTAAGCAACAAAAGAAGTCTAAAGCCCTCCTGAACAGAAAAAAATCAGTGAAACGTCCGCAGAGGTAGTTATCAGCCTTTTATCGAAGCCGTTATCCGAAGCAGAACATTCCTCCCTTTCCAAGGGCCAAAATTTTGCAACAGCACCAAGAAGTATTCCCGTAAAAGACATAATATCTTCTGTTGAAGCAGCAATCAGAAGTTTACCAGTGGAACAAGCCGATGAAGTCAAATATGAGACAGCGAAGATCATTAAAAATTCAAAACCACCGAAGTCGAACCTCTCCGCAACCGAAAAAACAGCAATGAAGACGCAAACATTGCGATACTTCCCGCAGATAAAGGCAACGTCACGGTCGTCATGGACAGAACAGAATATGTGGAAAAGGTTATTCAACTTTTGGACAACAACACCTATAAGGTTATGCAGGCAGACCCCACAAGTAGAATAGAAAGACGCATTACCAATCTGATCAACGCATCCAGTCTACCACCAGCGAAAAAAAAATCATTAAAGCCAAGCAGCTCCAAGATTCCCAGGTTCTACGGTTTTCCGAAGATACACAAGGACAATGTACCACTTCGAACGATCGTCAGTGCAATAGACTCGCCCACATACAAACTAGGTAAATGTTCTTCAAATTTTCTTAATCCATTTACTGGAAAAACAGATTCTTTTATTAAAAACTATGCACATTTCGTGGAAAAACTTAAGACAACCCAGTTGGATCCCGATGATATTTAAGAACTTAATAGACCTAGTGGAAGCTTGTCCTACATCTACTTATCTAATTTTTCAAGGAACTTTTTATGAACAAACTTTAGGGGAAACTATGGGATCTCCTCTATCACCTGTGGTAGCGAAAATCTTTATGGAAGCCTTTGAGGATATTGCTCCAACATCCGCTCCACTAAAACCAAAGCACTGGTTCAGATATGTAGATGATACTTTTGTTGTTTAGCCTCATAGACAGGATAATCTCCTCATATCTCTGGACCACCTTAATCATTGTATAGAAAACCGACGCATACAAATAAATACTTAAATTCAAATTCCCATCACCATCCAGTACAAAATAAATCGGTTATTAACTCACTAGTATTCAGAGCTATTTCGATTTCTGATCAAGATTCTTTAACATGGGAAACATCGAAACTGACCGAATCTCTCAGAGGGAATTGCTATTACACTGAAGATATTACGCGCTCAATTAAAAGATATAGTACCGCCAAAGGAGAACGATAAAGAGCCGCCATTAGGTAGTGTTGTTCTTCCCTACATACATGGAACTACAGACAAAATAGGACGATTACTTCGGCGGTCCAACATACGTACAATCTTCAATACACATAAGAAGATTGGACAATGCTTGCGATCACCGAAAGATATTGTACCTTTCCAAATAGAGGGAGTATATAGAATTCCTTGCTCCTATGGAGAAGTGTATGTGGGAGAAACAGGACGCCCAATATCAACTAGACTTAAAGAACATGAACGATATACATAAGAAGATTGGACAATGCTTGCGATCACCGAAAGATATTGTACCTTTCCAAATAGAGGGAGTATATAGAATTCCTTGCTCCTGTGGAGAAGTGTATGTGGGAGAAACAGGACGCCCAATATCAACTAGACTTAAGGAACATGAACGATATATTAAAAAGAAACAAATTGTTCAATCTGCTGTAGCTGATCATCAGCATAACACTGGCCATTTCATAAATGTAAAGGAAACTAAGTGTTCTAGCATCAGTTCCAGGTTTTTATAAACGAAAAATTAGAGAATCTATTGAAATATTTAAACATACAAAAAATTTCAATAGAGACACGGGTTACGGTCTACATCACACGTGGAAACCGATCTTACAAAGGGTCACGGTTCAGCGAGCACAAGTCGGGTATAAAAGCCCGCCTGAATCTCTTTGAGCTCATTCAGTGTTAAGATCTCGTGAAGTCAAGATCCCTGAAGATGACTCGTGCAATCCAAGGCGAAATGTCTGATAGTAATTCCAATTCGACACTGTCTAATCCCAAGAACCATGATTTCTTTATTGCAAATTAATTCCAACTGAATTAATATGGACCCAAGTGAAGAGATTTATTGCAAGGCATAATATATTAAATTAAGGCATGTCCGGGCGTTTATAAAAATATCATTAGATCAGAAAATGAAGAAAACTGTCGCAATGCTGTAAACCATGTTATAAAAAACGAACAGAAGATGTAGAACCTTGGCAACCTTATGGAAGAGACTGTAGCACCATTAATGATATCTATGGCCATGTCTGATTTAGATGAAAGTGAAAACGTTTTTGATTGAAATTAAGTTGTAAATGCACATAATATTTCTATTCTCTATTGTAATACATTTATTTTCTTCTACAATAAAATAGGTATTGAAAAAGTGAAAGTATGTCAATAATTTGTTAACTGTCATTTAAAAAATATTTTTATGGTAAAATTATAAAAAAACTTTTTCATAATAAAGTGCAGATAGATGGAAAACATTGTTTTATTTTATTTATTTATTAAAAAACCAATCATTGTTTAATATTAATTTGTTAAATTTTTTAGTTATTTACGAGAATTTCATTTGAAATATTTACTAACTTTCTGTTTTAGATGTTAAATTAGAAGGGTTTTTAATACTTAAAGTTCTTTCCCCTGTATGTAGCGTTTGTGTTCTGGAAATATTATAATTTTTGATATTGGTAAGCGCAGGTTTTGACATAAGATTTGTATAGGAGGAGAGTTTTGTCATACATCAGTGTGTTATTAAAATTTTAAATTTTTAGAAATACTATTTTATTATTTTACAAATTATCATTTTGTTATATTTTCTTTGAAATTATATATATTTATTCATCATCTTCATTTTATTTACAACAATAGACAATTTTTAACCCTACGACAAAGGTTGTTAAATATTGAGCGTTACCGTTTGTTTGGAATTTGTGGCACTATTGCATTTCAGATACGGAATGTGTCTGTTGAATAGTTGTAAAAATTTCCTGGTCTATGTTTGTAGGTACTACATATACAGAATATAGAAGGCCCACCTTATATTAAGTTGAAATTATTTTAACCCAAATTTTTTTCAATTATACACGGAAACTGAGATTTTTAAAAAGAAACACGATTTTGTGTGTCTTTTTATGCATATATGCATTAGCTTTATTTGTATCTATCTTTTCAAACACACTGTATAAGATCTATGCTAACAAAATTAGATATTTCACTGTTGATACGTATTATGAACCGATATAATGTTTCGAATTCAGATACTGAACCATGTTCTTTCGAATAATGAGGGACGAGACGAAATTGCTGTCTTGGAAATATAGAATTTAAAATAAACATAGGAACTATGAATTTTAACGAACTATTTTGTTTACCTTTTAGAAATAAGAATCTTGATCAATATTTACCCTTACGAAAAATAATTATTTCAGCACTCATTATAATAATATTTAGGATGCGATTAAAATGCTATTGTTACATTAAAACTTAAACTTAAAATGTTTCTCTTTCCTTTTTCTTGTTTAATACTAGAGTTAAAATAAAAATAGGGTTTTTACTAACAAAAATTCAGTTAATATCAGGATGCTTTAGTAATAGATCGTAATATGTAGCTCTAATCGGTAAAAAAATAACAAACAAGTACTTACAAAATATTTCCTAATTAGTAATCGCAACAATTTTTTTCAGAACGGATCAGCAGTTGTCCCATCAGGGTTAACATTCCCATTGGGCGGCACATCGGTAGCGTTCCTCTTCCTCCTCGATTTTGCTTCCCCCGTTCCGGAGTCCGTCTTGGTATCGTCCAATGTTGTGCTCTCCAAAGTGTTTATTTTATCCGTGGAGGATTCCATCCCAAACCAACTCTTTACCACATCAATAATAAAAGACATTTTACTGCAAAATTATTTGAAAATAGGGGTTTAACTATATATTGTTGATATTCCCTATATCAGTATTTTGCCTTATTTATTTAATTTAGCACAATATCACAAGCACGTATGTATATTAACAGATTTGTTGTTGCACGTGATTTTATGGATACCTTCACTCGCACACTGCACTTAATGAATGCTTTGTACTTTAAATTTCTAAGCTCCCAGTTACAATTTTCTAATAGACTGGCTTTTGACTGATACTGTTTTATAAAGTGACAGCTTATTTCTATCGCGCTTAATAGTTAAATACGGAACCAAGGTGTAATAAAACCCAAAAATCTCATGTTTCTCAGTGGCGTGGGTAGTGCAAGTGTTTATTTTCGCTGGATATAATGTAAACGATGCGTCGAATACTTGAAAAAGTAGGTATGCCGGAATTTTTATTTTTGTTTCAAGAATTAATTACACTACGTCCGTTAATTATGGAATATTAAAAAATTCAATTAGTCATAATTTTCTTAAATGTAAACAGATTTTTTAATTTACTATTATTTTTTTTTGGTTCATAAGAATTAAGAACTCTAAGAGCAGGCTAACTAATGTCTTAGAAGGCTTTGTTGTACAGGGTGAAACAAAAAGTGTAAATACGTGTACATTTCACAGAGTCTAAGCTATCTGCGTCGCCAATATTAGCTAATAATAAATACTAAACTTTATTTTTATAATGTAAGGTCGGGACGACGAAAATGCTGATTTTTTAAAAAAAAGTTGTAATTGTAGTTTCTACACATATCCTTTTGTAGCTTTTCTAGCACAGAAAAACATACGCAGATGGCATTTCCAGTTCCTCAACTACTTTTTCCCAAGCTTTTATTGAAAGGAAAATTGATATATGGATATATATCGTACAACCCTAAATTATCGTAAATTAAAATATTTTGTTTGGAAGAAGGTGTTACTTTTAAACCATGAAATGTCCTTCGAAGTTAAAATTTTATATATACACATGACAGACATCAGATAGAAAGAAGAAATTAATATTATTAAAAATGTTTAAAAATAATTTCAAAACAAATAAGTATCTCTTTTATGTTTTTTAATATTTTGAGTAAGTTTTGTTTGTTACTAAATATTATAAAATCTGAACTACAATGAAATATATATATATATATATATATATATATATATATATATATTTATTTATATACTAATTTTGTTTTTTCTTGGGTATTTGTGGTACAAGAGAAAAGATGAAATTAAACAAATTTATTTCATTTTTCTTAATGTTGATGTTGCTCCTTTTTTATTTATTAAACGTTTCGATCATTTAGGCTTGGTCTTCATCAGTAATTTTTTTGTCTGTAACAATAAAGAAATGGAGCTAAAAATATTTTTTCTAGGGAGAATTCATCCGCTTACTTCATACAAAATAGCGGTATCATCAGTATATGAAATAACAGTTACATCTTTCACCATATTACTCATTTCGTTGATGTACCAAGAACCGAACAGGACCCAATACAATGCCCTGTAGCACACCCATCTGAATTTTATTTTGACTTTTTGGATACGATCAGATAAATAGTTTTTGAGGAGATAAGTTGATTTCCAAAGTTTCTAGCTTTATCAATAGATGTTGATGAGAGATAGTATCAAATGGTTTTGCAAGATCTATGAAGACAGCCAATGTCTTTTTGTTTTCATTCATATAGTTATTAATTTGATTAATTAGTTGAAACACGGCGTCCTCTGTACTATGACCAGCTCTAAACCCAAATTGTTTGTCATATATTAGATCGTTTTTTTCAAGAAAATCTGATTTTGAAACAATATAAACAGGCATGGAATATCCCATAGGCATTGGATATACGATTTTTGTATATAAAAATACATATGTGAAAAAATTTTATAAGTAATTGGTGAAAAGTTATTATAGATCCCGTCTAAATTTGTAATGGCCAAGAAAAATACCAAATTTCAAAAAATATTTAAACAAAACACTTATTTTTGAGCAAATATTGAAAATAAAGTTTACAATATAAAAAAATAATCAGTCGCAACCTTATTCTTAATTTAGAATTCTGCTTTATTGGTTAAATAGACACGAGAAATCGATCGCAGAAAAGAAGACCGGATGTTTCATAGAGAATAATAAAGTTGTTAAGCTTACAGAAACATTTCAGGACGTGGCAACTTCGCTACTATATTTTTTTTTAATGACATCACTACTGTCTACAGGAGATTGTTACAAAAGCTTAAGCGGTAATTGTCTGTGTCTATACTTTTTTGCGAAATATGTATAATTGAACCTCAAGTACCCGTGTCATTAATTGCAATTGATAAGTTACTTTGTACAAGAAAGTCTATTAAAATATTAGCAACCATGCTCTAAACTCTGCTTGGAGGAATCGGTTGACAATCAGGAAAATTACAAATGTTTAAAATCAATTAATATTTTTTGACAATCTATGAATTATGGACGTAGTTCCTTTTTTCTTTAAAAAATTTTAGTTTTTCATATAACATGACAATATTCTAAGTTTTAAATCAGTAATCGGTTTCAGCAAAAGGCGTGACCATTTTTAAGAATAAAAACAAAATTAGAAACGTGGGAACATCGCTGAAATATTTTTTGAACTTGGCGTGTAACATTATACCTATATAGCAACATTTCAGTGGCGGCTATTCAGGTGAAGTAGGTGAAGTGCTACTTCACCAGGAAAAATAAACAAGCAAACCTCTAACTATATTTATTATATATCTCTTAAAATTTAAGTTTTTACATTCATTTATTCACCTAATTGGCAAAAAATAAACTGGACATCTGGAATAAATATTTTACTTAATATCACCCGAGATACAGGAGTTGTTCTCCACCCTGCAATTTTATTACCGTTTGAAAAACTGAAAGAAAATATTGAATTTTATATCAACCTTCGTGAATATTTTTCAGATTTAAGTTAACTTAGTACGAAAGCTTTCATGGCTGGAATCATCCAAGGAATCATGGTTCTTGGGTTTAAATCGTGTTAAATTGGAAATACTTTCCGACGCTTCACCTACGATTGCACGAGGCATCTTCAGGGATCTGCACGAGAAGTATTTGGTTTAGAGGCGAGGCCATCCCATAGCGAGCATATTACAATTTTGAAAATGACGTAATAATGCCAATGTCATTTTTTTTCTCCTATAGAGATTCTAGGATAACTTTGAAATACTTTATTATATTTTCTCGAAATTTAGTGCATTATTCTGTACACAGTATACATATTGTGTGTTGGTGAGCTTTATGTGTGTGTTGGCAGAGGGGTGAAATTGAAAGAAGGGGATGATCCAAAATATCGTGTTTCATATGGCTTTCATCTATTTTAGGGGCACCCAGTTAAATTCTAATGATTTTCAGCATTTATATTGTTGATTCCCGATAAATATGTATAGATAGAGGTTTGTATAATATTAGCAACAAAACATAATACCGATTCTAGCAAAATTTTAAGTGCAATGGATCTCGGTATTTGTTTATTTTATTTGGAACGTCCAAAATTTTAACCTAGGTTTTGGCCTCGAAAACTGTGAGTCGACCGTTACAATAAAACTTATAAATAAAACTAAAAAGAGTGAAATAACTTTTTTATAAAAGAACAAAACCAACTTCATAAATAATTTACCGAACAAGTGCGGGAAGAAAAATTTCCGGCAAGTGAGTCTCGCACAGAAAACAATGTGGGAACAGCCATTTCCGACACGCTCGTAGAAAAAAAACACTAACAAGTAAAAACACTGTTAATCTCTTGATCTCATGAAGACGGCGTTAAATTAATAAAAACAGTAAACATACCTTACAGTTCAGAGGCGTAGATATAGAAGCACGCTAATAACAAAAAACAAATTTTAATTGTCTGTAAAACTAAAGTCTTCTACTCACTATTCGTTGATTCGTCCATTAGCTCATTCGTCCGAATAGTGTGGATGACCCGATTCATCTGTTCGATTCGTAGCGCGATGATACTGCATGTCTTTTGGGCGAATAATCAGGTTGGCTTTGATCTCGGCGAAACATTCGTCCAAATCTAATATTTTGTCTTTTGTGTATTTTCAAACGTCGAAACGCATCGAATCGACGCGAACGAATTAAATAAAAATTGATGAATAGTGTAAATGGAATATTCGTCCGTTCGGTGATTCGCCCATTCGTTCGTGGATATGAATTAACGAATCGAATGTATCCGGACAAATTGACGAATAGTAAGTAGCAAGGGGGCATAAAGCAGAGACAACCAAGTTGAGTCAATAATATCACGTGTAAGTCAATAAACCATCCTAGAGAGAGAAAGCTACTTCGTGTTCTCACTCTATCTCCACGGAAATTGAAAGTGGATTGACGCTGTCCTTTGCCCGCGAAATTCAAATCGCATTTCTTTTCGGTATCCTAAAATTGTCTACACTTAATTTAATAAAAAAATGCGTAATTTTAAATATTATTTATTGGGTAATCGCAGATTAGGTACAGTAAATTGCAAATGGCTTGTGTATGTTTTCTATATATCTAGTGGAAAAGCATCCCCATGTCAAATCCTCCAATTAAATTCCGCCATTCTATCGTGAAAACATTTACTTCCGCATCATGGCAAATTATTTCATTTTGCGAGTATGTTATCAGTATCAATAATGCTAATATTTCAACACGATTTCAGGGATTTAAAAAAAAACAGAACTTAAGGTACATATAACGTAATTAGCCTATTTAAAAAATTGTAAATATCTACAGCTCTCGACTTATTTTACTATTATCTTTTGTTGCCTATAAATAAGCCCAAACTTTTATAATATACACACTAACACTACATGTCAAATAAAATAGTCCAGGGAAAACTGAATGAAAGACATAACGAAACGTAAAACACAAGGGGCAAGGCGCCCATTTTCAAATATACAAACGGGAAACGGAGTTGTCAAGTTAAACTATTTCTATAAATGACAGTACTCCTGTCGCACAAACATAAGTGAGCAAGACGGCGATAATAAATAAACTTTAAAAAAAGTTCGCAATAGTGCTGAGAGCGATTACAGATACATCTATATTAGTTTCCCGCGATGAGAGACAAGGAAGAAGATACTGTAAATTATGGGAGATAAAAAGAGGTAGATATTATATCGCGCAAATTTTACAGCTTGGATACTCGTTTCAACTTGGATGCCTCTGCCTAAAGCTAATTTTTTTGTTCAGTTGGAACCGAGACTGGTCGGTATAATTCATCTAAAACAGACCCTAGCAGTGGGGATTAGTAAAGCGTGCCAGGCTCTTCAGTCGGGTATAAAGCATTTGTATGGATACATCAATAACCTGTGCTTGACTAAATATTTCGTGGTTAGTATTTTTAATTTATAGCAGTGGTTAATTACTTAATAGTTTTTTGGATTTCGACATACACTCTACATCGTCATTTCGTTACAATCAAACATTGTAACTGCAAGTGAATACTGAATTATTTTGTTTTAATCACTGTGAGTAGGAACTGGTATTGATTAGTTATACATATTTTTATATTTCATTTCAACTTTAAGACTTTTAAGCCCATGCATGTGCCAATAGTAAATGAAATATTAATTTTTTTAGAATTTTAAAAGGGCACTACTTTTAACAAGTTTATAGAAGCAGCAAATAACAGATAAAACAAAATATCTTGGCGTATTACCTTATTCAAATATAAATTATGATAGGAAACCAAAATTGAATAGGAACTTCAGTAGATACATATAAAATAATAATAATTAAGTAGGCATAACAAATTGGTTGTTAATACGAAAACTCAAACGTCAAAGTTTGAATTTAAATTCTTAATGATTTGTCTCATCATGTCCGTTTTTTTTAAATATTGTTTGACAATAAAGTAATTTGACTTAACCGGCTATGACTATCACAACACTTATCTTTATTAGTAAAATTATGTATCAAGTCGAATCTAATTTTACATTGGAACATAAATATTTGTCGAAATTATAATGCAAACACTTTTTTTTAGATAAAGAGCATTATAAAATTGACAAAACTAAAAGTTATTTTTTATTGTCACCAATAAAAATTCAGTTCTGAAAACAATGCTAAAATAATTAGCGAACTCTACGTATGTAATTAGTGAAAATCTTATCGTATTCTGTAGCTACTACAAATGATTTTAATTGTCGTCACAGACACGTTGGCATAATGCATAGCGTATAACATAAGGATTTGTTCTCGTGGAAAATTCATGTCAGACAAGGATGGCAAACAATATGGCGTCTCGTATAGTGCTGCAGTTACAAGTCAATAATATTTCAGTTTAAAAAAAATAAAGCACTACCATCTTTCAAGACATAATGGTTCTTATACTCAAGAAAATCCGCCCGTTTCGTCTAACCGTTCTATAAAATTTTACAAGTGACGTCACACTGTGACAAAAATCCTTATGTTGGAAGAGTATTATGGTACGGCATTTGTAATGAATAATGCCATTAAAGTAATTTATTATCTATATATAATTTAGTAATTCTCTTTTTAAATAAATCATTACAGTTGAAAAACCATTAAAACGATATATTATATGCCTCCGTCACTGGTATTTGTTTACATAAAGAGACTCATAAACATAGGTTTTCTGGTTAGGAGGATCATGCGAAAAATCGTTGAAAAATTTTATAGTTTACTAACTAAACGTTAATTACCTGAGTGTTCACTATAGTTTCCCCGATGCTCAGGAATTTTGCTCAAACTAGATATTAGAAAAATGTTACTTTATATAATATTTCCTTTGTCACTAACACAATTAATATATTTATTCTATCGAAATGTTGTTTTTATTTCGAAGCTATCCCCAATGCAAGTACAGAAAGCTTTTTCTTTTAGTCTAAGCGTAGGGAATCTAAATGACATAGTAGCAAAAAATTAACCGAGGTTCGCTTGCCGTGAAGATTTGGCAAACTATTAATGAGATTCAAAAAGATAAAACTATATATACATAGAGTTGTATCCATTCTGACATTCGAATTTGAGCGAAAGTGTTTGATGTGTTGACCCTTGAAATTGCTCTGTTTAGGTCCTTGTCTCAGTATAAAAATCCAAGAAATTCACCCGTAATTTGACAATTATAGGTTTAAAATGACATTAGCAACAACTGAACACCTAATTATCTAAAAAGACAAAAACATTACAAGATAGGCGAAGAAATGGAGACCACATATAAAAATCCGCCTAATTCTATTCCGAAGACGGTACGAGAAGTAGAAAGGTATGGTCCAAGGCAACGATGGGTCAATTATCGAGCAGTTCAGTGAACTCTGAAGCATTTTGATTTGAAACTTCAAACTATATCATATACTTCCCGTTCGAAGAAGGTTTTCAGTTTGTTGCTTCGATGCTGATGAAAAAAGCAAGCCTAGAACAATTTATGCAATAAAATTCTGTGGATTGATGAAGAGTCGTTTACAACATAATATTAGTTCGAGAAGTGATTGAATATTTGAATGGTCGTTATGACGAGTGCATTAACCGTCGAAAAATAAATTAGTTGGCCACCCAGTAGTCCTGATATCACCCCAGTGGATACGTTTTCATGGGATCGTTTGAAAAATGTAGTCGTACTATCACGGCAGATAAAACAAACAGCAATATATCTCTAGAGAAAATCTATTGTTGTCACTAAATAATTACCTAAATTTGACCTTGATGCAGCCATTATTAAATATTAAAATTTACATTATGTAATCGTTATAAAGTAAAGCCTCTGTTCGCGACTGCCCCTATACAGAGACCACTTGTATTAAGCGGCCGACTTTTGAATTTCTGGTATTTAGAAATAGAATTCCCTTTATTTTATACACCGACCTATTTGTTAAGCGACTGGGGGCACCCTTCATCGGAATTTTTGGTACACACCGATGCTAAAAACACCCTCAGGTACGGGCGGCAATTTCTTTGAAATACTATAGGTACCTGGACCAGTACTTTATTGTGAGTAAATCCATACATTTTGCATGCTATCTCGTTTGTATAGTGCGACATAGACACGATTCGGTACTTTTCGTATTGTGGTATTAAATATTTGTTTTGTTTTGAACTTTACGGAGTGTGCTTATCGAGTTTTTGTCTAAACGCAGTTTCTATTTTCACAGTTTTCTTGTGTGTTGGGACTAACTGAATATTTAAAAATGGCAGGAAAAGGAAAATGCCTTGTCTTTAAAGAAAAAAGTAGCATAAAATTGGCTTTCAGAAATTTGTTTCAGTGTGGGTTCAAGGGACGTGTCATTGCAGATGAAACAGAAATGCCTCTAACAAAAAAGCGAGGATGACAGCTGATAACCTGACAACATGGCTTCACAGATGTGATACCAAGATGAAGAAGCAGGATAGAAAACTCGCAATGTTTTCTGTATAATGCAACATCTCATCCCAAAATTTCACCGGATAATCTCAAACTTATTTTCCTTCCACCCAATAGTACTTCATATTGCCAACCTTGGGACTAAGGTATTATGCAGAATTTTAAAATGCTCTGTAGAAGCTACCTTATTAAGAGACTCTTAACATGCATAAACAGTAGTTGTCTTCTTCAGGAAATAGAGAACAATATTACCATAACAAATGCCTTATTATGGGTGTCAGTGTCAGGGACCTGCCGCAACTTATTCTCAATGACAATAAAGAAGTACTTTATGAAATCTGGATTTCAGCCTAATACTGATATTGACGCCTCCGAAGAAAAATATAATATTCCGGTCACACAACTGTTTCCAACCATTAAGGACACCATTGATGGCGATTTACCAACAGAAAATAAGAGACTGTCTCGAAGAGAATCAAGACATGTATGAAACGAAGCCCGACTCTAAAATTGAGGACGAGGAATCTGAAATTGTTCTGGTGTCAAATATAGCTATCTGAAGCGTGCGCAAGTTTGAGAGACCTAGAAAATTTTTTATAATATAAAAAATCTTGATATGTCCAAAAATATTTCTCAATTATTATCAAAATGTGTATCTAAAAATAAACTAAAAAATATGAAACAATTATTAATTTTAAAAAAATTGTAAGTACAAACATTATGTAAATATAAAGATGTATTTAATTATGATAAATTTAAAAAACATATTTAAAATTATACATATACGTATATTGATCAATGAATAAACAAAGTAAAATGCAAACCAGTTGTTTAATTATTCCCTCTCAACCCTTGTTTACCAACCAACATTTGATTCTACGAAGATGGTCGTTATTGAGAGATTTTACTAAGTATATTTTTGTGTGTCTTTTGCTTTAGAAACGTGTTTCATTATATAAATTTTTAAATAAATAGACCAGATGTATTGTAATCGTGAAAAATTAACCTATAAATTTTTTCAGATATTCACATATCAGGGTCCCCTAGATGCCGAAAAACATGTTTGCTCAGTTCCGTCGGCCTGTCGGTGTATCTGTCTACGGGTCTGTAGGTTCGCGATACAGCAAAAAAAGTACTTCGATTGATTCCAAATTTTGGTCAAAATTAAGATAGAGATAACCTAGTAACATTTTGTGAAAATCCAATATGATGAAGCAAAATCAAGTATTACGCAAGGATCAACTGGTAACTGGCCAAATAAAATGACGGCTCAATCAAATATTTAAAAAATTTTGTGCATTAATTAATTGTGGTATAAAGTTAGATCAACTGGTAAAATTGTAGTACGAATTCAAGGTGGCAAAAAAAAAGCTGTCAAATATTTGCAGTCGTGAAAAAAATTACCCTACCATTACCTTTTAACGTCCCTATGTGCTAAAAAATATATATTCCGTCGACCTGTCGGTGAGTCTGTCTGTTTGGCATTTTGCGGCATAGCAAAGAAAATACTTACCCGAGTCACTTCAAATTTGGGTAAAAAATTAAGGGTTATATCAGGATGCCCAAGTAACGTTTTGGTAAAAATCCAATATGGCGAAATATAATGGCGGCCTAGTGAAATGTTAAACTACTTTTACAATTCATCTCAAATTTAACAAAAAAAGCAAGTATACCGAAGGAATCAACTAATAAAATTTTGGTACGAATCCAAGATGGCTAAATAAATTGACGACTGGCTAAAATATTTAAATTAGCCTGAAAAAACTACTAAATAGATTGATTTCAAATTTTGTGCAAGAATTAATTGTGATATAGTGATAGATAAACTGGTAAAATTGTAATATGAATTCAAGATGGAGGAACAAAATGGCGACTAAATAAAATATTTGCAACCCTCCCAGGTTTTACATATTTTCGCCTTTTAGCGTCCTTATGTGCCAAAAAATATATTTTGTCACTCGGTCCGTGTGTGAGTTGGCGGCATAGCTAAAAAACTACTTACCTGATTGACTTCAAATTTTGATAAAAAAGTGGTGGTCAACCTGGTTACATTTTGTTAAAAATCCAATATAGCGAAACAAAATGGCGCCCTAGTGAAATGTCTAAAAAAATATTATTAAAAAATAATTCAATTTACCTTAAATTTTGCACCAAATTAAATGTTACATAAACATAAACTGGTAATATTAGATCAACTGTATTGGAATCGTCAAAACAAACCAAATGAGCCCAAATTCGATGGGTTTACTAGCTGATGCCAGGGATACTATTTGGTACCATCGAACTGATCAGATCAACTCGATGATACCAAATTAGTGTCTTTTCATCCGAATTACATATACACTTGCAAAATTTCAAATCAATACGACAATTAAAAGTTGTAAATCAAATTAATTGGATATCCAGGATCAAAATATTATAAGCGACTCTCCGAAAAGATTGAAATGGCAGCATCAGGCCTGTTTTGAAAACAGTGGATATTGAACATAAATATTCATAATTATATTATTCATTTTTCTTATTTTTCTGTTTTGGTATGCTTCGAAATACTGATTTTCTTTTTACTTTGACTATATTTCTAATATTCAATTTAACAATATAATTAATTAAATATAAGAATCATTCAAAAAAACTATGGTAAAATTTTGGTTAAGCTAAACATTGTCCATTTTATGATTTTTAGTTAGTTCGTAGATTTTTGGCAAGTTGATCGCGAATTTGAAGGCAGATTTCGTCGGCGACATTCCGTTCTTGAGTTATTAATGATTAAAGTCTATAATAGATTTGTTGTATTTCTCTATTTCTTTCATAAATATTTCGGGAGTTTCTGTACACAACCAGTAGAAGTGATAATAAAACTATAAAAATTAAATTATATACGTGTATTATTTGATTTGTTAGTATTTTATACGAAAAACACCTTATAACAAATTAACATCTGACATTTAGCAAAAGGGTGTTTAGGTGGTTAGAATAAAAACAAAAAAAACATGGTCTGCCCGATAAAAACATGGAAACTTTTGTAAATGAAAGATTTATTTTGTTGTAAGTTTTTAATGAAAAATAAGGCGAATAAGTAAAAAATATGTATAACATGTACTTTCTAATTCTGTTTTCTCCCAATTTTCTATAAAATTTTGCGAAATAATTGTGAAAGGAAGAAAGAAATGATGGAAGTTATAGATTTTGATAACGAATAATTTGAGAACAAAACGTCGCAGACAAAATCTGACTTCAGTTTCGTGATCGGTGCCCTAAAATCTACCAATGTACCAAATCTTACATTTCATTTTATTTTTTAAAGTTAATTTAATGTTGTTAATTCGTCGAAAAAAATATTTACCATTATTTTAAAGTCTAATATTATCTTTGTCTTAATGACATTTGATTAGGTAGTGTCGGAAAGATTTAGTATTTTATGTGAAAAAATATCAAGATTAGCCGTAGCAGTTTTATTAGATGTTCTATGGCTATTTTGTTTTCCAAATCAAGACACCCATGGCAAGGAAAACCGTCTTGTTTAGTCCTCGTTGAATAACCCTCTATCCTTTAGCATATATTCAACGGTAATGACTCCAGAGTGATCTTAAAGATCGATGACCATAATATTTCTTGCATGGATAGGGACTCTTAATTTTAATTTAGACCTAAGTATTTTATCGCTTACCATAATCTAAGATAAATAGAAAAATTGGAAATTGTCATTACAAATACTATCCTGTATCATTTACAAGATATTTTGATTCTTCTTTTAACTTTCTTTTTAATGGCATCACACTTTTTTCTTTAATATGGCTGTCTTCTGACATATCATATAAATATTTTACGTACGAACTGTTTGTTATGACTAGTCACTATTATTGTTATTATTATTTTAATTGACAAATGATTTTTATAAGAAATAAACCATTTTTATTACCTAAAAGAACATGAATTGATGCTTTCTTTTTCGGATATATTTTAAATATTATTAATGTGTTACATATTGTTAATACTCTTTTTAGGCGATTTTATGAATTTTCTATAAATGGATTTTAGCTACCACTTACGTCGGTTTGCTACCCGTTCCAGTTTGATCTGGATTATCCCAGAATGAGGTCAGGTGTCCAGGCCAAGAAATAATTCAACCGAGACTCCCGAATTGTCTCAGAATCATAGGTTATACGACTATATTCTTTAGTCATTAGTTGATTTATTGGGTGTCGTTTTTCTTACGTAGCCCAATCTTTTTTAAAACAATAAAAGATACAAGTCGTTTTAAAACACAAAAAACTTAAGATGTGTTACAAAATATATTACATTCAATCAGAATATAGCTGAAATAAGCATCAACGGTGAAAAAGATTACGGAAAGATTCTGTTTTAATACAAAATAACGGATTTTCGGTTATTGTTCCAAGCGTAGGCTAACTGAGGGTTAATGAACAATTCATATTTTTGTAAAAACCTGTTATAGAGAAAACCGGTTTTTTGGTCCCCAGCTATTGGAACGTTCCAAATTATTTTCCGGATTTTGTAACTTACGGAGATTTTGTTCAGTTAGATGAAACTTACTCTTAGTTTATCGTGCAGAGAAAATAATTAAAAAGTTTTGGTAAAACAGCTAATATTTTGAACGTTCGTAATTCTGACAGATCAAAAAAAAATCTAGAAAAATGAACAACCCTCGATTATTTTATTCCCCACGTGGCTCTTAAATGAAATGTTCTTATGAGCTGAGAATAGAGTATTGTACCTTTTTGGTTACAGTGTTGTTTTATAAAAGAGTTTTGAATTTTGTTTAAATTTAAAATTAGAACACCGTGTAAATGTAAGTACAATACTTAGCGCCAACGTTCATGAGAACAGTTCAGGATTAAGCGACAAAATAAAAAAATTTAGATTTTTTAGACTCTATCACATATACTTTGAAATGTTTTTATGTTTTGCGGAGGATATAAGTTAGAAAATACATTTCAAAAGATGTACTACTTGTCTTTCTTTGTTATTTAATTTTTTTCTTCAAAATGATGTCCCAAAATTAAAACAGCCGCGCTTTATAATCATTAAAATATAAAGTTTTTATATACAGGGTGAGTCAACGATAAATTAAAGTTAATTATCTATTATCAAAAATGTTAAATGGAATATTTTTAGCGAATATTAAATTACACAGTTTAAAATTATTTTTGAGTATACAGGATGGTTCAAAAAAGTGTGGGGAATATAACTTGTTTTTTTGTAATGGAACATCTTATTTTTTAATTTATTTTTAAATCCTGCGTAAAATTCTATAACTTGTTTTAACAAAGTTATATACCTAGACCTAGTAGTTTTTCTAATATTTCATTTTTTTTTAATTATTAATTATCTGTTTTGTAAAAAAATGTCTTTGAAGGTGGGGCACTCATAACTGATGCGAATTTTCTCTACAGATATATGTAAAAAAAATTGAGTTAGATGCTACAGGGCATTCAAAATAAACGTATACGTTTGAATTTTTTTAAATTGAAAAATTTCTAAACTATTAAAAATTTTGCAATTTTTAATAGTTTTCAATTTATTTTGAATTTTCCAATTTTCACACTTAGTTTCAATATATTTACGCTATTGTAAATACAAACAAATAATGAGTTAATAATTATTTTAATATACTTTAACTTACTTAATGTTTAATTATTATGAGGTAATAAATGTTCAAACAAAAATTATGTCTAGTTGAATACACATGTTTAGTCGTTTTACTATATTTTCCTTCACTTCCCTTAGCATAACGGGCGCTATTGACCTGCACACAGCCCGTATCCTATTTTCCATATCTACTGGTGTTGTAAGGAGATTGACATAAACAAAAATAAGTTTAAAGGTACCTACTACTACGAAAAGTAACATTATCTGAAAACATTATTTTGGATAAAAAAGTTGTATACTTATATTTTCTCGTGGTGCAATTAGCCATAGATTGGGATGTGTCAGATAAGTTAGCTAGTTGACGGCTGATGACCCGGGGAATATCTTTAACATAAAGTAAAAGCCCATTTTCTTTTTCCTCATTTGTAGCATTTCGGTTTACCACTTTTCGTTACGCATATTCAACGCAAGCACTACCATCAAACCGTTCCATTAAGCACTGACTGCCAAAAGACTATTTTTTGTCGCCGCGCCCAGTACCTATATAACATACCAATTAATTCAATTTTAGGAAAATCCATACTACCTTTATATTAAAAATAAATTAAACTATTTTTACTTAGTTAATAGACATATTATATTTGACAATGCCTACATTTTGGTTTTTTCATAGCAACTATGATATTATAATGTCAGTGTCAACGAGGGTACAATTTGAAAAATTCAGAATAAATCGTAAATTATTAAAAATAAGTATATGACATACTCAATAAAGGTTGAAGAATTGTGCAAGAAAAAATCATAATAGACAGAGTTTATCATTCAAAAAAGTCGAGATTTTTCAATTTAAAATAGTCGAAATACATATATTTTGAAGACCCTGAAGTATCTAACTCATTTTTTTACATATGCCTTTTTCATCTCTATAGAACACTCATATCAATTATAAGTGTTCCATCTTCAGAAATAATAGTGCTACTGGCAATTTTTTACAAAAGTGAAAACTAGTATTTTTTAAAAAATTGAAATTAGAAAAACTGCTAAGTTTAGGTATATAACACTTAAAAAAAACACTTATAGAATTTTACGCAGAATCTAAAAATAAATTTAAAAATAGGATGTTACATTTAAAAAATCATATGTTATATCCACAACACTTTTTTGAATCATCCTGTATAATTTCAAATTGTGCACCTTAACATTCCCTTAAACTATCTGTATTTAATCCGTAATTCCGGAAACAAATGAGATAATGAACTTTACTTTATCGTTGACTCACCCTGTACAAGAAGGTTTTTGGATATACAGATTGTTTTATAATAATTGAATGCCAATAATTCACCATCCGATTAATTGACTGATTTTAAATATAAAAGTTCATATATATCTAAAAGCGCCCCAATGTGAACAAAATCTAAAAAATGGATATTTTGAGAAATAGCTTCCATATGGTGCTGCATATCGAAAAAGTATAAAAAAAAACGTATCTAAATAGAGCGAGAAATTTGTCGAAACTTCTAAGTTGGGTCAGTGATATACAGTCGTACCCGGTAGTTTGTTTTTAATGACAATAATACTCTTTTATGGATACTGTAATAAGTAGTAGGTGTCTTAATTTTCATTCAATTATCTAAGAAAATGTTGAATATATTAAAAAGACTAAAAACAAAATATAACTTCGCCGCCTTGTATGTTGAAAAATATACGTTTTTGGACATAAAACTGTAGAAACTTTTATATTTAAAACTAATCAAAAAATCACACATTTAACTTTTTTCTTGACAAAGATATTAGAATAGAATTTTGTTTGGCTAAATAAGACATATATCTAAACTTTTTTTTTACCATAGCATCGTTACCGTATCTTCATTTATTTCCGAATTTCCGCTCGTAACTTTCGTTATTTGAATGATACACTTTATAATTATTTGCTTATTTTTATATTATGACCTTATCATTTAACAAAATAAGGGTGTCCCATTTAAAAAATAAAATGTAATAGCAGAAATTAGGAAATAAATAAAAATAAGGCAACGCTATTGTAGTAAAAAAAAGTTAAATCCTATTTAACCAACCAAAATTTTATTCCCAAATCTTGGAAAACTTATACACGACACATTCGTGTCGTGCGGTATGTATTATATATACATTTATAATTAATTAGTAATATTAGTAATTACAGCTTAAGTTTTCAAATAAATAAACGCCAATTAACATATTAACTGTCATAAGACACATACTAAATGCGTTTTTGGCAGTAGAGGTTCTAGACTCACCATATGACAATGAGTGCGCACGTAATTTAAATCTGATTTTCAATATTTTGAGGTGTGATTTTATCGCTTTGATGATGGTTTATAGCTTTAATGATGATTTTACCGTCGAACCTGGGCTAACTAGACAAGTCTACCTAACAGTATAGGTTTTGTTTAAAAAAAAATCCTTGTTTTAATATAGACTTGGAATTTTGTTGACATGCTACTGGGCGCTTTCTTTACAGCAAACCTCACCATTCCTAAACTATCCTAAATCGCATGACTAATTATAACTTTCGTGAAAAAAAATCTTTAAAAAGGTCATCCGCCTGAACGGGGACTCGAGCACATATGCGCTGCATCCAAAGCCGAGTATCCTACCACCGAGCCATAAAACTTATACTCGGCGGAAATAAAGGACAAACCAGTAATACGCACATTAAAGAATTTGATGTGATTGGCGTGTTCCGCACGAAAATTAGGGTTTTATCACCATATGCGCCTACGCTTAAACAATTCCTGCATTCTACAATTTAAAAATCTCTCAGAATTTACCTCTAACACCGATCCAGCTGATTTTTACTGCGGTATCTAAAGGAAATATAGACCTACCTTTATGTATTTACTTAATTCGTCGATATGGCCTGCCTTTTTTAAACCGGACACGCGGTTTTCCCAGTGGCGTGCGGTGCATGGAAGCGATGGACGCACCGCTTCCCTTACTCTTATAAGATCTGAAATAGAAGGTCATAAATTGATAATACAATGTATATATGTATATTGTATTTTTCAAATTGCCGTAAATCACCTCCCGTTTCTTAACGCAAAACCTGTTTTGTGTTTCCAGTTGACTTCTTGAATCTCCACCCGGACGAGATTAATCATCCACAGAGGCATCAGATCTGGAGATAATCGGAGACCGCGCGTCGGGTCAATAGAATTTCTGCCAGTCGATATGCGAAGAATTTCGGCGCATTTTCTCTGGTATTGCTACGGTAGCTTTAATATTTTGTTTTTAGATCGGTTGCGTCACGGAGGAATTTCCTATTACAAATTTCGGCGGTCAAAAAGCGGTAAGTTCGTCCGCTTTTCCATATTCATTTGTGTGTTATCGATAGAGATGGATGAAACAAATAAACCATCAACCTTCAGAGTTTCAGAGAATAGACAATCTTGTGTGTAAAATACTGGAAAATGGATTTTATGATAAGTATGATTAGCTAACTGGGTCCAAACATTAGTTAAGTTATTTTATTGGCCTTGTTTTTTTTATATTTTGTCGACCACCTTAACTTTTTAATTGTTTAAACTGAATTCATTATTACTTTGTAGGATTTTCTTTTTTCTACAGGGTGTTCTACAAAGCATGGTGTACGAAAGTTATATTTTTTTAAATGAAATATCTTTCATATTTTCATGTTATTTAAATGAGCTTTTCAAATGATACATATGTACTAGTAAATTTACTTTTACATTTTTCGACACATTTTTTCCATTAAGAATATGTTTTCCTCAGCCACTGAGATTTTTATTTTTAAAGTTAGGGCAATAATTTTTTTGCCAGCGTATAAAAAAGAAACTTACTTAAAACCTTACAAATTAGCACAACATAAACATGCTATAACCAAGACTATAACGTTCGTCGTATCTTATATCACCCAAACCGGCCCGTCTCCATGTGGCCGTATCCCCGGAATTTTTCCCAATTGAATAATGTCATTTTACAGGTATTAATTGTAATTATTATAAAATAATACTACTTATTTTTGAATTAATTTTAGTTAGTTATTTACTTTAATCATGACTAATGGTGGTTAATATATTATATTAGCAATTTTCAATTCATGTTACATATTTAAATGTGTTGACGAAATAAGTGCAAGTGAATGTTTTAAAATATCATTTGTAATTTGTTTTAGAAGTCGGCCGGCCGGATCGTAGTTCTTGCTGGACAATATGCTTTTTTGGTTGTGTATGTAGCTTTCGCTTTCTTTGGCATCTATTTTATTTTCCTCCTGAGGCAAAATACATTAAAACGTCAAACAATTAAGTTGACTGACTAGAGCGTTTTACTAACATTTTTTTCTTTTTTATTAAATTTGTCCTCTAGAATGGATCTGCTATATATAGGTTGGTACCTACCTAATTATCATTGAAGAAATAAAAGGAAAAAAATAAAAAGCTAGTATCTGACCATATTTGGACGCGGCACCAATTAACACCACATTGGCCTCAAGGGCGATTTTGGGACACCTTTTGTTATATATTTTATAATAAATGGTATGCGAACAACATAAATACCTATATTTTTTTATCATACTTGCGTAAGTGAAATAAAACAGCCTCTAATAAATAGTTCTAGAATAACGTCCTATTTTTTACCTGTAGCAAATTTATTAATTACATTATTTATATATACATCAATACTGTATCTCAGTATCAACAGGTCACTCTTGGCTATGGTGTTTCGTATCCAAGTTTTTAATCGCAATTAATTTTCACCTAAAATATGTAAATTATACATGATGTTTGATCGGTCTAGGCGTACTAGGGAAGTAATTACCTCATTACCCCCTCAGCGTAAAACCACCCTTGATTGGCCTTAAGCCTTGGCCGATCCTAAATGTTGGAGTTTTATTGAAAAGAAATATAACTTTAGTAATGCATGCAATGCATTTTGTCTTTGAAAATAAAATGTACCTTAGAACATACAAACTGGTAAAAAATTATTTAATTAATTAAAAGGTAATTAATAATTTGAAAAGTAAAAAAGAATAAGGGGTCTACAAAATATAACCAGTAACACTCTACATTTCTATAACATGTTGGTATGTATTCTACAATTTACTTAGCCTTTATCCTAATCGCTTCCCTCACTAGATATTTCACCGCACGACACTGGGTTTTCCAATCTTTCGGGGCAACTATTCCCGCTTTTTATTATTCTTTTCGAAAAGAATATACTGAAATGAGTAAAACTGTAAAGGCAAAAACAGTTTTTTTATTTATTTCTAATTTCGACGGCTTCCTCGGCATTTTATGTATAGGCATACTGTATTAATTTTGAATCTCTTTTATATTCCCCAACCCCTGTTCTACTTTGAAAAGTGATCGGGGTTTCAACTGTGCAAAATTCCTTCAAAATTACCTCCATTTGTATCCTTTTTATTGCCATTTATAACAAAATCGATAACCAGCAGACCGATGGAAAGTCAAGTACTATTTTCTTTTTAGATTTTTATGAATTTTTACTCGTAAAAGGGACGTAATGCACTCGTGAAAAAATCACCCTCCGAGATTTTTTCAAATACTTACAAACATGTGTTCTAAATTTCATCGATCTGTGTGCCATAACTAATTGTGGTAAAGAGATAAACTAGTAAAACTGTGGTACTAACTCAAAAGGCGGCCAAAGAAAATATTTGTAATCGTGAAAAAAATCAATATCTAGTTTTAGCGTCCCTATATACCAAAAAATATGGTTTATCAATGCCGTCGGTTCTTCTGTCGGTTTGTCTGTCTGTCTATACTTCGCGGCATAATTTGAAAACTACTCATCAGATTGACTTCAAAAATTAAGGATCATATGAGGATGATCTGGTAATATTTTGGTAAAAATCCAGTATGGCAAAACAAAATAGCGGCCTAGTGAATTGTTAGGAAAATGATTTCTAAAAACACACAATTTATCCCATTTTGCACAAAAATCAAGTATCGTGAAATCAACTGGTAAAGATGGCGAAACAAAATGGCGGCTTACTAAAATATTTAAAAATTCAGCCTGAATAAAATAGTTAATGGAGTGGCTTAGAATTGTGTACCATGACTAAATGTGGCATAGAGATAAACTAGTAAAACTGCAGTTCTAATTCAAGACGGCGGAACAAAATGGCGACCAAATAAAATATTTGTAATCGTGAAAAAAATCAGTTTGTCAAGGTTTACCTATTTTCAGGTTATAGGTTCCCTAAATGACAAAAAATATGTATTATCAACTCTGTCGGTTCTTCTGTGGGTTTGGCTGTCTGTCTGTAGTTCGCGGCATAATTTCAAAACTACTCAGCTATTGACTTCGAGTTTTAGTCAAAAATTGAGGATCATATGAGGATGATCTAGTAATATTTTGATAAAAGTATTATGTAGAAATCAACTGGTAAAATCTTGGTACGAATCCAAGATGGCGGAACAAAATGACGGGTTACTAAAATATTTGAAAATTCATTCATTCATTCAGTACAATGAATGCGCGCGTAATTTAAATCTGGATTTCAATATTTCGAGGTGTGATTTTATGGCTTTGATGATGGTTTATAGCTTTAATGATGATTTTATCGACGAACCTGGGCTAACCTAACGCTAACTAGACAAGTTCACCTAATAGTATAGGTTTTGTTAAAAAAAAAATCATTGTTTTAATATAGACTTGGAATTTTGTTGGCATGCTACTGCGCGCTTTCTTTACAGCAAACCTCACCATTCTTAAACTATCCTAAATCGCATTATTAAATATAAGTTTTGGTAAAAAAAATATTTAAAAAGGTCATGTGCCTGAACGGGGACTCGAACACATATCGCACCCCTGTTTTACCTTGATAAAGTGGTCGGGGTTTCGACTCTGCAAAATGCCTTCTAAATTACCCCATTTTTACCCTTTTTCTTACCATTTATATGGGAACCATGAACTCATTTTGTATATAGACCGATGAAAAGTCATGTACTTATTTTCCTTCTAGATTATGAATTGTTTATTATAAAATAAAAGGATAAACGCCTACTCTAAACATTCATTTTGCCAACCACGACAAATAATTGCAAGCCGGCCCCGGTTTAAACTAGATTATAACTTCCTTTAAATATGTAAAAAAATGGGAGTTTCTCTGGGAAATCTTTTATCGACCATTTTTCACCGAAATTGGCTAAGTTCACAACTTAACTATTTAACAAAATTAATATTTGCAAATGGTAATTGTGAATAAACCTCGTTTATTTTATACTTAACCGGAACATTACCATCCGCCTTCACATTATTAGATCCTTGAAACAAAAAGTACACCAACAATACAATTCAACGTTTAAACAAGAAGGTGTGAAAAATCAATTGACAATAATAGAAAACCCAATCCTTAGTCATGCTAAAGAAACTTGCGTCACAAATAACTTTTTTTCCGCGGATATTCGCTTTTAATGTTGAACTAATTTTGTTTGTAATTTGTACAGGGTTAGCAATTTTGTTTCATAATATTTTAGTCTATTTGAGCCTTTATGTTTTTAAGAGGAGATAAAAAAATTAATGGGGCGAGTTAGGCGTCAAGTTATTTTTTAGCGATAAGAAATATGAAAAAGTGACAATTTGAAAAGATATATAGAAATTCGTGTATATTCTAATTTGAATAGATAACATTTTTTTTCTGTTTTTATAGTCACTTAATAATTTTGGGCCATTACTTTTTGAGTTATCAGCAAAAACTGTTAAATTTTTCCTATTATGACATATTAGTAGGTCATGCAAACAGGGTTAGGAATATATTTCATTCTGTTATAGTCAGTAAACGATGCAAAATGATTGTATAAAATTAATACAGTTAAAAGTGCTTGAAATCTTAAGAGGTAAAAATAATAAAAAACTTTTTCAAACCTATTTTTTTATTTCGCCATGTTACATTAAAGGAGATGAAATTCGCTTTTACGCGAATATCCCAATTCCGATGACAGCTACATGTAAAATAGCTATTACCATATCAGGAGACTATAAAATTCCTTATATTATTTTATAACTGTCAGACAAACAGTTTCCGAGATACCTTGGAGTGGAGCATTCACTCCAATTTGTCAAATTAGCTCTTTTGTCTTTTGAAATTTTAGTAATTATATTTTTTGGATATTACCCGTTTGCTCACCGGCAAGGGTGTAGAGTTAATGGCGCGGTATTACAAGTTTTCACTTTAATTGAATTTTTTGTGTGTCTGTCGGTCTGTTCAGAATCAAGTTTTGTATGCCAATTTCGACCCACTCCCACTTTACCAATCGATTTGATGTTTCATATATATATCAAGGCCAAATGACAATTCTAAAACTTGATGACCTTGACTTTGATTGTGGCACTAATCATTGTTTTTAAATCAGCCACTTCTATATAACCTATTTCTGTCAGTTTTGCGCACGTATATAGGTCCAACAACACTAAAAGACTAAGATGAGCTTAACCTAAACCGTGTTCTTGTTTACGCAAAATTGATTTAAATCGACTTTCGTTTGACATACTGCTTTAAAATAATTTGGCCAACACTAGAAGCGTCCACCCTAGGTTTTTATCCTATTTTCAAAGTTGTATATCTTAAAAAGTATCATGCGGATCTTGATGGAGTTGAACTTTTCGAAATGATTGGTTAACTAGCTTTCAATCGAAGTATTAATTTAATGTGTAGTACCAGTCAATACAGGATACAAACTGAAGGGATATAAAATGACCTAAAATGTTTGATGATTCCAATTTAACTAAAAAAATGCGGTTTGCATATTCATACGATTTTTACGTATTTAATATTTAAGTAAAAACGACGATTTTTAATATTTTTGCTGAAATCTGATTTTTTTAAACACGACCTTGTATTTTTTTGTTCACTATTCCGTCCACTTGTTCTTACGTTTACCACATTACCTTAAATTTCCGCGCGAGGTGTACAAGTGTGCTTTACATAGGAGATCCTCAAAAACTGAAGACACACCGTTTTTCTACACAAATTTGCTGAAATTTAACTTCACTTGAAACACTATGCATAAAATAATCATAATAACACACTACATTTATAACTTTCTTGTTTAACCATTCGTTTACTATTAAATATCCAGCAATAGCTTACCATATATCAATCTTAACATTCACAAAATCTTCCACATTCACGATCTTATTGTGTTGCAATTTGTGGATTCATTTCCTAGGTTAATATCTATTAGTCGCCCGCAAGAAAATGCAGATTTCTTCTTTAAAGTTTTTGATGACACCACTAACAGGTTTTGACTAGTTTTTGTGATGTTTTAATTTAAAGAAAAATATACATTTTTAACTTTTTCACTGTAACGCAATCAAATTATTTAAGCATTATTTTGTTATAAGTTTGTTATTCTATTATGATGATTTTTTGCTGCTAGACAATTTTAGGTCCTAGCTTACTTTATTTTGGGAATTTTTTGATTTTTTATATTTTCAGTTGTGTTTTAGAAATGAACTCGTAGAAATTATTATGGTATGTTGGTATGTTGTCTGTTTTTGAACTTGGATGAAACAAGAATGAGTTATCGGGTCTTTAAAAGTTTTGGTATTCCAAGTAGGTGTATGTTTCTATTTTTATTTTTTGTGAATGAAATTATTTGCAAAATTTCCGTGGACGTCGCACGGGGTAAATTAAAATGTAGATTTTTCTTACCTAAAAGACGCCGTGGTGTATGCCAAACTTTTAACTTTGCATGAATAAAGCAACGTGTCCTTAATATTTTGGTTTTTTTATTTTTGTTTTCATTGCCTCTCATGAGAGAGATACATACTTTTTTTCTTTAATTATAGCCATTTATTTTTTTTCAAAAGGTGAAGTTAAGGCTAATTTGACTATATTTTGTAAATAAAGTGCTTATTTAAAGGATTTTCGCCTATGTATCTTTATACGGGGTTGTATAATTGAAATAAATATAATAAATAAATTCTTCAAAACAAGCAGTAAGTAAATTATCTGTCTGTTGAAACAATACTTTATCACATTTTCTGTGTCCACTTGATTTAGAAACGGTGTCATTTTGACATGACTAGATACATCACATGACAGTAATAGAAATAATAATAACTTACTTTTAAAGTTGTAAGTTAGTGTGTGTGATATGGTTCGACGTTACTTAAGCAAACAACAGGGCGATTGGTATGCTTTTAGCTGGCGCACGCCAAGTGAGCTTTTTTGATGTTTCAGAAAATAGGATAAGTCAGCTTGAAAATAGGTCTGTTGAAACGAATCCGGTACGCAGACGCCCGCGCCGTAGACAAGGACGGGCAGATCAATTACTCTCTAATTAGTATCTCTGCAAGAAAATTTTCCACTCCTTTCACGTATTTGAGAAATCAGCTTTCACGTATTTGAGAAATCAGCACATTTTCTGAGTGACAAATAACTACCAAAATTGCCTGCATGGAGCTGATGTTTTAGTCGTGTCCCATTGCGAGCTCATCAGAAAGTACAAAAAATGAACTGGGCTCGTCAGCATCTGAAGTGGAACCCGGAATGGGAAACTTTTTTATTTACTGACGAAAGCAGAACTAGATTACACTGTGATTAACAAAGAATTCGCGTTTGTTGAAACAGGCAAACTCCTTCCCACCATGCCGTAGTTCAAGAGGTACATTCTTATGGTGTGCACCAGTTATGGTCTGGGCTGGTATTAGATATGGCAGTCGCACGGTCTTGTGCATTGTGGATGGCAAAATAAATGCTAACATTTACCACACCCTCGAAGTCGGTGAGAGATTTATTTTTGTTATTTAAGAGCGCCGTTGTAGGCTGATTAAGAAAGAAAGATTAAGGAGTATTAATATTTTTAGTTAGAGTATTCGAGTTAATTCAGTTTAGTTTTTCATATAGGTACGTTATCATGCAGCTGTACCTTATGGTGGTGAGAAAGCCCAACCGAAACGCCGGTTTCAACGACGTTTTGGGGTTGTTTATTGATTTGCCCTGTAGCTTTATGTCTATTGGTTTCATTCGACAGAAGGTCGTTAAATTTGATTAAATCTTGTACTTCTAGTTTATCACTATTAACATTGGTGCTTTGGTTAAAAGTATTATACTCAGTACTGCAATCAGTAGACACTAAAGAATGTTGTCTAAATGATTCGTAACTTGAAGTTTCTCTTATGTTTTGATTTAGTTCTAAGGAACTGTCATAAAAAAAGTGGCGCTGAAGACAGCGACGTCGGCTGAACAGAACTTTAGGCAATACAAAAATGTCATTTTCATCAAAGTAAAGCCCCCAAATTGGCTCTACATGAAGTGTCAAATTTTTTATGATAATTTCCCCTGCGGAAGTAGATATTTGCTATTTCTATTAAAAAGTCTCTGCCCTAATATGCTATTTAGAAATATTTTATTTTTTTAACCCAATTTCACAACTATGAAACAAGTTCTGAGAGTAGCGATGGGAAGGTATTATAGGGGAAAGTAAGCCAGTTTATTTAAATAAATATCACTAATTCATCTATCTTAAAATTAATTACGATTTATTCAACCTCTGTTAACGTTCATGCCCGGTGGATAAAATACTATAACTAAGACACAAATTATTTTTTTGTTCAATTTTTTACGTTGACAAAGTGGCTTACTTTCTAAAAGCTTGGCGTAAAGTCTTTCAAGAGACCTGCAGTTTAGTTTATGTTTAAAATTTTTTGAAAGTGAATTTGCACTTCACTGACTTTTATTTAAGTCAATTTTTCCACTTCACAATTTAAGTCCGAACAGTTTATTCAATTGAGCAAGAGTTTATAATCAATGTCTTTGTAAAGCGCAAAACTTATTACAATCGCTTTATGTCCTGAGGACAATAACTCAACTTACAATTAAAAGTTCTACAAAACCTGTTAAATTCAGAATGTTGAAGAATTTTTTTAACCAAATGGAGATGGAAAGTGTCCAAATGGATCTTTTAGGGTTTTCTATTTTTGGTCGGATGTATCTTCTCTTTTCGTTAAACGTTATAACAAGATAACTCCTTTCAAGAGATTGTCAACTAATTCTCGATTTATTAAAGTCAACGTATGTCCTAATCACTAGGTCCAGTAGCAATCAGCTGTTTATATTTTTAGCAAAAGTCCAAAATTCACTTTTGACTAGAAAGTAAAACTTGATTGAAGTAAGTATCAAAAGAATTTTACAATAAGGGTCATTGATTGTCAACAGACGTGGTAAAGAAAATTTTACAAAACGGTTTAGCAACGATTAAATTTTGTTTAAACAAATTTAGCAACTATTTAAAATTCAAATACTTATTCCCTCGGCTTTCCACGAATCTCGAAAATGTTAGTCGCGAAATTATTAAAATATGGTTACAGCACACCACAAATATATGCACGTTAATTTATCATGCACCGGTAAAATAATAAATAAATCGAACTATTCGATTGTTATTAATAATTGCACGATTCTCTGTGTCTAATGAACTTACTCCAGACAAGCCTTTACTGTTAAGAGGGCTCCTAAGTTTCGGTAGCTGTGCGGACCAAGTAGTCTGATGGGATTATTTAAAAGCGTATTTTCGAAGCTACACCTTAAATACTATCTTAAGTTTATGAATGCCCTAATTTGGGGAAACACTCAATACATGCAGTTTATCTGATAAACAATTCTAGGAACCATCCATTTAAGGAAAGAACCTTTAAAAGTCATAAAATCGGTATGTCTTGAATAAGAAGTTCGACTCACTTAAGGTAGAATTTTAAAACATTAAATTGTTATTAACAAATTTGAACACTGATAAGTTAAAACAAAATATTTTTGTCGTTAAAAAACAATTACCTGAGATATGTTAAGTTCAAAAGTTGAGAACAAAATTCGTTTACGTTTACAAGTTAATTTTAGCAGATATTATTTATGAAAAGCAGAATATGTTTAAGCAAATCAATAAATAGAAGGGTCGCAAAGTTGGAGAGACTTTACCAGATAACATTAATGTTTGCCTACTATGATGAGATTCCATTGAATATGTCTAGTGATGAGTTAAGTTCATTTAAAATTATCAAAATAATGACATTAAAATGTTGCCAGAACTCAGTTATAAAATACTTAAATGTTCATAAATATTAATAAATGTTGTAGAAAATTAATTAAAATAAATTTTTTAAAAGATTCTTAAGTTCAGAAAAATTGAAAGTTAGAGTTAACACAGCCTAAGGCCAAAGTTGAAAAGCTCAGAAATGTCTTAAACACCTCAAAGGGAGTTAAAAACATTATCGAGATATTTTTAAAATCTCTGGTAACATTTCGGATCAAATGTGTAAGCACCAATATGGGTAAAGACAGAGACTAACTAGTAGCTTCGAATGCAAAAACCAGACTAGATTTGGCTACATACCTTGAGTTTATCTTCCTTGCGATAATTTAAAGTACCAAAAAGACTTCTGTTCTTCTCGTTACCCCAGCAAGCTGTGCGCATACATGGTTAGTAGGTCATATGACGATTTGGCGAACCCACGGGCGAAAATCTTAATTTAGAGCTAAGGGCAATGCAAATTTTCAGATAGAAGCGCCGGTGTAAATTCCCCGTGGAAGGAAAATTCCTTATCGATGGCTTCGGTACTATACGTGTTAACATCTTCGTGGAATTGATTTCGCGGCAGAAAAACGCAAAACGTTTTGTTAGTTTCGGCGGTACTCGCCTACAACGCAGTTTGGACCAATCAGAGCAAAGTCGGATTTTCGTTTTTGTAATTTATTCAGTCTTAATCTCAGATATGTAGAAGCAGCAGCAAAATTTGGAGCTTCAGGGAAATCGGTTTCTATTTTTTCTTAAGTTATTTTGATGTTATGGACGAAAATATATGCCTGCGATTTTATCTCGATTTTTTCCATAATTTGATTTTCTAAAATTTGTTAAAAATCACCAGGTCTATTTAGTCCGTGGATTGTTGCATTATTTAATAGTGTCCTACGTTTTTTTTTTGAAAATTGATCAAAATTAACTTTTCCGTGAAGAATTTGAAAAACTGTAATTCTAGATAAAAGAATTGATTTATTTTTCCCTATCTTTTAATGCCTGTACGGGCGCGCTAGATCACAATATGTAGAAGTTTCTACCGATCAGCTGTTCACCCGATCGAAAGACCCAAAATATAAAAAAATTTCTTAAAAAACTGGGATATGTCTAGTTCGAAAGAGAACGTGAAAATATGCGTTTTTTTCTTAATAAGTTTTATTTTTATCACTTTTAAAATAAAATTAACATTTTTTCAAAAAAATTTTAAGCAAATTAAAACTTTCCCAAAAAGGTCATGTTAGGATTCAAAATGATGTTTATGTTAAATTATACCTTTCGTTTTGAGCTTAAGTTTCGGTTTTATGAGGGGTTTTATGAGGGGTTTTAGTGCTGGGTCAAAATGAGCCCATTTTAAGCCGTAAAAAAAAATTCTAAAAGTCTGATTTGACTCCAACTTTTAGAAAAGTGTATTTAATCTATACCTTTCATATTCTGAAAGAATTTTAAAAATATCTTTACGAACAAAAATTTTCATTTTTGAGATACCCCTGATTTGTAGCTCTCGTATCGCCCCGTATATGAACTTCTAAAATTCGCAAATGAGATTTTTTAGTATCATCTGTTATTTTCGCATCTGAGTACAGACAATGAACTCATATAAGTTATCGACTGGCTTATATTCTATCCATTTATTGTTACAGTGTTTTGAGAAAATTCGATTCAACTTGCCTCTTGTTTATTTGGCTGATATTTAGGTAAATCATTTAGTTTAATACAAAATCGTATAATACTGTTATAAAATCATGGATTGTTCTTAGACTCTTTATTTATTTTGACATAAATGAGTTATTTCAGCGCCAAGTGAATCTCAGATTCCGGCCTGGTATACCGCGCCACTTCAGATCTTTTACATGTAAAAGGATAGGAAAAGTGGTTCTTATCGCCTGCTAAGTTATTAAACTGATTTTAAAGTTTTACTTGAGATTTTTGTGGACAACATTGGCTTATGGCCTTATATTGTCTTTGTGAATTGTTTTTAAAGGCGATTTGTTTTAGCTTTTAAAAATGGGACTGAAGTTTTTTTTTATATCTGTAGATATTTCCTTGTGTTCTCTTATATTAAAAAGATACAATTTCATGACACGCAGTATGCTTCATCGATATAGAGCTGTTCGTCATGCTAAGGGTAGTTTTGGAAAATATTAAAATTTCTAATTTTTAACTTTAATGGTTCTATTGTTTTACTTTATTTCGTTACTTCCTTGTTATTTTGTAAATAAAATGTTTATTGTTGTCATTAAACAGGTTATGGCTAGCAATAAAAACAAAAATAAAGTACAAAATATTATCTACACATTACTCTATTCATGCAAAGGTGAAGGTAAAGTTACGACTACACCACAGCGACCTTCAAAAAAATAAGAAAAATATTCACATTTTAGATTAACCTGTAATTATTAGGGTTAGCTCACAACAATTTTGCGAATAACTTCATTTACAAAAAAATACAAGTACCAGCATACACCTATTTGAAATACCAAAGCTTTTAAAGATCGGATAACTCATTTTTGTTTCATCCAAGTTTAAATACATATATATAAAATCAATATCACTTAATTATTTCCTTGAGTGTATTTAACTTATGAAACAAAGCTGTATAAAATTAAAAATAATTTTTCGTTTTATATCTTCTTCCCAATGAGATATTTAATTGGAATATTAGAGACTACATTAAAAACTTGCCCTACCTAAAAATTATGTTGCACGCCCTAAGGCTAGGATTGCCAAGTGTCCAGCTTTTCGCGCGATATCCCCCTTTAGTGCAAATTTGACCCGTGTCCCCCTCTATGCTGAGCTCCGATCATCAGGACTTGGCAACCCTAATTCAAGCGTTTATGATCTCTCCAAACCTTCGATTTTTTTTAAACTATTTAAGCAAATGTATAAGTAAATCTTAAATAAAACTGATGCTGTACATCTTTATCTTAGACTAGATGGAGAAAATTTTGAAGGGTAATTTCGTCACGATTGCAGTCTCCCACAAACGTAATTAATAATAAAAAGTAAAACTATATTCATTATATATTTTATTCTACAATAATCTATATTTTCGAATTCTTATACTTGTATAGTAATTTAATTTTGCTGAATCCAGTTCAATAAAATACTATAAAATATAAAGGCATCTCTTTTTATTTTCCATTAAAACATTTTTTAGATTTAAAGCCTAATCTACAATAACGTTTTATAAAATGCAATATTCCACATTTATTGGGAATTAAAATGTATATGTTATAAATAAAAATGCGTCAACGTAAGTAGGTAAGTACTAAGTAACATGAAACATATCAATTAAATATTTAACTTAATAATTAAACAGTCTTGAAATTAATAAATAGGTACGTCTTTTACGGTCGTCGATCCTTGATTATAGTTACCTGAAAAAAAAAGGAAAATTATATTTTTGTATACAGATTTTGTTTAAAAAATTGTTAATTTCATTTTTTGCGGTTGTTTACCTCTGCATTTCCTACTGCCTTTGTAATATATACATGATAACTTAAGTAGGAGATAAGACTTAACCGAAAGTGTTTCAATAAACTGTTTTCGAATCATGTGTAAAATTCTACGCATGTTCCCTGTAGCTAGACCAAAACACTTGGCCTTTTAATTAAGAATAATTCGAAATTTCGTTTTAATCCGAAGGTATGACTTTTCGGAGCCAAACATAGAGAATAGCAATGAAGTAATGAAAAGGTTTAACGACAAAATGAGAAGTGATATAAGAAAAAAACAGAAAACGCATGATTCCACTGAGAAGTCCAATAATAGTGGTGATTAAATCATGCCACCAACAATAATTGATGGGGTCAGGCAGCAACAACGAACAATGGGTGAAATGACAAAGAAAGAAAACAAGTCAGATAAGTGAAATCTTAAAACTAGACACATGCGATTACTAGGTAAACAAAGTTACTGGTATGTACATAAGAGAGTGTATCAGAAAATGCTTCAAAAACGTCATACTTCTGATTAGAGTGATATAGCAAGAGGCATCCTATACTTCAATGAACGGCATATACTGTTAAAATGCAACGAGAAAAACATATCTTAAAAAAATAAGTGGTTTAATGATTCAGACGAATAGCGAACAATGGTTGGTAAGAGATTTTGTATGTAATGCATTATAGACTCAATAGGATTCTTTGGATATTAGATCCATGATAGTACACGAGTTAGATGGCGGATAATCGTATCTCGAAATTAACATAAGTCAGATAATGATTATACTTGACAGACAATTACTTTTTATCGGCATAGAATGGTTTCATTACATGGTATCAAAAATCCAGTGAACCCGTCAATCTGAGTTGTTTTTTTTTAAATGCGGGGTATGGGTCAATTTTTACCTAACTAAAATGAAAGCTAAATAAAATGCTTTATTTTTTTTTCGAATTTTGGATTCTTCTCAAGATTTTAAACATGTTTCATAAAGCATGTCCTGACATCTACATCCAATTTCAGTTGTTTTTGGAACAATGGTTATTGAGAGGCGGTGAAATTTAAACGGTTTGATGTAGAACAAAATGCATATTTCTGTCCTAGTTATTTGTCATTTTTCTTGTGGCGTTACTTTTCAATTCAGATCTTTAGAGGTAATTCCATAAAACAAGTTTCTAATATAATAAGTTGTTTTTATAAAAGTGTTAATAGTTTTATAATGTTGTTATCAATAAGTAAGGCCTACGATCAGTTTAGAATATCATAGCCTAAAACATGTTAGTTTAAATTATGAACCATCTCCAACATTGCTGAAGCTAAATTATTGACAAATTATTGTAATTTTTTTAAAAACAAGTAGTCCAAACGCTGGTGACTATAACAGGGACCATAAGATACCCAGACGAAATAAGTATAAAAAGTTGCTTTTTGGGCAGATAAATAAAATAGCTGTAATATAAATTGCTGTTAGCTGTTATAAATACGAATATTCGATATTTACCTGATAGCTAATATTAACAGGGGTCAGAAGATATACAATATAAATATAATAAAAATATTTTTTAGTCTCTTAGCTCAGTTATCTCACTAAGCATCTCGATTACTCCTGGCAATGGGATTTTAAGAAATTGAAAAGTTTCAATTTTTAAAATGAAATACGATTTTGTGTTTTTTAAATGCCTATATGAGGTAGCATTAGTTGTATTTATTTTTTCTAACACACAGTATCAGAACGATGCAAACAAAATTAAATCTATGAACTACAAATGTCTTAACTATCTTTCACTGAAAGCAGCATCACTGTTGATGCCTATTATGAACATGTTTGATATAAGTTCATAAGATACTGAACCAACTTCTTCCGAATAATGAAGGACGAGACGAAATCGCTGGTCTGAGAAATAAAGTAATTTAAAATACCCAACAACTTTTAAGTTTAATGAAATATTTTGTCTGCCATTTAAAAATACCGAACCTGGCCAATATTCACCCTAATTATTTCAACACTTTTTGTAATAACATTTAGGATATGTAATTTAACGAGTTCATTCGAGTTTATTCATTATCACTAGTATAATGAATAAACAAACTAATTTTGTTCATTGATTTTTACTAATTTATTTGAGTTTGACAACTGTATTTTTAATTTTACGGCCCGATCTATTTATGTATAGAAGGTTTAATAATGGGTAACCCGTTAAGATCTACTTTAGCTGAAATATTTCTTGATAACTTAGAACAAATAATAAATAATCACCCTGTAAGAGATTTATTGGTTCAGATATTTTAGATTGTTACACAGGCATAGAGAGACAAACTTAACCTTTTTCTAAATTGTATTAACTATATAAAAACATAGGATTTACTCTAAAATTAGAATAAAATAAGTCCATGCACTTTTTAGATTTAAAAATCAGAAAAAATAATAATAAACTCGATTTTGAAATTTATCACAAATCATCGTATACAGCAATAAAAATGCATAATACATCAAACCACCGATGCACACATAAAATGGCAGCTTGTCATAGTTTTGTACATCGTTTTATTAATGTACCTCTTTCAAAAGAAAATTATAACAAAGGAATTAATGCTATAAAACCGATTACAGTCAATAATGGTTATGACTTAACCATGGTTTATCCTAATTATAATACAAAAGACAATATTAAATTTAACCCATTAACATATACAGGGAACATTAGCAATAAGAATTTTTAAATAAAACAAATCATAAAACGCCTACCTTTTTGTGCAAATAATACTTCACATAGATCTATTAAGAATAATAAGTCTAATATAAATAAGGTCCAAAAATCTGCGGTATATGAATAAAAATGTGGTTCTTGTATATTGAAAAAGAAAAACAAAAAAAAACATCATATATTAATTAGACGTATTTTAGCAGTTGGTTTTTTAAAAAATTTAAATTGATAGTGCAATTCCCCGCTCGTACCATAACTTTTGCTGTTGATTACATATTTCTAAAACAAAAATTACGTATTAAACAAAGAACAGATTCTGATTATGCAAACCAGACAACCTAGAATTTAAAAAATAAAAAAAAGCCAATAAAAATTACAAGTTAAATTACTTGGAAAATCTAGAAATTGATGAGAGGAAAAACGGTAATATTTTATTGAACGATTAAATAGGCTTAAGCGACCCCCCATTGTTGAACCTTTATACCTAATGTCTGCATGGGCTAAGTAGGTGACACCTTTACTCTTTTATTATGTTAAAATATCCAGTATTAGTATCAGTCTTAAATTGGCTTTTAAAAAAGAGACAGGGTGTCCAAACAGTTAACAGTTGTCAAACTGTAACAAATTAGTGGAAATTACTAAAAAAAAAATAGTTCGTTTATTTATTATACTAGTTTAGGAGACGATGCAGTTTTTTCATTAAAGTTTGGTCTAAAAACATTTTTTTTCTTGTATTTAATACTACATTTAAAATAAAAACGGGTTTTAGTAACTAAAAGTAAGTTAATATCGGAGTGCGTTAGTAATGAATTGTAATGCATAACCCTAATAGATAAGAAAAAACAAACAAATACTTGCAAAATATTTCCTAACTAGTAATCGCTGCCATTTAATTCAAAACGGGACAGCAATTGACCCATCACCATTAACATTATCGTTGGGTGGCACATCATTAATGGACCTCTTTGTCCTCGAGTGTGCCTTCTCCTCTTGCTCGTTTTCGGAGCCCGTCGTGGTATCATCCGATGTTTCGCTCTTGAAACTATCTTTATCCGTAGAGGAATCCATCCCAAACCAACTCTTTACTGCATTAATAATAAAAGACATTTTACTGCACAATATCAAAGTAGGGATTTAACTATTTTCGTCAAATTGCCTATATCAGTAATCCGTGTTATTGATTTAATTTGGCAGAATATCACACGCCCGTATGTTTGTTAACAGATTTGTTCTTTCACGTGATTTTATGGACACCTTCACTTAATGAATGCTTTGTACTATAAATGTCTAAAGTCTAAACTCAAACTTACAATTTTCTAATAAACTGGCTTTAACTGGTATCGTTTTATATAGTGACAGCTTGCTTCTATCGTGCTTAATAATTAAATCCAGAAACAAAATTCTTATGTTTTTCAGTGGTGTTGGTAGTACAAGTATTTAATTTTAGCTGGCTATAATGTAGATGATGCGTCGAGTACTTGAAAGAGTAAGCGGAAAATTTTATTATTGTTTCAAGAATCACTTATTTTAAATCTGTAGATGCTAAGTTTCAATAAAATAAATTTTCAATAAAAAAGTTGCGTTGTTTAAGCTTAGATTATTTTTAGATAATTATTATATCCAGATTAAATTATGCGGAAACGAAACCCTTAGAAATATTAAATTTATTGTGGCAGATCATTGGTTTTACCATTGCATTGCTTTAGTTCACCATGCTCTTTTTAGGTTACTAAATATTTTGATTCCGTTTAAGATATTCATTTCAATTTTGGAATCTGATTAAACTCGATGTAAAAGAGAATCTAGAAGCTTAAATACACCAACCTCTACTACAAAATGCCCCCCTCTATAGTATGACAATTGAACTTTTTGTACTTAATCCACTTCTTTATCATTTTATGGACAAAAACGAAAGAGCAGCTTTCAGAAAATATGTAAAACATGTTGAAGCTAAACCCTAAGTACAATTTTCTAAAAAAATACGTTTCCAATAAAGGGAAAATAATGGACCCCGTAAATTGATCCCAACTTTGTATTGCATTCAGCAGTCTTGGGAATCCTACGGAAGTATCTGTAGTTCTACTGACACAATCGAATCACACGACCCTCAGTGTTGCCCTTCGTTCTTGATCCTGACGAACTTCGAACGCATTTGTCTGCCTGTTTTTTTTCAAACCATCTTCCAAATGGTACAAAATAACATTACATACATTTCATCGATTAGCCATCGCGCGTCGGATTCATTGTTTTTGTTGCAATTGTGTGAAATTTTGTACACCAGATTTCTATTTACAGAGTTGATGATATCATTTTGCAGCTACTCAACTATTTAATACTTCAAATTCAAAGTCAAAATCATATTTTAACTATATTTCTAAATAAATAGAAATCAAATAACATTATTCAATAATCTTAATTTCACCTAGTATACCATGAAATATGCTGTTCCAAAAAAAGACTATAATCTCTGACAATCAGTCACTTATACAAAGTAAATGTGATATAGAGATAAACTAGTAAAATGGTGGTACGAATTCAAAATGGGGACCAAATAAAATGTTTAAAAAGACAACGTAAAAAAATTTTCTTATTCAAATGATTTCAAATTTCTCACAAAAATTAAATGTGATATAGAAATAAACTGGTGTTGATTTCTACAAACTTTGAAGTAAACTGGAAAAAAAATTTTTACGTTAATTTTTTAAACATTTTATTTGAATTCATACCAGAAATTTACCATTTTATGACTATATCACACTTAATGCTATAATATATATATATATAATGTGTTTTTATTAGGGTGTACATCCGTTCACTACTGTCGTTCTGAAAAGAACAGTTTTGCTGACGTTTCGCCAAAATCACATTTGGCATTTTCGAAGCTTTCTTTCTCGCGTCCGAATAGAGACTGAAGTGTTGGTGACTGCGACGCTTCCTTTTATACCCCCACTCGGGGCCGAAGGTTATATCTGCGCAGGCGTTGGTCGTTATTTATGTTTTCCGGATGGTGCTGTTGTTGCGCTAATTGCGCTTGAGTTTTTGCGATTTTAGATTTGTCTATTATTGTCTTCCATACTGTTGGTAGTTTTAATGATTCGTCCCTTTTATTTAAATCACCTTGCTTTTCAATTTCTATGGCTTCTCGGATTATTCTGGTCTTATAATGTTCTATATTGGCAATCTCCCTACACCCATCGAAATTTATTTTATGGCCGGTTTCCTGATGATGTAGGAATAAAGCTGAGGTTGTTTGTTTATTTCTGATGCTGAGTTTATGCTCTTCCACTCTTGCTGATATTCGCCTGTTAGTTTGCCCTACGTACAACTTTTCACAGTCCTGGCACGGAATACTGTACACTCCGTGGTTTTCCAGTTTGATTTTATCTTTTGGGTTTCCGAGTAGTTTACCTATAGTTGTTTGTGGCTTGTGTATTGTTTGTATGTTGTGTTTCCTCAGAATTCTTCCGATTCTGTCTGTTGTGCCTTTTACATATGGTAAGACTACTCGTTGCTTTCCCGGTTCATATTTTTTGTTGTTTGTTGTTCGGGAAACTTGTGCATTAATAGCTTTCTCTATGGTGCGATTTGTGTAGCCATTTTTCTTTAAAGCACTAGATATTACCTTAAGTTCGTTTTGTCTCGTCTGTGTTTCAGTTAGTCGCACGGATCTAGATATTAGAGTATTTGCCACAGCTTGAATTTGTGCTGGGTGATGATGTGATTTTGCATTTAAATATCTGTCTGTATGTGTTGGTTTTCTATACACGGTGTATTCGAAATGTCCGTTATGTAGTTTTGTGACCAAAACATCTAAAAATGGTAGTTTGTTGTTTTCCTCTAACTCTAGAGTAAATTGTATTCTGGGGTGGATTGAATTTACGTGAGTCAGAAATTTTTCGAGCTCTGCATGACCATGTTGCCATATAATAAATATGTCATCCACATAACGAATCCATAATTTGGGTTTTAAACTTGCTTTCTCAAGAGCTTCTTTCTCGAAGTATATCATAAATAAATTCGCGACTACTGGTGATAGCGAGGACCCCATTGGAGCACCATCCATTTGTTTATACATTTGCCCGTTGAAAGAAAAATAAGTATTTTTGAGGCAATGCTCCGAGAGTTCTATTATATGTGCCTGGAAATCCTCGTTCATAGCAATCTTGTCCAATGCTTCGTCGATGGGAATACTGGGATATAACGATTTGACATCTAGGCTTGCTATGATGTCGTTTTTTTCAAGGACGATATCTCGTATAATTCGAGTGAAATGCTCCGAGTTTTTTACAAATGAATCAGCTTTTTCTACAGTTGGTTGCATAATTTCAGAAAGGTATTTCTCCAGTTTTTGTAGCGGCGAATTAACAGCACTAACAATAGGTCTGATAGGCGCACCTGGTTTGTGTATTTTTGGTAAACCATAGAGTTTAGGACATCTGCTCGACTTTTCCCGTGGTATGATTTTTTGTTGAATTTCGGGGTTTATTGGTGAACTTTTTATTTTATTTTTAGTTGTTTTTTCTAGGTACGTTGTCGGGTCCCTTGGAATAGGCCTATAACAATTGTCTTGTAGGATATCCTGCATTTTTTGTACGTAATCTTGAGTATTCATAACCACAGTTGCGTTTCCTTTATCTGCTGGAAGGATTGTGATGTTTTTATTTTTTCGGAGGTTTATTAGGGCCCTTTGTTCAGTGGCATTTAGGTTTTGTTTTGGTGTTTTGCTTGATCTTAAAATTCTTGCCACCTCTTGTCGAATCTCCTCTGCTTTTGTTTCTTCAGAGGAGTCAAGGACAGCTTCCACTCCAGCTATTATTTCTTCTTTAGGGATTTCCTTAGGAGATATCGCAAAATTAAAACCCTTACTCAGTACGGATTTTTCACTTTCTGAGAGACTGTAGGATGATATATTATGTACTAATTTATCGATGTCTACTGACGATCTTTGTGGCTGACTCGACTTTCTTAGAAGATTGTCATACTTTTTCGAAAGTTTATCTGTCTTAATATTCTTATTTGTTTCTGTTCGCCAAAAAGCCAAAGTTTCTATGCGATTCCACAATAAAGGGTGAATGATGTTACTTAGTTTAAGGTGTAACTTTAAAAGTTCTTTCTCTGTCTCGGCTAGTTGTTTTCTAGTTCTAGTTGTTTTCTAGTATTAATGCACAAGTTTCCCGAACAACAAACAACAAAAAATATGCACCGGGAAAGCAACGAGTAGTCTTACCATATGTAAAAGGCACAACAGACAGAATCGGAAGAATTCTGAGGAAACACAACATACAAACAATACACAAGCCACAAACAACTATAGGTAAACTACTCGGAAACCCAAAAGATAAAATCAAACTGGAAAACCACGGAGTGTACAGTATTCCGTGCCAGGACTGTGAAAAGTTGTACGTAGGGCAAACTAACAGGCGAATATCAGCAAGAGTGGAAGAGCATAAACTCAGCATCAGAAATAAACAAACAACCTCAGCTTTATTCCTACATCATCAGGAAACCGGCCATAAAATAAATTTCGATGGGTGTAGGGAGATTGCCAATATAGAACATTATAAGACCAGAATAATCCGAGAAGCCATAGAAATTGAAAAGCAAGGTGATTTAAATAAAAGGGACGAATCATTAAAACTACCAACAGTATGGAAGACAATAATAGACAAATCTAAAATCGCAAAAACTCAAGCGCAATTAGCGCAACAACAACAGCACCATCCGGGAAACATAAATAACGACCAACGCCTGCGCAGATATAACCTTCGGCCCCGAGTGGGGGTATAAGAGGAAGCGTCGCAGTCACCAACACTTCAGTCTCTATTCGGACGCGAGAAAGAAAGCTTCGAAAATGCCAAATGTGATTTTGGCGAAACGTCAGCAAAACTGTTCTTTTCAGAACGACAGTAGTGAACGGATGTACACCCGAAATAAAAACACATTGTATTTTTCCATCCGTGAAGGAGTAAAAATCAACACTATACACCTCTACGGGGAGGAGATTTTCAAGACAATCAAGATGTATGAGAGACTGAGAGGTAAGAAAACTAATCTTTTATGTGATCTAACCTTTCAAATTAAGTGTCGTGACAGCGATTTACTTCCTACTTTTACACGGTTGTCTTATCATACTAAAACTAGTAAAACTAACACCATACTTCAAAATGCTAGTAAGGCGTTATTAAAAGAACAAATCCATCAAACTAGAAAACAACTAGCCGAGACAGAGAAAGAACTTTTAAAGTTACACCTTAAACTAAGTAACATCATTCACCCTTTATTGTGGAATCACATAGAAACTTTGGCTTTTTTGCGAACAGAAACAAATAAGAATATTAAGACAGATAAACTTTCGAAAAAGTATGACAATCTTCTAAGAAAGTCGAGTCAGCCACAAAGATCGTCAGTAGACATCGATAAATTAGTACATAATATATCATCCTACAGTCTCTCAGAAAGTGAAAAATCCGTACTGAGTAAGGGTTTTAATTTTGCGATATCTCCTAAGGAAATCCCTAAAGAAGAAATAATAGCTGGAGTGGAAGCTGTCCTTGACTCCTCTGAAGAAACAAAAGCAGAGGAGATTCGACAAGAGGTGGCAAGAATTTTAAGATCAAGCAAAACACCAAAACAAAACCTAAATTCCACTGAACAAAGGGCCCTAATAAACCTGCGAAAAAATAAAAACATCACAATCCTTCCAGCAGATAAAGGAAACGCAACTGTGGTTATGAATACTCAAGATTACGTACAAAAAATGCAGGATATCCTACAAGACAATTGTTATAGGCCTGTTCCAAGGGACCCGACAACGTACCTAGAAAAAACAACTAAAAATAAAATAAAAAGTTCACCAATAAACCCCGAAATTCAACAAAAAATCATACCACGGGAAAAGTCGAGCAGATGTCCTAAACTCTATGGTTTACCAAAAATACACAAACCAGGCGCGCCTATCAGACCTATTGTTAGTGCTGTTAATTCGCCGCTACAAAAACTGGAGAAATACCTTTCTGAAATTATGCAACCAACTGTAGAAAAAGCTGATTCATTTGTAAAAAACTCGGAGCATTTCACTCGAATTATACGAGATATCGTCCTTGAAAAAAACGACATCATAGCAAGCCTAGATGTCAAATCGTTATATCCCAGTATTCCCATCGACGAAGCATTGGACAAGATTGCTATGAACGAGGATTTCCAGGCATATATAATAGAACTCTCGGAGCATTGCCTCAAAAATACTTATTTTTCTTTCAACGGGCAAATGTATAAACAAATGGATGGTGCTCCAATGGGGTCCTCGCTATCACCAGTAGTCGCGAATTTATTTATGATATACTTCGAGAAAGAAGCTCTTGAGAAAGCAAGTTTAAAACCCAAATTATGGATTCGTTATGTGGATGACATATTTATTATATGGCAACATGGTCATGCAGAGCTCGAAAATTTCTGACTCACGTAAATTCAATCCACCGCAGAATACAATTTACTCTAGAGTTAGAGGAAAACAACAAACTACCATTTTTAGATGTTTTGGTCACAAAACTACATAACGGACATTTCGAATACACCGTGTATAGAAAACCAACACATACAGACAGATATTTAAATGCAAAATCACATCATCACCCAGCACAAATTCAAGCTGTGGCAAATACGCTAATATCTAGATCCGTGCGACTAACTGAAACACAGACGAGACAAAACGAACTTCAGGTAATATCTAGTGCTTTAAAGAAAAATGGCTACACAAATCGCACCATAGAGAAAGCTATTAATGCACAAGTTTCCCGAACAACAAACAACAAAAAAATATGAACCGGGAAAGCAACGAGTAGTCTTACCATATGTAAAAGGCACAACAGACAGAATCGGAAGAATTCTGAGGAAACACAACATACAAACAATACACAAGCCACAAACAACTATAGGTAAACTACTCGGAAACCCAAAAGATAAAATCAAACTGGAAAACCACGGAGTGTACAGTATTCCGTGCCAGGACTGTGAAAAGTTGTACGTAGGGCAAACTAACAGGCGAATATCAGCAAGAGTGGAAGAGCATAAACTCAGCATCAGAAATAAACAAACAACCTCAGCTTTATTCCTACATCATCAGGAAACCGGCCATAAAATAAATTTCGATGGGTGTAGGGAGATTGCCAATATAGAACATTATAAGACCAGAATAATCCGAGAAGCCATAGAAATTGAAAAGCAAGGTGATTTAAATAAAAGGGACGAATCATTAAAACTACCAACAGTATGGAAGAGAATAATAGACAAATCTAAAATCGCAAAAACTCAAGCGCAATTAGCGCAACAACAACAGCACCATCCGGAAAACATAAATAACGACCAACGCCTGCGCAGATATAACCTTCGGCCCCGAGTGGGGGTATAAAAGGAAGCGTCGCAGTCACCAACACTTCAGTCTCTATTCGGACGCGAGAAAGAAAGCTTCGAAAATGCCAAATATGATTTTGGCGAAACGTCAGCAAAACTGTTCTTTTCAGAACGACAGTAGTGAACGGATGTACACCCGGAATAAAAACACATTGTATTTTTCCATCCGTGAAGGAGTAAAAATCAACACATATATATATATATATATATATATATATATATTTAATGGCGCTAACCCCTAAGGTTTAGCCGCGGCCCCGCCACCATTTATGGAATATGGGCACACGCCTCAAAGAAAATTGGGAGTTCCAAGGAAAAGGGGAAGAAAAGTCGCTGGGCGTGAATTTAGACACATTCAATGGAAATCAGAGCCTGAAGGTGATCTCTGCCCAAATATGCTATTTATTTTTTTTTTATTTGTTAACCAAATTTCACAACTGTGAAACAAGTTCTGAAAGTAGCGACGGGAAGGCATTATGGGGAAAAGTAAGTCAGTTTGTTTAAATATATATCACTAATTCAACTATCTTAAAAATTAAGTACGGTTTAACGCCATTTCGGATTCATACCAAAATTACCAGTTGATTCCTACGTAACATTTGATTTTTGTGCAAAATTTGAGGAAAATTAGATAAACCATTTTTTAGTAAATATTTTTAACATTTCACTAGGCTGCCATTTTGTTTCGTCAAATTGGATTTTTATCAAAGTGCTACCAGGTTATCTCCATGTGACCCTTAATTTTTGACCTAAATTTAAAGTCAATCGTGTAAGCAGTTTTTTTATCTCTTCGGCGAACAGAGAGACAGACAAACCGACAGACCGACGGAATCGATAAAACATGTTTTTCGGCATCTAAAATCTTGAAGGGTGATTTTTTTCACGATTACAATATTTCCCATTTACGAGGGTAAGGAAGCTTCCCTGAATAAAGAAAAAAGCGTTTTTAGATAGAAAATAATACAAGAACTTTGACATAATTCACTGCGAAGGAAACTAAATGCTTCTGAAATACAAATTTTTTTCATCTTTAAGTGGTTGTTTCATCCTACTAGGATTACCTGTATAGTAGGAAATAATGCGTTCATAAACAAAAAAATAAAAGAAGTTTTACGTATTTCACCATTGTATGAATAATTTTTTTTATATCTAGGAAAGTGACTCATTTCTTTAGGGCTACCCTGCATAGTCAACAAAAATTAGTTTATATTCAAGAAAATAAAATGAATTTGATCTGTTTCGCCGTTTTTTGAAACTTTGGTTTTTGTTTTTTTTTAATATAAAATCGAAAAAAAAACAGGTATCTGTATTAATGAAATTTTTTAATGTCACGACATTTACCCCAACTATTTCTGTTTCTAAATTGACTGTTATCGATTTGTGCGTTTTCAAAATATTTTTTTAACGTTCGTTTATATGTCCCTTAACAACATCGAACATACTATACAAAATCTAATCTAATCCCCGAGAATTTTTCAGATCGTTACGTTTTGGAGGTAATACTTTGGTAAACATCGAAAATGGCGAAACATAGTAGTTTGATTTCAAATTTTCTGCAAGAATTGTTAATAGATTGAATATAGAGATAAACTGGTAAAATGTGGGTACGAATTCAACATGGCGGAACAAAATGGCGCTCAAATGAAATGTTTGTATCGTGGTCCCAGGTTTTATATATCGTTTTAGCGCCCCTGGGTGACAAAAATATGTTATCTCAAATTCGTCGGTTTGTCTGTCTTCCACTTCGCGGCGTGCTTACCCGATTGACTTCAATCTTTTGGTCAAAAGATTAATTTCAAATTTTGTGCAAGCATTGAGTGTGACAGAGATAAAATGATAAAATTGTAGTACGAATTTAAAACGGTGAAACAATATGGCGGCCAAATAAAAAATCAACGTAAAAAAAAACTTATTCAATTGACTCGAAATTTTGAGGGAAAATTAAACATGATATAGAGATAAACTGAAACGAATTCACCATGATGGAACAGAATAGAGGTCTCAACAAAAAATCAGTGAAAAAACTATTTATTCAATTTATATTTTAAATTGGTAAAATGACTGGACAATATTGGGACGAATTCAATATGGTAGAACAAATTAGCTCCCAATAAATATATTTTGAAAACTAAAAATGCTTCCCTAAAACATCATAACGAGGGAAGTTCCGGGTAAAGGAAATTCACCGATTTTTTTTATTTGGATTTCAACATAACATTCTTATTCCTGTACACAAGATTTGTCTATTGAACCTGCTCAAGTGATGCGGTTTTCTTCTGTACCATTCAGATAACCTCTTGATATTTCATTATTTTTAGTGTTTAATAAAAACTTAGCTAAAGGTATAAAATTTCCTCATTATCTCCACCGACTTCACCAGACTTCCATGGACTTCTGAGATTTCTGTACACAACCAACTTAAAAAGATTAAGGTCTTGCCTGCTGTGGCTTCCAAAATATTTTTTTTTAGATGTCCAGTAAAAATTCATTTTTCAAAAAGTCTTTCAATTCTTGCAGTGGACGCCGGCTATGTGCCGAACCAAATTAGGTCACACTTCTCTATCCCAAATAAAAAGGAAAATTCATATTGAGGGAAGTTCCGGCTAAGGGAAATTTACAAATTTTCTTTTTATTTGGATCTTATTTGTAAAATAGGAACTATCATTATAAATTCACTAATAAAGTACTATTCAGATGACCTCTTGATATTTCACTATCTTCAGTGTTTAATAAAGAGTTAGATAAAAGTATAAAATTTCCTCATTTTCTCCACTGACTTCCACCAGGCTTCCATGAACTTCCACCTGCTTTCCACAACATGGGCGTATTTAGAGTCCAGTGGTTAAAGAAAGATATAATTAACACGTAGTATGAAAATGCGGACCTTTTTTTAGTCAACAACAAAAATTATCTCACGCCTGTACTACAGCCCCCCCCCCACCCCCGAGATAGGATCCTGGTTCCAGATCCACACGACTTCCACTGGCCTCCATTTACTTGTAGTACACCAAATTACCTTATCGGTTGACCCGTTGCTTTTGCTGTATTACAATAATTTAGCCGATAGATAGCAAGCTGACAAAAACGCCGACCCACCTGCTGATTCTACTTCTTTGTAACTATGTCTAGCAATTTGCCAAGTAATAGCCAACTCAACCATAACCTATACAATTTCTTAATATATTGGAGGCGTTCTGCTTTCTCATTTTCAAGTTTTTTAGTAGGTATTTTGTAATTTGGATTTCCATCAAGTAGCAGTCAACACAATCGAACATATTTAATATCCTTTGTTTGTTCCATATAAGTCCTTAATTATAATAGGGTATCAAAACCTCAGTTATGACACTGGTTTGTTTTTTTTTTTTAATGGAAATTCAAAATGTATTACATATACTATCCAATTTTCAAATTTTTGTTGTAAAAGGTAAAATATATTTATTGAATCTTAAATATGCAAATGATAGTTTCTAAAAATTTCCGTTACAGAGCAAATGTATCGTATGTATGTAGAGAGTTTTAGCCGATCACCATTTAGTAATCTACCGTTTATATAGTTATTCGCACTGTTTTTATAAACACAGATTGGTGCGCCAATTCCAAGTGGGACTTTAGTTTCAATCTCAAACCAAATATTTCGCATGTGTAATTTCTATTACTGTGAATTTCATAACTCGCACAAAATACATTCATGTCACATTGTTGAATCTTTATTTAACGAACCTATTGAAACTGCCTCTGCGCAAATTACACGAAAAAATGCTATACACGAACAGAATTGAACTGGGTCACTAATTTCTATTTTTATAGTATGTTTCAGAAATCTATAGTTTAATAAAACCTCATTAGGAACGCAAAAGGACTGCAGGGTTACCCACCAATAATTTATGCCACTTCCATAATTTGTAATTAACCTCATTGCAAAATTCTTTCTTTTCATTGAATGCAGGTACCACCCGATTTTGCGACAATTTCTGAGTTTGGGCTATTGTTATCCGTTCATAAATATATAACAGACAAAATAGTTATTATCACATATTACTAGACAATAGTTAAATTATAATAGATTATATTCTTCGTCGCCAGAGAAACTATCTTGATATTAAGGGGTCGACCGTCTGATCGATCAGGTTGTCATGATCTTACATTTTCTCCTCCTGTTTAATCACATTCTGGACTACTTTTCGCCAGTTCTCTGGTGTCACTTTCTTAATGGTTTAATCAGACAGTAGCTTAACATCTTTCATTCTAAATGTCGTGTTTTGTCTTCCTACAAATCCTTTCACTTGCGCCCAGTTACAGTTACATTATATTTTTCGGCTATATCTTCCAAGGAGGCATATTTCATGAAACGAATTTTGTGTAAATCTGCTAGGGTTAGTACGGCTTTCTTTATCAAATTGGTTTCAAACTCAGTACTTTTGGTAGTTAGCCAATCGATAATTTCTTGTTTTTCCAAGATGAAGTTGAGGTCTTCTCTATGGGCCGTGAATGAGAGCTTACGTTATCCATAACAACTACCGAATCAGCCGGAAGATATTTTACTATTTCACCAAAATAGTCTTCAAAAACATCCGAATTCATATCCTCATGAAAATCTCCCGTCCGGCAAGACTGAAAACTTAGCAAACCTTCTTTCAAAAATGCCTCTTCGCTTCCAATGTGTGCAATTATCGGTCTCTTCCCTTTTCCCGAAGGCACTTTAATACCCGTCGACAGGCCTTCGATGGAAACTTGGCGGACACTGTTTATATTTTTGCCTTGCCACATTTTTTGTACTATATAATTTTCATTAACCCACATTCCATCAAGATAAAAAAATTGCTCCCTGCAGTACTGTTTTATACTTCTCAAGAATTTTCGTCGCCAGCCAACAATTCATGGCTTTCCAGTAAAAGTGCTTTATGGTTATACTTTTACCTGGCAAAATCCATATTTTTTAAAGTTGTCTTATCAAAATTTTATCTAGAATGAGTATTTCTTTTTTAGAATAAAAAGAGTTAATTTTTCTTTGAATTGCAAATTTGGTCTCTTCATCAAGGACTTTTGCTGGTCTCCCTAGAATTTTCTTGGGAGGTTTTTTACTACCTTTCTCTCCCGCGATAATTTGAAAACGGTGGACTTTCCAATTCCAGTCAATCGAGAACATCATTCAACAATTTCTTTTACAGTGAAACTAGGGTTATCGTGTTTTATGCAATCGTGTACATTTAAAATAACAATTTTTTCACTTACTGATAGTTGAGAATTATTAGAACATCTTTTCGCTAGAGAGAATGTCACCATTTTATTAATATTCTTATATAAAGTATTTATAATCTGTGTTTTATTACCTACCTCCTTTAAGTACTAGCCTATTATGTATGCATTGAGTAATAAATGTAATCTATACAGTAATAAATCTCATTAGGCATACAAAAGGACAGGGATTTAAAAGGATCTTTATTATTATTTCTATAAACAAAGTTTACCTACGCCTATGGACGACCACGAAATTCGGCCAAACTGGACGGAATTCCCCATTTTATTACTCTATACATTTCTGAAACAGACTATAACCGACTTCATAAAGGAAGGTTATCAATTCGACTCGATTATGTATGTATATCGATTCCTCCGCGATGATTTGACCAAATTGGATGAAGACATTTTCAGAATATTGCCAGAGTGGTCCCATGGAAAGCATATTGAAGTTTACGCGGCGCTACATTGAAAAATATATGCGTTCGAATTTGAATTCACCATTCTATCAGGAAAAAAGTGTGTATATTACGGTTATTTTATAATAAGACAGCTTACTTTTCAATGATGTTACATATGCAATGGTTATTTCTTAAACTTGACTTTCACAATATACTCTAAGTATATTTTTGTGATTAAGTAATTAAGAATTTGATGCCGACTCCACAGAGAAAATGTTTCAAAATAAAATAAAATATTATTTTTCACTTTTTAATCCTTTGGTTTAGTTGGTGTTACCTTTTACATGTTTTGAAGTGGGCACCTTCCGCACAAATGTGACATTTTGGGACACACAGCCGTAGGTAAGGGACATAGGTTACTTGAGTGTAGAAAATAATTTTCAAACGTAACCTGCGCTGTAGTTTTTCTACGACAGCATTTGTGGTGTACAAGGTGTCCAGAATAAAATAATCTTCCTCTTATTTTAGAAATTTTAAAAGATAGGAAAAATATTCAGCACAAAATTTTCTTGATTTCTCTTTTGCACTGTTACTCTCTATATACGTGATTGAGTGTTACATCAGGTACGATTAAAATTTTGTAGGAGGTAAATGTTTTAATATACGCTTGTTTGGCCTATCTCTCAAAACACTCTGTATATGAAAACTGAAATATTGATATAACTAAGTATTTTCTGAGTCCTAATATTTGCAGCAAGAAAATCTACCTCGGGTTTTTTAATTTTATTGGTTTTAACGTTTAAAGATAACGGTAAAAGATAGGTATACGACATTCTTAACAAAGTAAAATTTAACAAGGAACTTATAATTGTATCCAGATATATAGTATACTGTTTAAAATAAGAGAGTCGGTACTTGGTGCAAAAAAATAAGCACTATGTATATAGGTCACTAGCAAAAGTAAAAAAAATAAGTGAAAGCAAGGAGCTTTCGTATTAATTTTGTTTCCCTACCTTTTTTAATTTCTAAGATAAGGAGATAGAGGATCTTATTCAGGACATCCTCTACACTCTACACTGTTCACTGTTACTCTACTTTTTTTTTAAGATAAAATTTTACCGACATAAAATTTGAAAAAATCTTGTTTAGATTGATTTTGCGAATTGTTTTAAATTTTTAAAATTTCAATTACAAATAAATTTATTTTTGGAATAAGTGCACGAAATTAATTTATTATAATTAAAAAAAAACGATTTAAAAAATTATTTTGTCACAGTTTTGCTAAAAATTCATATAAATTTAAGCATGTACTTGTATCCTAAATTATATATAAACATTAAATATTAGTAAACAATAATATTACTTACAAGATTTGACTTCTAGTGATGAAGAAGCACTCACAACGACTGCTTGGGACTAACTTTCTGACTGGAGAATCTAGAGGCACAGAAAGCTATTACCTGAAGTTGATTGTGTTGGCTAGGTCAAGCGTGACATAAAACTTTTTGATAATAGATCCGAAAATAATAAAAACGAATATTGATACCTGCTAGTGGTTGTTTGATGTACGGGGTACTCACAAGATGAAAATGCATTTTTTATAAACTCTGTTTAAAAAAGTGTATTGAAATAAAGTAGATGTCATTCAAAGCATCACATATTTTAAGATTAAATTAATATACACAAAATTAGCAGGTTTTTCATCAGATATCGAGAAGGTTTTTATCGAAAAGCCAATTTAAAATTATTATTAATATTACAGCTAGTATTAGTGAAATTAAGAAGTATTTTTAAATGTGTTCAGATTATTTCTTTAGAATGACAAACAAATATTAAATATTAGCTTCAATCAATTTAAAGTTAGATATTTTTATTTAGTTACGAAAAAGTCAAAAAAAGAGTTTTGTTTGTTATATTAATATGTAGGCAAATTGAGTTATATTTTAACTGAGCACTATGTGTGATATTTTCAGTGAGAGCAATGAAAAGAAATAGCAAGTAGAACCAAATTTTTAAAATGAGGAAAACCCAGCAGAAACAAATATCAAAAAATAAGCCTTTATAAGTTTTACCGCAAAAGTATTCCAGGTTAAACTTGGATGTTTTAACGTATGTTAATATTATTATGTATAATATTTAAGTAAACTATATTTCCTAATTTCACGTCATGAAGCCATTGGGCCGATTCCTGAGCGTACAGTCTCTTTCGTTGTTGAATCTGTATATTATAGGATCGGGTGATTACTATCAGGACAATATATACTTAGTTTTAGGTGAGATATCTTATAGTCGAATATATAGACTCTAAGATATGTAACGTAAATTACAGTTTCTTAAGGACTTAGTTACTTTCTTTATAAAAATAAGAAAGTTTTTTTTTAATTACGTTAAAACGTTCATTTGTAGATTCTGGATTATCCGAAATAATGTGGACCAGACCGATTTCGGATATTTGAAATTTCGGAAAATACGGAGATTGAGGAAAATCATTTGCTACATGATGTATTATGTTTGTTTAAGGAACATGTATTACCATTTATTAAATTGTAATTTAAACAACAAAATAATTTCTAATACATAATATGCACTAATAAAATAATAATCTGCGTTCTAAAATGTTAATATTTCACAGTCATATTCATAAATTCAAGATAGAGGTAATTAGTACCTGTTTTAATTTTAAAGTCCTTTAATTTTTGGCCGTAATGTCCCTCCATCTTTTTAGGAGAAGAATATCAGAATATCAGTAGGTGTAATCAGATCAAACAAATTGCTACCTTCCCCTGTTTGGTCTTCCTACTGTTGAGGGACGATCTTTAACCAAGAGTTTTGTAATATCACATCTTGATTCAATTCCACGATGTCCTCTAAATTTATATTTTTTAGACAGCTGACCAAATTTGCCTGGGTACCATCATCAAGCCAAAATTGATTCCAGAAGGAACCGTCAGTAATTGCGTTTTAAGTTCCCCAATACACCTTGATCTATAGGCTGAAGTAGGGATGTTATATTTGGTGGAAGAAATTGCACTTCAATCTCTCCACTTTCCAGGTCATCTGGATTAGGACGGGATGGTGTATTGTCGAACAAGAGAAGGAATGTTCATGTTTTTTACGACTTTTTCAACTTTTTAAATAAACTGCTTTATTTAAGTCCATCAAGGCACTTTTTTGGCGTTTATAATACACTGGCATAACTTTGGAATGAATGTTTTTGAATGCTCTAGGATTAGCAGATTTATTGATACACATCAATTGCAGTTTGTGCTTTCCAGAATTATTGAAGGCCAACACAGGGATATGCTCTTTGCTTTGTTTATACCCGGTAGCAGCCGCATCTGTTCGGTTGCCGAACTCCATTTCGTTCCTTCCACCTCGATAACCAACCTTCACTAGCTGTAAAATTAGCGGGTGCCTCGATAATTGGAATTTCCTCATTTAAGCTGATAGTTTTTTGTTGGAGTATAGAACCAGAAATTGGTAATCAACAGTCTCATTGTTGTGTGAACCATAGGAACAATCCACTGTCCACTTTTGTATGTTCCTGATTTTTCATGCTTTTCCTATCATTTGGGGAAGCGATAACACTCATTCACGTTCGATTTTCTCGCGGTTGTTTCGCCATCCTGTTGCGGTGGTTACCCACATTATAATTAGATGTCACATGTTTCAACAATTCTGCCTTACAGAGCTATTTAATAGCGTTTAACTGTTCTTGAATTGTTATTACAATAGTTTTCTTTTATTAGATTTAATGTTTTCACTTGATTTCGAATTATCCATTTCGATATGCAATAAAATCTCCAACCGAAGAACTTTTTTCGTATCTAATAAACAGAAATAATAATCCATAGGGCAATGAGAACGAATATAAACTATGTTGCAATGCCGACTGATTACCTAAAATTCTCGGTATTTTGCGCCACCAAACGTATATTTACTGCATTGCAGATACATATATATATATATATATATATATATATATATATATATATATATATATATATATATATATATATATATATATATATATATATATAAAACTAAAATTTATATATAAAACTATTATATTTATATATATATATATATATATATATATATATATATATATATATATGTATATAGATGTATATACAATATAATAAATATGATTCAAAGAGAATTACAAATTTAGTTTAGTTTTTAACTCACCTAAGAAGGTAATCTCCGGGATCATAATAAAATATTAACAAACAAAACATTCATAAAAAAACTTTCTGACACAGTATACGACATTTAGTTTTGAGACATCGCATACATTAATACAGGCAAAAGTTAAAAATTCGACTGACTTGGCTTAGATATTTATATCAGATCTTTAGTATTATCAGTAGATGTTCTGTTGTTTTTTTCCAATTTGATAAAAACCGAATAAAACTTTATTGTTTTGCATTTTTGGTATTTTATGGTTTTTTATTTTTAGCCCAGTTAATATAAGTTTATTTATTCCTGATATAGACAAGATTATGGAAAATTAAAACTAACAGTTTATCGATTTTATTTTGAAAGAGTGATCATATAAAGTCAAAGGAAGGTTTTTAGGATGTTGTAGTAAATTTGGCTTAAATTTTTAATTTCAGTTTTGTCGTTTATTGAATTTTCCTCTTTTTTTATGTATAACATCTCTAAGAACTCTCTCTTTTTTTGATTAGTTTCTGTTTTCAAAATTTTTGTCTCATGAAAATTAAAAGTATGGGAAGTTTCGTTTATATGTTTTCTAAGGGCGGTTTATTTTTTTTATCGTATTTATGTCCATTGATCCGCTTTTTGAGATATTGTGAGGTTTGCTCTATGTATACAGCGGGACAGTCTTTTATAATTTAAATGTGTTTTTTGATTCATAGGGGTTTTAGTTTTAAGTGAGCTAAAATATTTTTTTGGAAGGTGTTGTGGCTTTTGTGGCATAGGTAGATGTTGTGTTTTTTTAATTGAATATTTTCGGATAAGCTTTGTATGTATGGAATAGATGCATACTTCTTTTTTCTAGTTTTTGTTTCTGTGAAACTGTTATTTTTAGGTTTATTTAAATTTCTTAGGAGGGATTTAAAAATGGAGCTTATTAAGTTTTTTGGATAGCTATTTTTGATCAATATATCTTTTGCTTTTTGGATTGCTATCGTTTGATATGTGGTGCTACTTAATTTTATTGCTCTGTCAGCTAGGCCATTTATTACTGATTTTTTTTTTTTGGTACATGGGGTGTTGTGAATGGTAGTTTATGTATCTGTCTGACCATGTTTTTTTTGTGTACCATTCAGTTTCAATTTTATTATTGTTGCAACGGTTGGCTGAATACAACATTTTAAATTAATTGTTAATAAAACTGTGATGTCTTTCTAATAGTGTTTTGCATAATTAGAATCAGTTTTTTGTTATGTATTGTGTTCTTTTATACGTTTATAAAAAGATCTACCCGTATTCTATCTATTCGTATACCGATTTTTGATTCTCATTTGTATTAGACTTGTTATTCTTAATATTTCTACCTAAAGTATTATTTGTACAAAAAAGCTACTTTATGTTTTGTTTTTTAAAGGTATTACCCTATTTTAGTGCTAATTTTTCACGTATATATTAATGTATTAAACTTAATATTGTTTTTTGTATTAAAATTATGATAAACCAAATTGAGTGCTTTTTTATATTGTTTTTTTATTTAAAATTTTGTCAATTATGGTTACGTCATAACCATTAATAACTTCAATATGTTTTATAATATTAAATTCTTTGTTACAGTTTTCTGTTGAAAGACGTATATTAATTAAACGATTTATAAAACTATGAAAAGCTGCCAGCTTATGTGTGAATGGGTCGTTTGATGAATTATGTATTGTTATATCAGTATACGATGGTTTGTGATAAATTTCAAAATTGTGTTTATTATTGTTGTTACTGATTTTTAGGTCTAAAAACTTTATGGACTTATTTTGTTCTAATTCTAAAGTAAATAAAGTAAACAATGGATTTATAGAAGATCGTAAAATCCAATACAGTAAAAGAAATAGTTATAGTGTTTACCTTAAATGTATTAATAGTAAACTTTTATTTAGATTAGTAATATTAACAAACATAGACAAAATTTTAAGTTAAAACCAATATAAAAAAGTTCTCAGTTTGCTTTATCCTAATTTTAATACAAAAGACAATACACTTTGGTCCAAATTAAATTGGAACCTTTTTTAAACTTTATTATTTTTCTTATTTGTTGACCGATTTTAAATATTTTTGGATATATTTTAGCTGAATTATTTCTGAATTACTTGTAAAATCTCAACTTATTTTTTGGTGCAGGGTGCACAAAAAAATCGAATTTTTTAAAATATTTTTTATATAAATATTTCTACGATTCCATGTTAAAATGGATGGAAGATTTTGACTGAATTAAAAAACGTTTTTATCAAGCTTTATTTGGTTGTTACATGGACGAAATTAAACGAATTATAATTTTTCTTTATTCATTGTAACTAATGTTTACTTCTCCTAAAAAACGGCAGTTTTGAACCATTCTGCGGGATTCGGGAGATATACATAAAAAGCGGGAGACTCCCGCCTAAATCTAGAGGGGTTGGTAACCCTAGTTGTGAGGTCAATTAAATACTCTTTACTGCCTAACCGTGACTAAACTGTTTACTATTTGTGGTCAGAATTAAAAAACATGGAGCTTCTTTTTCTTTTCACAGGTAATTTTAGAGACCCTTTTTAAATGTAAAGTAACAATCTAATTCTTATCTTTAGAACAAATCAAATTCTGGGTTTTCAAATGAGATAATTTTATTTATCTTATTACCATTAAATTAGTGAAATTGTGGCTTGATCACATAATTACACAGATTATTTCGTGTTGTAAAATCAAAGTTGTAGAACAACATTGTACCTAATTTGTATTGTTTTAATTAAAAAGAACTTCTTTACAAATGTTATTTTATTACTGCTCGGTTTTTATTTCTGATTTAAAGAATTTAAAAAAAGAAAACCATAAACTATTTAGAACGATGTGGATCACGTGAACTAAAGAACTTTAGAATTAATGCAAACATATATTTTTACTTAGATTTCCCTGTATTCTCAAATTAGTAAAGAAAAGGCGTCAAATTACGAGAAGAAGTGATTGCCGGCGCATAAATAATATAAAATCTTAAATATATGAATTAAAAGCATTTTTTTGACTACCATATTCACCTCAAAATTATAAAACGACAGACATGCTAAAAAATAAAAAATACACTGAGGCATTGTTAGAGTTTATCTTAAGCTTTAGATCAACCCTCGGCCACTCCCAATTAAAAACGTTTAACAATAGAGAGGTTCAAGTGACACTTCGTTTGAAAGGTTTTTAACAGCCCTACATTGTATCATTGAATTATATAAAAATTAAAACCTTTCAAATGATGTATCACTTTACCGGCTTCACCCGCTTTTTCGTTTATATCTTTAAAAGCTGTAAAAACCTATTTTGGCATTTTTTTAGAACATCATGCAATCCGATAAAATGAGTTGGAAAACTAGATTCGCGAGACGAGACGACAGAAGGCCTTTTCTCGTTTGGATCCGAGAGAGACCCTCTCTCATCTCGTTTCTCTCGTGATAAAAAATTAGAAAAACTATTCCTAATTTGTTAACAAACGATATAATATTGACGTTAAAATCCTGATATTACATTTTGTAATAGGAGGATAATTTTTAATTATCTAAAATCTAAAAATAGAAGAAAAAACTATGTATAAAGAATAATTGTCAAGTTAAAAATTATAAATTCTTTTTTAAAAAATTTTCGGATTTAAATTTGAAGCATTCCTCAGTTTTTTATCGATTTTGTTTGCCTCTTGTACTTACTGCGCTTGAGAATGAACTTCACTATCTCTTATGAAAAACCCAACAAACCACTACTTCTGGAACTTTGCCGTTGCTACATCGAAGATATTTTTTTCGATTGTTATACAAATTTGGTGCAAATGATATTTTTTAACAAAGTCGGTTTTGGTAAAAATAATGTCATGAGTATAACTTACAAGAAGCAATTATCCGAATTTTACAAGAGAAGAAAAGTTTTTTCTCGAGTGGTATTCGACAAGACTATTTCACGAGAAAGATAAGTAATAAACACCAAAATATTTATTCAGTACGGAAATAAATAAAAAATAAAAAATTTTGTGGTGAGTCGTTTTGCTCGTAGAAAACAGCTCGTCGTTTTATGAGCCAAGTAAAAATAAAAAAATGTTTACATCTTTCGCCGTTTTTTGAATATTTTTCTTCTTTTTTAAGGGTGCCGCCTTATCCCTTGTGAGTTACCCTGTACAATGTTCAAAAACTATTTGTATACAAAAAAATTAATAAATTTGAAATGTTTCTCAGTGGTTCGAAATACTAACTATGTTTTATTTTAAATATGTATAACCCAAAAAAAAAATTTACGCCAGTGACTCCCACATTTTTTTTATGAACATTTGCTCCAACTATTTCTGTTTTCAGTTGGACTATTATTAGTTTGTGCGTTCTCAAAATATGATTTTTTTACGTTTATATCTAAGATCTACACTCAGGATGCCCAAAATCTAATTCTTTGACACAGCCTATTTTTGTTGCTCTTTGAACTCTAGAAATTCTACGTCAGGAAGACCCAATATATATTTTGCGAAAATGTTTGCGATTTTATAATACTCCTGTATAACGTAATATATTCTTTATTACTTATTAGCACAGCATAAATCAAATCTGTATTAATTATTATAATTAAATCTAATACCCAAAGAATTGTTTTTGAAGCCCTAAAATCAATTCGAATGTATTTAGATATAGATTTCTTTACTTCTGGCAAAAGCCGAAGGTTTTTTTAAAGTTTTACCAAATATATTTGGATGCATTGTCTAGCAGCAAAGGGTTGGAGCTTTTTTGTCCTGTCACTTCGTTTTGGTTTCGAGTTTACAGATAAGTCCGTACGACGAATAAATCCAAGGAACATAATAATAGCCTTATCATCGGCTGAATGTGGTACCAGTCCTAGAGGAAACATAATAATAATACATCGAATAAGCGCCTGCTTATTCGATGTATTTACTCAGTTCTCCTAGGACAAACCAAAATAAACCGTTTAGATGCTACAGGGCCGGAAGTGAAACGCTGATCGAGATCATGGCAAAAAATCAAACTTTAATTTTAAATGGCTTTCCTTGTATAGACCAGAGCGTAATTCTCTCGAAGTAGTTTGTTTACCTCTTCCGAGGTAATTTTGAGCTCAATAAACTTTTTGCCTCAAAAACACTGTTTAAATAAAAAACGTGAAATATGTGAAAAATGTAAGTATAAAAACAGTTTTTCGTTTTAAAAAAAATATTTTTTGTTGCATGCACGAAATTATGCTGCTTGGATTTATTCTTCGTACAGACGTATCGGTACAACTCGGGACAAAAACGAATAGACAGGACAAAAATGCTCCACCCCTTTGCTGCAAGACATACATTTATATATTTTATTTTTGTCTAAGGTCGAGAATTTGGATAAAATGTAGTTTCAAGAAAAAATGCGTAAATCTTTAATTTGTAAAGAAAATTGTTAGAACTTCAATGCATCGAGTCGTCTTTGGTAAAACGAAACTATGACTGCTGTCAGAAGTGAAGGAGTATATATTTAAAAACATTTAAGTTAATTTTAGGGCTTCAAAAAGATTCTTTGGAATTAGGGTTATAATATTTAATACAGATTTGATTTATACTGGGCTAATAAGTAGTAAAGAATATATTACGTTATACACTGCATTGAAATCGCAAAAATTTTCGCAAAATATAACGTGGGTGTATTTAGCGTCCATTACCTGAACGCCCTTAACCTCTAATCTTCGATTCTCGAGCACCACATGATATATATATATTTCGAAGTTTCAGTTCTTGTTTTCTATTTTACAGGGTTGTCACGTTTAGTCTTTTAGCACATCAAAAGTATGAGTAGCTCGAACAGTGGGGTTTTCCGACGTTGTAGAGTTTCTAGAGTTCAAATTTACAAAAAAAAGGCTAGATCAGTGTTTCAGAGAATTAGATTTTGGGTGTCATGAGCATAGAACTTCGATATTTTTAAGGGGTATAAAATCACAAAATATATTTCGTGCACGCACAAACTAATAATAGTCAAACTGAAAACAGAAATAGTTGGAGTAAATGTTCTAAGATAAAAAAATGTGGAAGCCATTGGATCTACGTCTTTTTTTTTCGACTATACATGTGGCGACTGAATGTGTCCCACATTTGTCTGCCAAAGTTAAAATTTGCGCATATCACACTGTATATATTTGTTTTTCTTTTCATTGTTACTGCATAACATACTGTACATATTTATTTTATTTTACATTTACTTTTTTAATCTAGGGTAATTATCTATTGCTATTGAGAAATGTAACAATTTGTAGGTACTTAGTTTTCTGTACATAATTGTGGGAATTTCCATCGGCATTTAGAGTCTAATTTAGTTTTAAGGTTCTTGTATGCAATCCGTTAATTTTTATTTTTACAACACTTCTTTGTACGATTTTATGTTGTTGCACGTTCGATAATAGGAACCATCACCGATGAACTGTTTATTGCATTTAGGGTTTATGATAGGGAAATACCGAAACGACCCTTCTTAGTAAAGCTTTCTCCAAATTCCCATTTTACTATCTGTAATGAATATTTTTATTTTGACCATGGGAAAGTTTACGAAAATAGAAAAAAACCCCTTTTACCAACGAATAGGACCAATCAAAGCGAGGAATTTTGGCACAGGGGGTGGAACTTTATGTTTCTTGAAATTTGTATTAATATTAGAGGAGAACTCTGTTTTTGGATTTGCAAGAAGTCGGATGTGAATTTTGTTGTTCTAGTTCAATAGGCTTATTTTATTTCGTTTTAACAGTGTTTCAATAAACTCTCATAGTTCATATAAAAAAGGAATGTATTGGATATATAGCTAATCAAGCATACACATACGTTCCTAAACATATTTAAAATAAAACCTAGGCGGTATTTCGAAACACGGAGAACCACCTCAAGTTTACAATTTTTTTTTGTGTACAAATTATTTTTGAATAGCAAGGGTAGCTCAAATAGGATGAGGTGGCCCCCCTGAAAAAGAAAGACAAATATTCAAAAAACGGTAAAGGATGTCAAAATTATTTTATTTCTACTTCCCTCGTAAGACGACGAGCTGTTTTTGTCGGTAAAACGACTCACCACAAAGTTTTGTAGGCTAGGTATTTTTTTATTTATTTCCGTTTTGAATAAATATTTTGGTGTTTATTGTTTATTTTTCTAGTGAAATAATCTTGTCGAATATCACTCGAAAAAAAAACTTTGCAGGGAAAGTATGTTAAAAATGTAAAACAGTTTTTTTCTCGTTCTTTTGAGAAAAAATACTTCCATACTTCGATCCTACCCTTTTTCAATATGGTTCATGAGACCATAAAAAAGAATGCTTCTTAAAAATGTTCCTCGAATTAATAGACAAAAAACCAAAAACGATACGAAAATCCGTTTGGTACCGTTCGAGAACACTATGTGTGCTCTAAAAGCGTTTCAAATTTCAAAAATATATCTGAAAGCCTCTCCGAGATACAGCGATCGAAAGGTAAAAATGTACCAAAAGCACCTTCTGACACTACGGGACCAGACATTTTGAAACTAGCACGGGCGATATAACACTCGCATGTCGAGTATTATAATAAGTTAAGGTGAGTGGAGAATATGTAGATCACCGTGTTCCCATCGCTAATTAACTATTATTGGTATTTTTTGATCAAGTCCTATAGAATTTTTAGTAGGGCAAAGCAGAACAAATCAATATTATACCGCAGTGAAACTCGTAGTTTCACCGCATGTCGCATAAACTGGTATAGGATGAATTAGTAAAGAGATTATGTGTATAAAAAGTCATTTATTTAAAACTTAAATTGCCACTATAAATAAATATATACACAAAGAGTAAAAAATAGTAATATGATCATCACAATAGTATAAATTTAGCTATATAACTGAAACGTAAAATTAAATAAACCAGGCTTTGTACATTATTTAATTGTTATCATAACACTGATATAAATAAATATTTAAAATACAGGAAATAATAAGTAAAATAATTTAAATCAAATAGCTTGTGTTGCTTTAACATACATCTTATACTCATTAGCGTATTAATTATTTTAATATTTCTTCCCATAGATACATTTAAAATACATAGATAATCCTAAACCTTGGTAAGGTCTGACGTACGAGTCTTGGACTTCAGAAATTATCCCGAGAAAAAATATTCATTGCAAATATTAAAGCTTTCGCCGAGTCGAATAAACTGGGGAAATATCGAGTGCTTCTCAATAACACACAGCCCAAGATCCGTGCGTTCGACTTTATGTAATAACAATTTACACCTTTTCGACTAAAGGAACTTAAACAGAAATTGCTATTCTTGATCTGACTACTTTAATATTGTCGAAAATAACTGAGACACATTTTTAGCTTTTAATGCTCATAAATAAAATATAAAGATAATAAAACATTGCACTGGTCTTCTTAGAAATCGTTATATTAACAAATAAAACAAAGTAAACATTATGGCGAAGCCTTTTACAGGCTAAATTTTATTGTACTAAATACCTCTCATTCCTCACACAGTCATCAACACTTAAATAGTAATAGCTAGAGTATCGAAATAATACATAAATGTATTAGCCTGTACGACAGCCAGAAAAGGCCTAATCCGAGAAGGCATTTTAGAAACTGGTGGGCATAATACAATCTGAAACGAAAAAAAAGAGGTAGAGATTCAGATCAAAAATGAAAAAGTTAAATAACAATTTTTTTTAATACGGCCCATTACCCTAGTTTACAAACTCAAAATGGTGCTAATTTTTGCTACTGCTAGCAAAAATATGAGCTCAGTGGATTGTGGAATGACGTCTAGAAAAATGTGCAAAAGTTTCAAACCCGCACTTAAACAATTTCAAAAGTTACTAATAAATTAAGTTTTAAAAAAAAGTTTTTTGCAGTTTTGTTTTTTACGCCGAGATTTCTTTCAGATCTTCACGTTCAGGGTTCCAAGAAAAACATATTTTCTCAATTCCGTCTGTCTGTCTGTTCGCGACATAGTTGAAAAACTACCTATGCGATTGACTTCAAATTTAAGTCAAAAGTTAAGGGTCATATGCGGATGACAAGGTAACATTTTGGTACAAATCCAATATAGCGGAAAGAAACATCGACTTAACAAAATTTAAAAAAATTATTCCTAAAAAACTATTTATTCAGTTTAATCAAAATTTTGCAGAAAAATTATTTGTGATATTGGGATGTAGTGATAAAAATTTAGTACACATCCAAGATGGTGAAACAAAATTAGGGTCTATTAAAATTTTAAAAAAGCAGTGTTAAAAAAATACTTTATGTTTTCAAATTTTGCACAAAAATCAAGTATTATATAGAAATAAACTGGTAAAATTTTTGGTACGAATCCAAGATGGCGTAACAAAAGCGCGGTCTAATTAAATATTTATAAAACCGGTCTGAAAAACTACTTAGGTGTTTAATTAATTTTAAGTTGTAAACAAAAATCAAATGTAATATAAAGATAAACTGGTAAAATTTTACTGAGGAGTCATTATGGTGGAACAAAATTGCGGCTTAATGGAATATTTAAAATATCAGTATTAAAAAACTACTTAACTAGTTGATATGGAATTTTGCACAACCATCAATGGGGAAACAGAATGCACTAGTAAAATTTTGTCAAATCATTTATCGTAAAATAAAATGGCGTCTTTGATAATAAATATTTACGACACAAATGGGATAAAAGCGTTATTAACATACGCTTGTGGAAGTTGCACAACAAGTGTGTAGCACGAGTTGTGTAACCACACCACTGTTACCTGTACTTACTATAACATAGCAACCAAGTAACTAAGTTTTTGTTTGAAAACATTACAAAATAATGATATCAAACAATTTGTAATTTGTCACAAAGTCCGGAACGAGTTTCGGACATTTTCAACATGAGCGATTCAGATCTTCCATCCGACATCGATAAAGTGGCTATCGGCGTAATTTCCAGTCTTCTGTCCGAGAAATCACAGGCAAAATATGAGTTGGCCTACTCCCGGTATCAAAAATGGTGTGAAGAAAAGAACATAAAAACTATCTCCAGTGAGAACGCATTGTTAGCCTATTTTAATAATCTATCCCAAAATTCAAAAACCATCCTCTCTTTGGGCATACTATTCAATGTTGTGGAGTGTGATGTCTATTAGAAAAAAATGTGGATATTAATAAATACGAACATTTAATTGCGTTTAAAAAAATTACACAACAAAATCAAAGATATTTATGAAAAAACGATATTGGTGTCTTTTTGCAGGAATCTGATGATAACAAGTTTTTTATGGGGAAAGTAGCACCTTATTGTTGGGCTTGGAGGAGCATGTAGAAGAGAAGAGGTGACAAACTTGTTCTTGGAAAATGTGAAAGATGAAGGTGCGTGTTTTCGATTTATAACAACATTCAAGAAGTCAAAAATAGGTCGAGAGTTTTTTTAACATCACGAGAAAATGAATGCTTAGATATGGTGGAAATTATCCGAAATTACATCAAGTTACGCCCTAAACACGTTGATCATGATCGTTTCTTCGTGTAATGTACAAAAGAGCCAGTGAGAAATAAACACTTTTGGAGGCATGCCTAAGACTATTGCTTTGTTTTTAAAATTATCCAATCCAGAACAATATACCGGTCACTGTTTTGGAAGGTCTTCTACATCACTGTTGGCCAACACCGGAGTAGATATTTTGACCGTAAAGAGGCACGGTGGATGGCGATCAAATACAGTTACAGAAGCATACATTAATGCTTCGGAAGAAAACAAAAAGAAGATTGCTTAGAGTATACTCTGAAACAAGGAAAATTAAGCAACTAGTATTCAAAAACTGAACATATTTAATGCAAGTTCATCGTAACGAGCCATTATGGTGAAATAAAAGAGCGGCAAATTAAATGTTTAAAATATTACTATCAAAAAAACTACTCCAATTTTACAAATTTAAATGATATAAAGAAATGTGGGCTTAATGAACAATTGTTTAAAATGCCAGTAAAATTTCATTTCCTTGAATAAAGATCTCCTTTTTAGGATGAAAGTAATAAATTATGTCATAACTGATTTTTTTATAGATTATGTAAACTTACAAAAAATAAAAAATTAAATTAGTTAGTTAGATATGTAATAAAACAGATTTATATATATATATATATATATATATATATATATATATATATATATATATATATATATATATATATATATATATATATATATATATATATATATATATATATATATATATATATATATATATATATATATATATATATATATATATATATATATATATATATGTATATACTTATAGTAAGAATAAAAATAGAGTTCATTATTTACATATTTAGCAACTGCCAAGATTACCTCGCAGTATAAGGTCGATCGTAGGTCTATGCCAAGCCTAGCCAGGAACACCATTGTTTATACCAATTTATATTACGGTGAATATGTTTAAACATGATGCAATAACATTTTCATACAAAAAATAGTAATGTGTTTCCAGTATTAGTTTCTAAGCAGTATAAAGAAATTACTTTTATTGCAAAATAGTAAAATACAAACTAAAATACCCAAAGCCTCAGATCAGATTACACCAGTAACAAGAGTTTTAGTTAGATATGGCAAACCCGATCGACAACTCCACGTATTAGACCATCCCAATTTCATTGAAAAGGGATCCTTATAGTAAAAAAGTATAATAGTCTACAGTAAAGAAGGGTCACGTGACCGGCGTGGCTTAAAAACCAATAGCAGCTCGTGGAACTACAATAAATTTTAACATTAAAGAAATTAATTTGCTAAAAAATATTTTATTAGATACCAAGCTTTTCTTAGCGACACTACTGCATGTGTTTTAATGTATTATTGCGTATTTGTTGATATGGTTCAAATTTTCTAATTATATGTTGCCTTACTTCAAGAAGCAGTGTTCTAAAGGTGCGGTGACATTAGAAGAACATTGATTTTTTAAATATTTAACAAATAAGTTTTATTTACTTTATTTTGGACATTGCAAAAGTAGGAGCTTTAGTTGAACTAACTATGGTGCGGCAATGTGAGTTTGTAAAAAAATGACCGTTTAAGTTTAGAATTTTCTCTTATTCACTAAGTAAACAGCAAGATTTTCTTTTCCAGGAGACATTGAAGATACCTTATTCATTTATGTTGGGCACATGACGTATTGACCAATCCGGTTCAGTATAATAGAACGTTTATTTTGTCGGGGGTCATGTGGGAATGCTCAGAAGCAAAATTATACAAGAAAGACTGTGAGGTGATTTTGACAATTACAATAGTTTTTCCTAGAATTAAAATATTTATAGAATATATCTATACTATATTAAAATAGTCAAAGGGCGTCTCACGCTCAAAAAAACGTACTGCGATTTCGAAAATCTCTAGATTTTGGATGAAATCTGAGGAAATAATAAAGTTTCGTATGATTTCGCGCGTTTTTTTAATTTTCACTTGAGTTGGGCCAATTTTTTATATAAGTGTGGTCAGGTAAAAGAATTTAAATGGTGATTCTTTGGGTATTAAAAGTAAAAATGTGTTTGTAAACATGTTCTAAATTGGTTAGAATTTAAGATTTAGGATATTGAAAATTAAAAAAAAAAATTTGTTTCTTAAATTTTAGCTATTAACACGGAAAAATAATATGACAATTGGTTATTCTATTCTTATCTTATAGTGCTCGCTTGTTTTTAGTTTCCTCGCAATAGGAAAGTATTCTAGTTGCAAAAAAACATGTTTTCTTAGTTCTGTCGGTTAGTCTGTATGTCTTTCCACGACAAAGCTCAAGAACTGCTTGTCCTATTTACTTCAAGTTTCGTTAATTAAAGGTCATATGATGATGACGTGGTAACCTTTTGGTAAATATTCAATATAGCTGAACAAAATGGCTTATCTATTTTATCCAAATTTTGCAGAAAAATTAGATGTGACATGACCATCAACTGATAAGTTTTACTACAAATCATAAAAGTAAAAGGCAACGCAGGAAACTACAGCATAGATGTTAAAATTTTGCTCAAAAATCAAATATTATATATATATAGGGATGAACTGGTAAAAATGTTGAGACAAATTCAAAATGGGGGAACAAAACGGTGACCCAATTTAATGTTTAAAAATATCTGAAAAAAGTACTTATCGGATTGATTGATTGATGACATCCCTATTTTGAATATTTATTACTAAAAAATTGCACACTTAATATCGATTTTTAATCAAATCTGTATAAATGTTAAAATTCGTTCACAATCTAGGCATTCCTACTCTCATTTTTTAAATATTTACTAAAAATGTATGATACGTATTCTCAAATCTGTACAAATGTTAAAATTCCGCCGCCATGTTAGCATTACAATCTTGAATTTTTAAAATGTTGACAAAAATTCATGATGTGCAGTCTTAAATACCCCTAAATGACGAATTTTAATCAAATCTGCAAACATTTTGAAATTAGTCTGCTATGTTGGTGCCGCCATTTTTAATTCTCAAAAATTGACTAAAATTTCATAACTTTCATTCTTAAATACTTCTAGATACTGATATTTCAGCTGAATCTATACAAATGACAAAATTCGTTCCCTATATTGTCGCCACCATTTTGATTTTTATTATGCATTCTTAAATAATTCCCACAAATGTTAAATTCATCCGTCCGACCTGTTGACATTGTCATTTTGGCACCGCTATTTTGAATTTTTAAATGCTCTCACTCTTAAATTTTCAGTTTAATCTACACAAATAACAAAATTCGTCGGCCGTATTGATGCCGCCATTTTGGATTTCTGAACGTTGACTAAAAAAAAATCGGATTTTTTATATCCGAAAGTGTATGCATGTCAAATTTGAAAATAGTCAGTAATGGAAGTGGTGAAAAGTGCGCGTTAAAAGCATTGATTATAGTTTAAAACCCTAACAATAGTATTCACTAAAGATGTTTAAATTTAGACAAGGTCTAACTTAACAGTTACAGGTTTAAGATGACATTTTTAGCAACTGAACAAATAATTTTTCTAAATGCCACAATTACATAATGACAGTGACATAAGGCAAACATAACTAAAAACTAAAGTTTAATAATATATAAATAACTAATTTCCTTTTAAACTTACCTAACTTATTCGTTTGATTTTAATAGTGAAGCAGGGAACGATTATTTCTTTGATATTTGTAAAAATACCTATTTGCATCATTAAGAAATAGGTAAGAATCCTTCCTTTTGTCAACGATAATGAAGCATGGCCCATTTCTTCATTTTCGTACATCAAATATTTTAACAGGTCGTCATTTTGTTTCGCCATATTGAATTCATACCAATATTCAGTATCAGACGTAATTTTTGTATAAAATTAAAGTTAATCGAGTAAGTGGATTTTTTTAGCTATACCGGAACAGACCCACCGACTGACAGTAATTGAAAAACATGAAGATCTGTACAAACCCGGAACGATGATTTTTTCACGATTAATGATATTTTCTTATGCGGGAAATGAAAACTTGCGCCGTCAACAAATGGCCACGGCTTGAACACGGGCCATCCCCAGTTCTTGTTTTATCGTAAACATTGGTCGATAGAATATACAGTGTGTATCAGCCAGATGGAATAAATTCGATAATAAATAAATGGGGGCGTGTTCGGAAAAACGCTTGGACCCGTCGATTGGTATTTTTAGTTGCTCATTTTCTCCAATAAAAACTTTTTATACAGGGTGTGTCCTGTAACAGTGGTCAATGCCAACTTTCTTATTTCAAATGCAACACCCCGGATATTATTTAATTTTTGGATTCTTTAGGAGATTCTAAACATATTTTATGTTCAATGTCCTATACCTATCTTCAACTATTTCGGCAATATTAAGTGTTTTCAAATTTATTTTTATTTTATTTATTTAGAATTTATTATTATTAATGAAAGTGGCTCTGGTTACTGAACTATTTATTTGATTACAAAAATTCGCTACAACACACTCAATACTTATTTACCATTTAGGTCTTCATATTAAGAATGTAAGCAAAAACCATTTTAGCGTTCCTTTTTATTGATATGGAACAAAAAGAGCCAGTTTTGTTTACTTTTAAGTTTTGTTTACTTTTGTGTAAAATGCCTGGCCTTTCTCTTTGCAAGACAGTAGTTGTCAGTGTCAGTGTCATAGTCTTTTGAATTTCGTTAACTGCATAATACCTAATATCAGAAAAATCGTTCATTTAACAGAAATGCATAAAATAACAATTCTACAAATTATTGGTTATGGAGATAACACACGAACACAAGTGGAAGTTGCTCGCTTATTTCATGAAAAATTTCCAAATTTGCCGCATATATCCCAAGGGACAATTAGTAAAATAGAAAAGCAGTTTCGCGAGCTTGGACATGTGAGGCAGATATTCGATGTTCAATGTTCGATATTAGCCATTCGTCGATTATTCGAACATTAAAAGAAAATAAAATGCATCCCTATAAAGTGATACCAACTCAGGAGCTCATGGAAGACGATTATGATAGGAGAACTTATTTTTGTGAACAAATGATGGCTATGTTAGATAACAATGTTATTCAATTAGAACATGTTTTGTTTTCGGATGAGTGCACCTTTACACTTCACGGTCATGTAAATCGTCAAAATTGCCGATATTGGTCTAGGGAAAATCCTCACTGGATCAGCGAAGAACATACTCAATATCCTGAAAAGGTTAATGTTTGGGCAGGAATTGTTAGGGATCATATCATAGGCCCCTTTTTCATTGACGGCAATTTGAATGGCGATAATTATTTAGCACTGCTCCAAAATAATGTCGTGCCAACTTTGACAAATTTGTATCCGGATCCAGCAAACCCACAAGTTCCAGCGAATATGATATGGTTTCAGCAAGATGGAGCACCGCCCCATTACCAAATTAATGTACGGCAGTACCTCAACGGAATATTTCCAAATCGGTGGATAGGGAGACGAGGATCGATAGAATGGCCAGCGCGATCCCCTGATCTGACGGCATTAGACTTTTTCTTATGGGGACATATTAAAAATGTTGTATACAAAACTAAACCCCTCGACTTAGCTGACTTAAGAAGACGAATAACGCTTGCGATTAGATCGGTTACGCCTGAGATGCTAAATAACGTTAGAAGAAATTTCTATTTAAGATTAGGAATTTGCCAAGACGTTCGCGGCGAGCATATTCAACAGTTCCTAAATTAACTTTTTACTTTTGTTTATACATTATGAAGAAATAAATAATTTTATTTTTTTAATCTTAATTTTTGCAATAAATTTGAAAACACTTAATATTGCCAAAATAGTTGAAGATTAATTAAATAATATCCGGGGTGTTGCATTTGAAATAAGAAAGCTGGCATTGACCACTGTTACAGGACACACACTGTATAAAAAGTTTTTATTGGAGAAAATGAGCAACTAAAAATACCAATCGACGGGTCCAAGCGTTTTTCCGAACACGCCCCCATTTATTTATATATATATATATATATATATATATATATATATATATATATATATATATATATATGTATATATATATATATATATATATATATATATTATATATATATATATATATATATATATATATATATATATATATATATATATATATATATATATATATATATATATATATATATATATATATATATATATATATATATATATATATATATATATATATATATATATATATATATATATATATATATATATATATATATATATATATATATATATATATATATATATATATATATATATATATATATATATATATATATATATATATATATATATATATATATATATATATATATATATATATATATATATATATATATATATATATATATATATATATATATATATATATATATATATATATATAAGGTCCTGAAGAAGAGAATAAGCATTCTCGAAAACTAGATCATACAATAAAAAGTTTCGTACACTAAGCCTCCTCTTTTATTTGATTGCATCCTCATAAAATCCAGAACCAAGGAAACTAGGACTGGTGAAAGCCTTAAGTCAAAAACACGTGTCTATAGTTGGCCAAATTTCAATGTGCTTCAGCGGTCGTCTCAAAAAAAAATCCTTTTTCTACTATATAATAGCTCTTGCCGCGTAAATCTTTTTTTACTTTAGATATTTATCCAGAACATTCCTCGTAACGAATTCATCTACACACAGATATGTGGCTAAGGAGAAAGATTTTTACCCTTATTTCTCCCACTTGGTTTCCCGGTTAATTTTCATATTATTAATACGATTATGTCGGCCTATACTCTGTGGAAATCCATAATGAATGTATGTAAAATGTAAAAACAAAACTATCACAAACACTTTACGTTAACATGTCACGTATTTTTTTTTAAATACAGTGGAAGTGTTTGTGAAAATAGTTTTGTTTTTACATTTTATATAAATTCCATATTATTAGATGGTTACGCATATGTTATCTTATACAAAAATACTAACCTCCTCCACCTAATTCTAGCTGCGTGTATAGTTTCGAAAGGATCTTGTAGAATGTATATTCTCATTCCTTTGCAGTAAGTTTGAAAGAATTCATCCCAATCGAGTTGTTTCAAATCACTGAAAAATATGGAACGATCTTTTTCAGACATGTTTTTTTGCTGTTGTCTAACTCTGTTGGATTGGAGGTTCCAATTTCTTGTTGAAAAATATGAAAGGACACTAGAGAATTTGTGGATTTTTCTGTAAGCTGCAATCAGTCTGGAAAAAAAAGTTAAATTATTACTTCTTGCGTGCTTAGTATTCTAGAAACGTTGTTCTTGGACACAAGAACAGATTTTTGAAATATTGTATAAATTAGTGTAATTCATTAGAATATACAACCCACCCTGGGCTTAAAAGCCTATTATATTGAGCAAAAGAGCACCATTCAAATTCTTGCGAAATATGCTTCTTGGTAACTTGGGATAGTGCTGTCAAAATTATTAATTGTGACCGGTTAACCAGTTATTTAAAACTTTTAAACCGATTAAAAATATAATTAATTAGTCGCTTAAACAGAGGGTCCGAGGATATAACTTGCTGTTGCGCGGTTAACCGTGACAGTCTTAACCGGTTAACCGTAACCTTTGACAGCCTTAACTTGGAGACCATTTTCCAACTAAATCATAGCAAAAAATTAAGTTAAGTTGCTCACAATTTATTTTTATCGTTATTTTTTATTTTTTTGTACATGTGAAAGTGTATTACCATTTCTTACAGCAAATGTAACATATTTTAGCACAAAAAGATATACTAAAATACTAAATAAAAATAAAATTAAATATATAAAATGTTACGAATGTATCCTAACTTTACATGATATGAACCAAATTTTTTAGCTTTAATTCTTATATTCATAATATTTCAACAAAGGAATGTGCATTTCATATAGAATTTTCAGAGAACCAAATACATAATATGTAGTAAAATACATAAAACAATCAATCAAAGATAATGACAATGCTGTGAAAAAATTATGTAATATATAGTACACATATACAAAAGTCAAATGTTGAGTGTTATATTCACATACAGCTCTTAATATTTTTCCGTACACAAGGTGACTTATTTATTTTATGTATTTACTCCATATAGATCATTTGGATAAAAATCACAGAAGTGCAGAACATGTTGAAAAGCTGGGTAAATCTTTGGAATAATCACTACCTCGAACCTTACACGCAAATCCAAATAACGGATCTTAAATACGAAGTTCGAAAAACATTTTTTTTTCCGTAAAGCGTCGATATTGTTTAATAAAAATGTACACGAATTGCCTGCAAATGCTGGTTCACTATGTATAATTTCTCTCGTTACGTTATATTTTTTTTTACTTCCCACAGAGGTATTTACGGATCTTCACGTTCTTGGATCCCTAGATGCCAAAAGAACATGTTCTTTTAATTCCGTCGGTCTTTCGATCTGTCGGTCTGCCAGTTGTTCGCGGCATAGCTAAAAAACGTATCTGATTGATTTAAAATTTTAGTAACAAATTAAGCTGGTAACATTTTGGTGATTACTGAAAAAGTACTTATCCAATTTACCTCAAATTTTCCGCAAAAATCAAATATTATGTAGGAAAACAATGGTTAAATTTTGATAAGAATCCAAAATGCCAAAACAAATGGCGGCTTTATAAAATATTTAAAAAGTCAGATCGAAAAAACGACTTATAGATTGAGTTCGTGCAATTCAAATGTAATATAGAGAAGAACTGATAATATTGTAATAGGAAATCAAGATGGTGGAACAAAATGGCGACCAAATAAAATATTTGTACCCATGAAAAATCATCCTCCCAGATTTACATATTTTAATGTTGCGGCGTCCTTAGTTAAAATGTTAAAACATTATAACTAAAATGCTGATACAAAATCATTACTGTTTTTACCTCAAATTTTGCACGATAATCAAATGTTACATAGGGATGAACTGGTAAATTACTGTTTTTACCTCAAATTTTGCACGATAATCAAATGTTACATAGGGATGAACTGGTAACATTTTGGTAGGAGAATCTAAGATGAGAGAGCAAAATGGTAGCCAAATAAAAAAGCAACGTAAAACATCTTATTTAATTGACTTCAAATTTTACCAAATTGGTACAAATTCAACATGACGGAACAAAATATTAGTCTTAAAAAAATCTGTGTAAAATTCAAGTTATTTTAAATTATGCTTAAAAACCTAGTGGGTATATGATAGGTAAAAACTGGTAAAATATTGATACGAATCCAACATCGTAAAACAAAATGGCGCCCAATAAATATGTTTAAAGATATAATGTTACTAAGTGACTATGTGCGGAAGTAAATTTGGTCACAATTCATTATTCCTAAAGTTAAGGAGAGAATTGCCTGGTAAAGAAAATTTACCGATTTTGTAAATTTTGTGTTAATAACAGTCATTCCAGAGAAGAAATTATTTCGATGTTTTCCGTATTCTTTCATTAATATTATTGAGTCAATATTTACAGGGGCTAAGAATCCGAAAATGAAGAAATTAATTTCTCGTTCGAAATAGCATTTACTGACTGGAGCTCTTAACACTTTGTTTAAACACATGCCATCAGAATTTGAGAAAAGTTAGTGAATATGGACCTACAAAATATAATGTAACATGGCAAATCGCATGGTAAACCAGCACTTGCAGGCATTTAATGTATATATTTTTTGAATAACTGTATTCACATTTTGCTGAAAGTTATTTGGATTTACGTTTAAACAATACTCCAAAATGCACGCGATCTTTCACTCTGACTTCAGAGCCGTATGGAGTGAATTCAATATTCATTAAAGCAACCCTAAGTAGGAAAAATAATATTAAGAGCTATACTGCCGTCCTATGCATAAACCCCGTATCTCCAATTTTTTTTAAAAATGAGATATTGCCTTATACCGGTTCTTTATATGGTTTACTACTGTTTTACATAGCAAAAACCCCGTTTTTGTTCATTTTTCCCAATTTTATAATATAAAATAGATTCCCCGTATGTGACATAATTTTACCTAATGCTAAATTAAAACCCCGTATTAACTGATTTTTAAGTAAAATCCCCGTATTATACAAGCAAATACGGGCTTTTAGCGAAGCAGATTGGTTTGACGGGGTTTTTGCTTAGCATAAGTGATGTGGCGCTTGGTGGTGATTTGTTTCGACCTGTAACGCGGTGTTTTATCTAAGTAAAGTTATTAGTTATTATGCGGCGCTCTTATGATTTAAAGGTTTTGTATTTTGATGGTGATTTAATTTAGTTATTTGCTATTAGTTTGTTAATAAATTGTTTAATTCTTGTGATATTGTGCTCTGATTAATACATTCTTTTAATTAAAAGGTAAGTTATTACAAAATAAGTTATTTAAATTTTCTGTTTTAATACTATTAAATCGATGAAGTATCGAACCGCGCAAAACCACGTAGGTACCTGCCAAAAATTAAAATTTGTAGATAAAAAATAATCTAAATTATAATACAAAAACAAATACAAGATAATGAACTTTAGACACCATGACGTGATGTGGAGAGTTTATTATTTCTGTAGAAACGAACTGACGTTGTCACAGGTCAAAATTTATTATAAATTAAGTTAATAATATTGATATTTTATTTAAATTAGTATTTTATTTTTGGCACACTTGCTAGATATTTTTAATAGAAGTATTCCGGGTAATGACATTTTTTTATAAAAAACTTAGGTACTTAATGATTTTAAATGAAATTCTTGTGTGCAGTTTATATTATTATTTTGTTTTAGAAATGGGTTCCAAAAGAGCAAAACTAATGGTGGCTTTAGCTCAAAAGGAAAGCTATAAAAATATACCAATATGCACTGAAGATAATGTTGAAATTGGAGCTTTAGAAACATTCAATAATTATGTCGACTCTGGTGATACTTCGATTTTTGGTACGTGCAATGAATTAGAAGTTTTAACCCCTGTTTCTCAAGAGGTACTAAATACTGATGGTTCCTTCCTAAAAATATCTACAACTACTTGTGATGGTTTTCGCCTTGAGCAGGACGAAAATGAAAAAACTAAAGTTATTTTATATCAAAATGTACCTTATGGCGAATTGAGTGAATCTTCTGACTCACTGCTACTAGAAAATTTCAATGGTAATACTAAATTTTTAAAATAAAAAAATATATTTTATTCAAGAATTTTTAGAATTGAATTCTGTATCCAACGAAAAAAATATAGAGCTAATTGAGGAGACTAACTTGGAAATAAGATCTGTAAGCAAAAATAACCTAGAGGATGGTAATATTTAAAAATAAAGAACATAGGGGTTAATTTATCTAAAAAATATCACCATTTGTAGAAAAAGAACAGGGGTGCGAAAAATTAGATGCTGTATCCGAAGAACAAAGTGTTGAAATATCTGAGCAGACTGATGACTTGACAATGGAATCTTTAAACAGAAACAACGTAGAGGCTGAAGGTAACATTTAAAAGTAAAGAACAATAAGGACATTTTAACTAAAAAAAATAATCTTATTTGCAGATACAGAACAGGGGTTCGAAACATCCATTGATGACACAGTGTCCAATCACTCCAATCTAACTGCAGCCCAGAAGGTAGAGCGTTTTACAAAAAAAGGAACTGTAAGGAAACGGAAGACTTTTTCTTCCTCACTAGCCACAAGAAAACAAGAAAAGTATGAACAGGTGAAGTTTATACATAACGTTCGTCAGCCATGCGATAAGTGCAAAAAGAAATGCCATAACAAAATTCCGGAAAATAGAAGAGAAGAAATAAATAAAATGTACTGGGGTTTAAACTGGTTAGAGAAAAAAACATACGTTTTAAATTGCCTTACTAGAACTGAAATTAAACGACGGCGTTCGGGCGACCCAGTGATAAAAAATAATAGCTTTAAGTACTTTTTTAAGAACTCAGAAGGTGAGAGACAAAATGTTTGTAAAACATTTTTCCTTTCAACCTTGGGCTATAAAAAAACAAACGACTGGCCTATTTATAGTTTTGTAAAGCAAGATGTGTTTAAAAATCGTGATATTGCACCAAAAAAAGATAACCGTGGAAGGCATGCGAAGCCTGCTAAGATTGCTACAGACGACATTGAACGACACATTGCACAATTCAACCCCACTATCTCACACTATCGCAGGGAACATGCCCCAAGCCGTTTGTATCTTCCGAGTGATATATCTATTAATTTAATGCATAAAGACTACATTGACAAAAATCCCAAAAATAAATGTTCTTATGAAGTTTATAGAAAGGTAGTAAAATTCAAAAATATTTCTTTTGCGAATTTGGGCCATGAGGAGTGTGAGAGTTGTGAGGGGTTTAAGTTACACAACGCGACCCATTCTGCAGAAAATTTAATTGAGTCCTGCGAAAAGTGTCAAAGTTGGAGTCAACATATTAACAAAGCAAAGCTTTCAAGGGAATTATATAGAAAAGATGCTGAAGAAATACCTGATCAAAATACAATTAAAGTTTCTGCTGACTTGGAAAAAGTAATCATGCTTCCACGCATAGATATGTTCAAAAAAGTGATTTTTACACAAAGAATTGTTGCTTACAATGAAAGTTTTGTGCCGTTGGGTAAGTCAAAACTTAGTAAACCATATGCAGCCTTGTGGCATGAAGGTATATCTGGGAGATCAAAAGAAGATTTAATAAGCACCTTTTACGCTTTTTTTTACATAACCGTGATGCTGAACACTTTGTTTTTTGGCTGGATAATTGTTCTTTTCAGAACAAAAACTGGTCGTTTTTATCGTTCTTGGTGTACATAATAAATTCTAACAAGTTGGTGGCAAACGACATTGTTATTAATTACTTTGAACCTGGCCATTCATTCATGTCCGCCGACAGCTTCCACCACCAGGTGGAACTGTCTCTTAAAAGAATGAAAAAGGTTTATGATTTTTCCGACTTCATGGAGGCTGTAAAAAAATCTAATTCTGGACGCGTAGATGTTAAAGAGATGGCATTTTCTGATTTTCGTGACTGGAAAGATTTCTCTTCACAAGCTAAATTAAAAAAAGTGACTCCACGGATTTATCTTTCCCAGATTTCAAAAATTCTAGTAGAGAAAGGTTCTTTTACTTTAAAAGTACAGACTGATTATAATGAAGAACTAAAAGAACTAGACTTTTTGCAACTAAAAGTAATTAAAAATGGCTTTGGTCATGAACCCGATCCTAAACAAGCTCCATGTGGTATTTCGAAAGCCAAAAAAGAAAATATTTTAAAAAACTTAAGTGAAGTTATACCGGAAAATCGTCAGGACTTCTGGAAAAATATTTCTGTATGTGCAGATTAGGATTTAATTTTAATTTACGTTGTCACTTTTGTGTTAATTTTAATTTTGTAATGTTTTTTATTTAATGTTTGTTTCTACAATGCTAAAAATGCTTATTTAAAATAAACGTGTTTGTTTTAATTCCTTAAAAGAGACAGTTTTATTTACCAGTTTACGTAGTAATAACCCCGTAAATACAAATTTAACGACTTACGGGGTTTTCACTAAGCAAAATAACCAACTTTTGAAAATTGTAAAACTCTTAAATCCACTTTTGGGTATAAGCAATTAATTTAAATGATTTTTTTTAAATATTCTTGTTAAGAACCCTTAAAAACCATATTAGAGTAAATTTTAGGCATTTAGAATATTTGATAACTAAAGGGCAAAAGAAAATATGTTAAAACGCGGTTTTCTCAAAATCATGTTGTCTGGAGATACGGGGGTCTTTCATAGGACGGCAGTATATGTGAATATAACAGTTTTCCTTTTTAAGCATTTTAGTTGCATTGTCATTATTTTTGTGACGACTATATTATAATTATTGTAAAAATGGGTATTACATTTTTAGTTACCGATAAAAAATATCTATAAACTATAAAAATGTATTGTAAGCCTAAATTAAAAAAGACTCATTTTCAGATTTTACTATGAGTGAGAAAATGATTTCCAAGTCACCAGGAAACGTACCGTTGGTATTTGTATACGCGCATTCTAGATTTTATTTTACATGACACCGCCTAAAGTTCTCTTATTTATGTCTTTAATAAGAATCTTTATAAATCACATGGTTATGTTTAAATACTTTTATTTAAAACAAGTGTTTTAATAGATATTTACGATACAAGTGAGTTAACAGCAGCTTGCGTGTATATTGTACAACATTTTATCTACGTCTGAAGCATGACTGTTAAAATACACACATATCTTTATTAAACAAATTTTTCAAAAAGTTTAAAGCAAGCATAAAACACCTTTCTATTAGCTGTTACCTGTTTGCACTTTAATCCTGCCACTCTGCGTTACCCCGGGCAATCTCAATTTAAGTAACATCTTATTGACAGTTTCAATTTCTTTAGTCAAAATAAGTGATTCAGAAAGAAGTATTTCTTCGAATATTGAGCAGGAAGCATCCAGGGCGATTAACGGGTTGCTTCCCGAAAAATCCAGGCCAAAATATGAGTATATTTTCAATAGGTTTCAAAAATGGTTCAGAGAGAAGAATGTGCAGAACTATGGGAATGAAAAGGTACTTATTGTATACTTCGGGAAGTTATCTACTAACTATAGGCCTTCATATCTCTGGGCGTTCTATTCTATGATAAGAAGAATGATATCTATTAAACTCAATAATGATATCAGCAAATTTAGAAATTTAGTCGCCCTCCTCAAAAGAAAATCTGAGGGATATAAATAAAAAAAGTCAAGGATATTAACTAAAACCAATATTACAACATTTCTTCTAGAAGCGGATGACCAAAAATACTTATTTATGAAAGTAGCATTGATTATTGGGCTTGCAGGCGAAATGAGTTAACAAATTTGTTGTTGGAAAATGTCAAGGCTGAAAATATATAGAATAGCCACTTAAATTCAGAAAACGAAGAATTTTTGAAATAGATATTCTAAGATTACCAGAATTTTTAATGTCTTTTAGCATTAATTGTCAGCACACTTGTTTGTCGACCCGTAATTAAAAGGTCCTTTTTGTCATCTTCTTTCCAACGGGAAAATGGAGTTTCTAACAAACTACAAACAATGTCACTAACGGGCCCAAACGAATTCATTTTCAGCTACACACACACGCCACTCCTCCAAAGAATAAAACAAAAAACCGCCGATAAAATACTGAATAAAACGCGATCGCCGCGATTTACTTTAGGTTCAATACGAACGGAAGCGTTAAACTGCGGCTCTTCCCTAGAGGCGCGGTCATCTTACATGCGATATTCTTGCTGGAAGATTTTTACCGAGCTCGCACGTGGCTCTTCCGTTGATGGATAGATACAAACGAGTTTGCTGCCGGTGCGGTGGGCGCACATACGGGTTTGTTTAATACGCGCAAGTATATCATCTTCTTTTGTGTTTGCCTCTTGGTTTCTGACGACCGGCCAGCGGCAATTCTACGTATACATTAAATTTAACATTGCAATTATTGATTATTTTTAATGAAATGAATTAGATTTAATATTGAAAAGATTTAATATCAAAAATTAGTATATTGTATCGATTTTTAAAGTGTGTTCAAAAATAATTTGCCAGGTTTTGCCGAATAGTCGCCACTGGTATGTGTATAAAGCAACTGGTTGGCATTAATTATTTTGGATCCCTGCGAAAACAAATTGCTTTTTATCTCAAATCATCAGATCATCAGGTGACCAGTTTAAATAATGAAAACAATGCATTGACTACAAATTTAGCAAACGTGGCTGCTTAGTCAGGAATTTATTTGAAAGATTGCAAAGATTGTACTATTAATATTTATATTAACTAATTTTTCTTGTTTTATAGTTTTTAATAAAATAATTTTTAAAAACTTTCTTCGATTTTTTTATATTACAAATTTCAAATTAAAAAAGAATGAATGAGTGAGAATACGTGCGGTAATAAAAAGGAGTGCGGTAATGAAGCTCTTAACTCACGCAAAATGCGTGGGTTAAGAACTTCTTGACACACGGATATAATAAACATATAAAAAATTATTACTTATTTTAAACTGTTTACAACTGGACAAATAAAAAAACATACCTATTTAAAACTGAAGTGTATTTTTTTAGTTAGTTTAATAAAATAGTCAAGACGAATTAAGGACCACATTTTAAAATGCTTGTATTTATTTAAGTATTCAAGCAGTCCGAGTACAAATTAAATTTATTTATACCTTTGCTATATAAAAAATATAAAAAAAATGTTTTGGTTCATAGGTTTTTATAAAAGTTCCAAAGGCATGTTATTTAGAAAATGTTTGAAATATTATAGTTTCCGGTTTTGCACTGTCTATTGCAGTACATTGCTTGATTTTACAATATAATGAATAATTGTGATGCTTTGGGAAGAACTATTGTCCAAAGGACATCTTTGAGTCAAGATAAAGGAGTGGCAGCAGTTACTTGGTTTCAAGAAGTTTGCTCTGTTAGGAACCATTCAGTAATTTGTAGACTTCTTAAATCCGACGTAAGGAATTTGGTACATTTGGACCTTATCCTGTCAGAGAAAGAATAACACCTTGCGAAAACCGCAATTTAGTAAGATCAGCACTGCAGCACACACCGAACAGCAAGAAACATTGCTAATATTCATTTCGCCGCTACCAGAAGTCAAATATCCACCTAGACTGTAACAAACAGACCTCACGGGATCAATTTACAATCCAGAGTCAACGCTGTGAGGTCCAGTTAACGCGAGCATAGGAGGGCGTGGTTAAATTTTGCCAGAAATCATATGGATTGACCAATGGAGATACGTTCTCTCTACAGAAGAGTCAGCGATACCTGCAGTCCAATGTTAAAGAAACTGTCCATTTCGGAGGAGGCTCCATTATGGTCTGGGGAGGCATTTCTTTAACAGGGTACACCAATTTGCATGTGTTTCAAAATTAAATTATAAGTGCTCGCAAATACTTAAAAGATATTTTAACATCCTATATGCTTCCATTTGCTGCAGAGGAAGGTCCAAGCTTGGTCCTTCAGCACGACGAATCGAAACCTCACACCGTCCGAATGGTAACTCAATATCGATGTTTTAGAATGGCCAGTCAATACCCCGGACCTAAACTCAATAGTCCATCTGGGATGTTCTTCAGAGAAGGCTAAAAAATCGTCAAACCGCTGCAAATGTAGATGATCTATCATAAATACTCCAGGGGGAATGTGACAATATTTCATGGGAAATTATTGAGAATCTGGTAAACTCTATGCTCAGACGCTGTCTTTTAATTGCATCTTTTTAAATATTTTTAGTTTTTCTTACATAGCTTTTCCTTTTTTTTTATTTTCAAAAAGTAAACACTGTTTTAAAGCTTAATGATTATTTAAGCAATAATTATAAAAAATATATGGGCGTTTTTAAAAGTGGTCCTTAATTCGTTATGACTAGTTTATAAAACAGATAAAAACATACTCTAATAAAAAAACATAGTTATGAGTAAATAATTGAAGGTAATAATAATTAACTAAAATATCGCGAGTTTAAAACTAATGCTTTATAAATAATTTTCAACTTGAACTTTATAACATGTTTAAAACAAAAAAATTGTTTCAAACTGTTAAAAACTTATGTTTTGTTTAAAAATTAAAGAAAAACATGTTTTTTTTTTCAACCCTGATAAGTCAACATACCTTGGCTTCCTTCCCATACAAAGCAGAACAGTGTCGGTAAGAAAAGCAGGTATAGTGTGCAGCAGGAACGTGAAAAGTAAATATACAGGATAATATTTATAAAGTGTGAAACAGTAGAACCATATGCTCTTGGTGGAAGGGTACTGCATGCCATAGTGCTCACAGAGATACATGAACCTACCCCAGGTTATAGGTCGGTCGTTGCTTGATTCGTAGTTATATACCGGAATATCATATATTTTCTCTTCTTTAAGTGCTAAAATAAGGAAACTGTGTGAAAAAATAAAAATAATCTGTATAATACTTCAAGTATATATTTTTAATGTACTCTAAAAGTGTCTTTTCATTTAAATATGGTTTTGTTTATTATTTCCTTGGTATAATTATAGCTAAAAAAAAACATCATTCGAGATTTTTTTTAGATATTCATATTTCAACTCCTCAGGTCTAGAAAAAATTTTACCATTTCATCGTTCGGTCTGTCTATATACTCATTCAATTGACTTCAAATTTTGCACCAAAATTGACTATGTTATAAGGGTGAACTGGTAAAATTTTGGTAAAAAACCCCCAAAATATTTCTGCGTCTGTTTTGACTTTGGGTTCAGCGATTGGATGGAAATATCAGTTTGCATTTGCGCAGTTCCACAAAGGGTCCTTCAAAGCATGTGATTGGGGCATAAGTTTTAAAGGATATAAGGCTAATATGTAACGGAATATAAAATACATCAACTATGTTTTGCAATGGCTGGGTGAGGCTGCTTTGTGCATAGTCTTCAAAATGTCTATATTTAATGAATAAATAAAATATTATTTTTTACTTTTTAGCGATTTTTTTTTGAAGTCGGTTTTTTTTAAATATTTTATTAAATACACTATTTTTTATATCAGGGCAGAAATAAACCCAAATATTTGATAAAACTGCTGTTTATTTAGAACCTAATTAATTTTATTACCTTTCTGAAAACTTTCCCCAACTTCCCAGGCGCTGGTAATTAGTGAGTTGACACACATATCGACCGGAACTAAATTGGCGTTAACTTCTGAATCGCAATAAAGGGTCCTTAAGAGCCCCACTCCTGCTCCTGCAGCTACGCCTGTGGGACCATACATGTTGTTTATCCAAGAAGGTATTGGCTCTTTATATGTAGATATTACTATAAAAAAAGAAATCTGTTTTTAGTTTTCAATGTTGGTTATGAGAGCATCTGAAACAGGCCTGTGTCAAATTACTTAAAACTTTTACAAGACAGGTAAAGTACAAGAGAATACAAGAACCTACATTTTTGCCTTTTCCATAGAATAATAAATACACTATTAAGATTTTGTACATAGTTGTCAGGTCTTACGGTAAAAATATTCTTTTTTTATGCATTTTTTCAAAATTCAACATTGCCGCTTTATACAAAAAATACAGTCATTATTTATAAAATACTTGTTTTAAACAGTCCAAAATAAACTTGTTTCTTCATTTTTTAAAACATTTGTTTTGGATACTAAGAGAATTTTTTAATTTTTTTGACTTCTCGTTTAATCGAAAGAGCATTTTACTCCAACATTTTTAATGACCCCTTGTATATTTTTTGTTACAGTCATTTTCGCCGCAAAATGGCCTTTTTAAAAATGTAGCTGGCTAGCCTTTATTTTCAACGGGGCAATATGCCAGCCAAGTTTTTATAAATCAAGGTTAACATGTGATAGGTACATCTTTAAAAAAGTAATTTTACATCGAAAATTTCTGTTAAAAAATATACAAGGTGCCATTAAAAATATTAAAGTAACTTGTTCTTTCGGTAAAACAAGAAGTGTAAAATAATTCTGTTATCACCCAAAAGAATTTTTAAATTAAAGTATTATTAAAAAATTAAAAATAAGGTTATTTAGGCACACCTTAAAGTTGTGATAATTGAACTTTAATTGGAAAAAAGTAAATCAAATCTAGATTTGAAGATCTTAACAAATGAAAGACAGGTACCACTGTGAATATGGTAATAACTTTATACTATAAACATTATAATAATTGCCATATATTTATATAACTTTAAAACTTATATTAAAAGTTAATTTGTCAAAATGTAACAAATTTGCTTTATCTTAAGAATCCTTATTACCCAAAAAAATATTAAGATGAAGTGTGTACACAAAAAATGTGTTATGATAAAATATGACTCAATTTCGATCAAATCATCTTCCACCAAGACATCAATAGTCAAAAAACCAATACTTACCAATTGCTGGTCTGAAAATTCCCACTGGCATGTTTTCTGATTCTTGTCTGAGGGTGTCTTCAGCTATTTGTTTGGTAAACGCGTATGTATTAGGATAGTCGCCCAACAACCTAAAATGCACTTTCTTAAGATTTGTTTGTTGTTGTTATTACATTTTTGGTTGCTATAAGCTCTATGATGCTTCACATTTTTAGATTAAACTAGATTATATTATGTTCGTGTACAGAATGGATAATTTAGAACTTTCTCTGGCTTTTGTTTGCTAAATTAAAAACGTGTTTTGAAGAAACTGGGAAAAATAATTTCGAAAATAAAAATTTCTCAATATGAAATTAAACGATTTACAAATTAAGGATAGAAGTAAAGGCGTTGAATGGGGTCATAATATTGCATGCGTATAAAAATTTCAACAATTTATTTGAGGATATAGATAAAAGCAAAACTGGATAACTGTGGAAATTGACACTTTGCCAATAAATATCAAGTTGAATCATTTCTATTTAGGCTAATAGTATCTTGTCGATGCTTTTACGTGTCCCTTATTGCCATCCAGTTTAACGAAATTATTGGGAATTACGTTTGATGACTGTTTGCGTTGGAGTGATCATCTGGACAAAATTTGTACCAAACTCAGAGGTAATTACTATGCATTGAAAGATCTTTCCAAGCATTGTGTAACGCATATTTTGTTGACTTTATATTATGCTAATATTCATTCATATATGCCTCTCGAATTTTTTTATTACAGAAATATGTCATAAAAATTATCATAAAAAGTATTACACCTAGAGATTCCTGTAAAACATACTTCAAGAATTCTAGGATTTTGTTTTTAGTAAGTATATATATTCCTGAAATGTGTTTATTTGTTTTTAAAGATAGGCCGTTATTTCAGTCCAACAGATCATCCCATTCATATAACACCCAAGTGAAAGACCTGTTGTTGCCAAACTGCCACCGTTCTACCTTCCATCAAAAGAATATTATGTAAAATACATGTAAAATCTTTAATACTATCAGTAGAAATATCACCGATAGTTTAAATTTAAATATTTTAGAAACTAAGGTTAAAACAGAAGAATTGTTACACTTTTCAAGAGTATTTCGACTCATGTGTTTAGTCACATAAATAAAGCGCTCTTGTTTATTTTTATTTGTAGTATGTCCTATTATTGTAATTTTGATGATTTATGTTTTATTTTGACAGGCTGACTTTTTCTTCAGTTATTGTAGGTCCATTTGTATTTACTTTTAAACTGAAGAAATAAAAATATTTTATTTTTATTTCTTTAGTTTTTTATTTTATTTATCTTATTTATATTACGTGGTAAAAGCGGAACTTATGACCCCAAAGAATCTTCAGTAGGACTCTTATTTTTATTAACATTTCAACACTAGTGTTAAATAAATTATTTCAACTTTGCTTTTTCAACTTTCTTTTGCACTGAACATTGTAGGTCGAAGCAAGCGTGATGTAGAGCGATGTTTTACGGCTCTCAAAGAAAAAAATAGGTTTGGAGGTAAACCAGGGGAAAACCAAATCCATGCTGGTAACCAAAAACGCGGCCCGGATTGCTCAACAATACCTTCGAGCGGGTCGATCGGTTTACGTACCTTAGCTCCTTGATAAGTATAACAAACACACACACACAAAGTATCGTTGAAATCCAAAAAGGAATCAGCACTACCAACCGAACTCTTTATGATCTCCAAAAACACATCCGCCACAAATACATCCAAGAACAAAACTACACATTAGCAAGACACTGATAAGACCGGTCCTGACATAGGAGCAGAAACCTGGACCCTCACGCAAAGTAGCGAGAGGCTCTTGGGCATCTTCGATCGAAAAATTCTTTGGAGAGATAAATGAACAAGGAATGTGGCATCAAAGGTATAATTTTGAAATATATCGAATATACAAGGCCCAAACATCGTCACATTCATAGATATTTAAAGACTAAGATGGGCGCGTCATCTACCTAGAATGACAGATGGCGACGTCACAAAGCGACTTACCATGAGTACCCCAGAGGGTAGAAGAAGTAGACGCTGACCATGTGCAAGATGGATGGATGGAGTCGAAGCAGACCTCGGAAAGTTAGAAGATGGAGCCAGGAACAGAGCAGATGGAGACGAATCCTAGAGCAGGTCAAGATCCATCCAGGTTTGTCGAGCCAAAGATGATGATGATGACACAACTACTGATTCAAATTTAGGGAGTATGTTTAGTGAATAATTTGCGAGTATCTTATCCTTTATTCATTGAAAGTTGTAGCTATTAAACCTAATGATATTATGTAATTTCGTAGTGAAAAAAGAATGGTTGTCGTTCTGAGTATCTTTTTCTATTGCGTTTTCACAAAACTCCTCTATATAGGGAAGGATTTTGAATCAAAGATGCGTGTGTTTAAATAGTGTCAATGCAGTGAATAAAATGTATTATACAGATGTCATCAGCTTGGTATGTTTTTACATAAAATAGATCAAAAAAGCAAGCATGTAGGTAGAATTTTTTTCGCCATTTAAATAAATACACCCATGCGCCAACCTCTTTTAATGTATATTAGCAACTCCACTCGTAGCCTCCTCCTCGAGACTATATTAAACTTTCGGTGGAGTTTTAAACAATAGTCTGGCGATTTTTGACATATTTCAACTTGCATATATATATATATATATATATATATATATATATATATATATATATATATATATATATATATATGCATTTATTATGTTATAGCCACAGTTACTATCGGGTTGTTGTGATAAATATTCTTCTATTTTGAAACTAAAATACTGTTAACATAACGGGAGTCAATAGAACGTTTTTACTTGTTACTTGTGCAGCGTTGTAGAATCTAATTTTTAATCACTACAAAAACATTTTGTTATGTTGTTAATTGAGCGTCATGAATAACTTGACCGAAAGCTCTGCATATGATATCGTAAATGTAAAATTTACAATTTTTAGAAAACATATTCAACATATGGTATGATACATAAATACAAACAAACAAATGTTTAGACAATATCCTATATTACAAATATTGACAGCTATTTCGATAACACTGTGTCTTCGTCAGAACATCACTTCAAACTAATATCTTAATGCAAACTTTTTAACCTATCTATCTTATTATTATATTTTATGACGGAACCCTTGCTACGTAATCTATTACGTAAATATATACATTTAATAATGAGGAAAACCAAAGTCCAGCTGGTCGTTGAAGAAAATATTTGGGACTTTTTACTTCTAGAATTTCTTAATAGTTTAATTTCCTACTTTTGTTAGCCATATACAAAACTTTATAATCGTTGTTAAAATCTTGGTGTTCTTCCAAAAGATGTTTCGAGTAATTTGAATCCGTTTTATCCTTACTATAAGAATTATCGTGTTCTTTGATACGTGTTTGAAATTGTCTCCATGTCTGTCCTATGTATACTTTATTACAAGTAACACAGTTGTCAACATTTGTAATAAAGGGAAATTTTCTAAACATTTGTTTATTTGTACTTGTGTATAATGAATTTCTATCAAGTAACTCCATTGAATTTTTTTATGGTATAATCTTAAACTAGGTTTTCTAAAGAAGACATACATCCTTACTTACTTTGGAGTAATTTCGTCCAAAATTTTTTCTGGTATATTTTCGGTCATCAAAATTAATTTCTTGCCATCGATGGGTGGTGGATAAATTTTTTCATCAATGCATGTTTTAGTGCAGTTACCGTAAACCGTGGAAACATGTACAAATGATTTCAGATTTTTCATTTCTTTTCCCAATTGAAGTAGATCTCTAACACTTCTAATGTTGATAGCGACAGCGGTTTTGATTTTTTCGTCGAAACGAACTGTAGCTGCTACGTGGAATACAATATTTGTCTGTAATCAAAACGTATATAATCAGATTGTCATACTGTTAAAACACAAGATATAATACCTGTCGTTATATAATATTAGACCCTTGCACGTTGTTTTTCTTTCATATATTTTCTGAATAATTTAATTTTACAAGCATCTTACAAAGTGTTTTTTTAATTAGAAAAATGTAAGAGGATTTATTAACCCCATATGCCTGTTTCAACTAGCTCAATACCTCATCTGAAATTTTGTTCTTTCTTAACGGAAAAAATTAGAACCTAATCTTAAAGAACTAAGAACAACGTAATATGTCTACGGAGTATCAGAAAGTGAGTCTAGTGCTCTAGACTAGAATAAGGGTACAATAACAACACCTTAAAGAATTTAAAAAGGTGAAGCTGTCAATTTGCCAGAGCATGAATTCAGCATCCCCTAAAATACTCGTAATAGCTCTCCCTCTACATAACATTAGATAAAATCAGCTCTAATCTAATCTAAAATTTATTTCGCAAAATGTTGAAGAAAATTAGTTTTTAGTTTACATTAGTTCTGTAACGGAATGGACTGTAACAATGGAATAGGGCACATAAATACTTAATTTATTTTAAAACGACATTTTTCTAAAGCAATAGGCGGTTTCTCATGGCAAATCTTAAACACGAGTATTTCAAAAAAGTCGTTAAAGATTTTAAGAGACAAACAAAATAATAAATAACACGTTATCTCTAACGCTATCTTTTGTATTGTGCAGACATTTATAAACTTACTTAAGATAAACCTGTCAAGTTTCATTATCATATGGTCTTTCGTGGGAAGTTTTCTTTTCCGCGTTCATTTAAGTTAAAACTAAATATAATTGAAACATTTCATTTCATTTTGATTCAGCTATAATAGATTATCAATTTACTAGTTTAAAAATACAATAGAACATTTTATAATAAAAGCGTTTTCAAAAAGGCGATGTTTTTTTGAAAGATATTGTTTCTCTTCAGAAAAGATTGGCTGGTTTTTCTTTGTCTTTTTTTTCGCCATGGTTTATTCGATCAGGAATGCTGATAGGTTAGTTTAAGTTTTAGACATTTATATAAAATATACTTATTTTTATTTAGACGGAAATGTAATTATATTTTTGTTTAATGTGATTCTCACATAAAGTAAGGCGACACCTATGAAATATTTATTAATTAAAAATAATAACAAAAAACATTAATAAACCTAAATTAAAATCTAGAACATGGCGGAATTTACTTAAAATCCTCAATCTTAAAACAAAGGAAAAACGAAATAAAAATATCTAAATAAACAATAAATTTGATACCTGAAAACTTTGACAACCCCCTGTATATGTAAAACCCCATAAACCACCACAAAAAGTGAATTTAAAATCAACTGTAACAACTAGAACTTTCATACAGACTAACTATTGTTTTAGAAATCAGAAAAAAGGTCGACACCTAATTTGACAAGAACTACCCCCTTAGAAGTGTCTTATTGGCTAGAATTCGAAGCATCGTCATAGAAGCACCCTGATCTTTAAATGGTGAATGTCATTTTAAACGATACAATTTAGTGTATAATTTGAAAGTCATTATTTAAAAAACGCATACATTACCTACCTCATCTATTAACAGCCTCCTATCCTGCAAGCTTAGCCCCAACCCAGATAATGTACAATCACCTGCCACTCCTACTACTCTGTGTCTAAATTTGGGACAATCCTTCTTCAATTTATTAAAGATGACGTCCTCAAACATTTCATCGACCCTCTCTTCCAGATTTTTGCCCTTCTTATTTCGTATAAGAAGATAAAGAGTAGAAATGGTGGGGCAAGAACGAAGAAGCTTTTCAACAAGGATTTTTCCTGAAAGAAAAAGAAAAAGGAAATAAAATCCAATGATGTATCATATCTCTATCTATACAACAGGACCATCCTTAGACTGGCCTACTTAGGTTCTAACTTAACAGATTTTTTTTTTTGCTGTTTTAAATAGATCATTTTGAGGAGGTAACTTCCTGTTACACAAATCGTTTTAAAACTGTGTTGCTTTTTTAGAGTTACTATTGAGTTACCTATAGTATAGAATGCATAGGTACCAACAAAAAACTTTTATTTGTGTCAATGTGATCAAATAATGACAACAAATTATTTTAGAATAGTTTTCCATTTGTTTAATTCTTACATAACATTGAATGTTGTAATTACTGAAAAATAAAACGTTTTACCTCAAATTTATTTTATGTAGAAGTTGCAACCAATTGGTATCAAAAATGTGTTTGTTTGGTAAAACAATATTTTAAAACTTGTTTTTAAATAGGTATTCTTTGATTTATAAAATTGATAATGCCCTGTTAAGGACGGAATTTAATTATTTTTACATAAAAGTATTTCTAACAAAACTACGCTGATCGCTGATTAAGAGAAATGCATCATTAAATGAAATGAAAAGTTATTCTGGGGATATCGGTAACATCTTTGAATTATATATACCAACCTAAAAATCCCGTAGAACCTGTAATAAAAATACTGGTCCCATCATAAAACTTCTGGATTGGCGTAAGATCTATTTGGTTTTCATAATTTACATTTTCGATGTAGTACGGTGTGGTGGTGAAGTCTCTGAAGCTGTTTTTTGTATTTTCAATTGCAGTATTCCCTGAAACAAAAAGAATATTTTAAAGATCTAAACTTCAAATAAAATCTCGTTTAGTTGAAAAATAAACTCTAAAAAAATTGAACCCACTCTCCGATTTCCGAACAGATTGGTATGGGCATTAACGATATATAGCTAATTACTAATTTAAGAAACTACCATTTACTTATTAAATGTCACTACTACTCATCTACTAGACTTTACCAAATCAAAAGCGGAATAGTTCAGCTGTTCTAACAGAACAGTTAAAAATGTATCAATGAACATCCAATAGAACCCTACGGTTACAAGATAAATTTCTGGTAAGTAGCGCTCGAAGTATCGTTTTTACAAAGAATAGCTTTTTGTTTAACATTTTTTTAACTTTTTAGTGATAGTTATGTCGAGATAACCGAGATTATTAAATCTTTTTTCTTGCATTAGAACTTTGCCAATGGACAGTGCTTATATCAAGTGATGTATCAAGATATATCTGATTGTATTCTACTTTGTGGTTTACCGCTACTCTCTGCGGAGTTGTGTCGTGAAATGGATGTGTGGAGTAAAAAGCTTTATAACTGTTCGCAGTAGACACCAAGCCTACTAACCGAATCATTATTTCATTATCGCGCAATGACTAACGGAATCTCGGAAAGGTACCGGACCAGGCATGCAAAAACCATATATATGTTTTTTTTTTATAATGTTGTTGCTTTAAAAACAAATACTTTTTTAATATATAAATAAATCCTAAGGAACATAAGTGAATCTATTTTAATTTATAAAATGTCTACAGGTAGTTTGAAAAACATCTGCCGAGAAACATAAATTTTAAGTCAAATTTTTCACATTGTTTGTTTACATTAGAGCTAAGTTTTATACTTTTTTTAGGTATATACGATATATTCAAATATTCTTATTTTAATATGGGTGTAACAGATAAAATTGTTAAAATTTTGATAAAGATAGACTTTTTATATATACCTATACCAGGATATATACTTCTTATACACTTATACACTTTACAAAAACGTTTTATATAATAACAGGAAGAACTTAACAAATAAACTCAATATAGCCATCCGGTGTTTTTTGTTTTGCTTTTTTGAAGAATTTAAAAATGGTTTTATATTTAAAGTTATTGTTTTTAATTGAAAAACAGCCATTTATGTATTACAGTGGAAAGTTCTCTCTATAAACGTCAGGAACGTGTTCAAAAAAAAAGTATCATCCGTAATTAATAACATCAATCTAAGCGTAGAAATTAACGGAAATGATTGGTACTGTCAAATATGCGATCAATGTATAGTTGAAGAAATGATTCAATTTACAAAGTGTAAGAACTGGTTTCTCGAATCATATGCGGCATTGGTTACACAAAATTATGTTTATGAACTTTGATCATAACGTAATAATATTTGACTATTTCGTAGTATTTGTCATTCTATTTCTAATTCACATATTTGTTAAAGTTTCTATAATAGGTATAATGATTATGATAAAACAACATAATATATTATATATGTTTTTTTAACTTTCTTATCCGTTTTTCTTTTTATTTTATTTTAATTGGTACAAATTAGAAAAACACGTGGTCCAATTTAGGAAATTTGTTGCCTGAATTATACCATTTGCAAAGGTGTTAAAAAATTGTTATATTATTGATTTTGAGGGACATAAGATTTGTAGGAAAATTATTTTTGGTAAGAAACATGTAAACAATTTAATTGAAAATTCTCAGACTTTAAAACTCAACTATTTAATTTTTAAAAGCAATATTCTAAAAAGTGGTACAATTTAGGCGACATTACCCTAATATAAGACTGACAAAACCTGAACACAACTTACATTGAATAACATGCACATGCATGTTATTCAATATAAGTTGCACGCGGCCCAGTGAGCATTTTTCTGCGGCCAAATCAGTTTTGAAAACAGCCAGATAATGCGGCTCTCGAACAAGTTGAAAACCGTTTTTGAAAGCGCGCGCCGCTGCAACGATTGGTATAATAAAATGTACAATTGTACATAGTGCCATCTATGTTTAGGAGGAGGAACTACACATACTCAACCTAAAACCTAAAGCCAAACGTTATCTGGCTTGTTCCATGAAATTCTATCGCGCAAAAACACAGATGACGCTATCTAGACATTCTGGAATGAACTCGAGAAATCACAATCCGTATATAAGCCGTGTTCGATTGAGTTCAGTCGTTGATGAGTCAGTTGCGATAGAGTTTCGAGTTGAGTTGCACACTTATTGTTACAACACTTAACAGTACTTATTATAATTTATTTCGGATACAGTTTTTAACATGTCTCTTTCAAAACCAAGTTGAAGTTAGGGGAAACTTGTAGATGAGCATCGTATCTTTCAAGAAAATTGGGAATTAGAGTTTTTTTGCTATGAAGTGAAAGAAAAAATTATTTCTTTGATTTGTAATACTACAGTCGGTGTTCCAAAATTATATAATATAATACGTCACTATGATATTCATAAAACTGTGTTTGACAAGTATACAGGCACGGTCAGAAACGAAAAGTTAAATAAGATCAAATCACGGTTGAAAGATCAGCAGTTTACGTTTACACGTCCAAAGTAAGAAAATGAATCTGTCCTTCAAGGGAGCTACGTACTGTCAGATTTGATCGCGAAACACTCACTGTTGAAGGTGAATTTATAAAAGAGTGCCTTGTAAAGGCCGCGGAAATTGTAAGTCCCGGGAGCGTGAAGGCATTTCAAAATATATCCTTGCCTGTGACAAAAGTACGGATGTGTGTGGTGTGGCGCAACTCGCTGTTTTTCTTCGTGCGGTTGTTACAGATATCAATGTGTATGAAGAATTACTGGAATTAGTACCATCACATGATACAACAACTGGGAAGGATATTTTCAATGCTGTTTATGGACTTCTGCGAAAGTACAATTTAGATTTGTCGAAACTGTGTTCCGTTGCAACAGACGGCGCTCCTTCAATGACTGGAGTAAAAAATGGCTTCGTTAAAATATTACAGACAAAGGTCAGAGAAACGGGCAAGTGATCAAGTTGGAAAGTGTTTTAAAGTCAGTGAAAAAAATTATAAACTTCATAAGGTCACGAAGCCTTAATCAGCGACAGTTTTTTGTAGTTTTACGTGATTTAGAAAGTGAGTACACTGGTTTACCATATTATGCAGAGGTGCGATGGCTTTCGCGTTCTATGGTACTCGACCGGTTTTGGAAACTCAAAGAAGAAATACGCGTTTTTATGGAAACAAAAGGAGAAGATGTCAGCTTATTATGCGATGTACCTTTTTTACAAGATCTTTCATTTATGGTAGATATCACAAAACACTTGTCAGACTTAAACACGAAATTGCAAGGACCACGTCAAGTTATTACAGGTATGCATGATCATGTGAAAGCTTTCAAGTGTAAGATGATGTTATGGGAAAAACAGTTAGCAGAGGATAATCTGTCACATTTTCTGACTTGTAAGGCATATCAGAAAAGCACAAGTATCCCAATATCATACAAAATATATTCAGAGAAAATGAGAAGCCTTCTGGCAGAATTTGAGAAGCGTTTTCATAATTTTAAGACCCACGAAAACAATTTTTCTCTATTTACTGGTCTTTTCACTATCGATATTGATAAAGTTCCCCCTCGCTTGCAAATGGAAGTAATTGAGATTTAGTGTCAGACCCATTTAAAACAAAAGTTTGATAGTGTTGGTACATTCGAATTTTATAAGTACTTGCCTGTTCAAGAAATGAGAAAATTGGCCTGTAAAATCCTGTCAATGTTTGGAAGTACCTATAAGTGTGAACAACTATTTTCTTTGATGAAAGGAAACAAATCTCCCACAAGATCGCGATTGACGGACGCACAATTGGACGCAAGTTTAAAAGTTATTTCCGCCGATGAATTCGCACCACAAATAGACAACTTAATAAAAAACAAAAGATGTCAAATATCTGGCAAAAGAATTTAATGTCTGTAGTTTTTTGTAAGGTCCTTTTTATTGGAAATTTAATAAACAGACTTGTCCTATAATAGTACTTTTTCTCAAGATTTTCAGTAGTTTGTCTTTTTGGTTTTGCGGCCCACCTAATCGATGGTCTTCATGCTTTTGGCCCACCAGTGACTTTGAGTTTGACATGGCTGATCTAAATAGATTGGTAGTTCGGCATATAATCAGGAAGTAACAAAAGAAAAACTATTTATCCCGAACTTTGCGTTAAAAGAACTTAATGAAAGTATATTAAAGAAACTTCTGGACAGAACAAACGAATTGTAACATAACATCAGAACAGCCTTTAAATCAAGAAATACATCAAGTTACTTATATGAACCAAGACGAAAACAACACAAATGACAAACATATTGTCATAATTTATTCATAATATGTAAACAAATATTATGTGTTACTTTGCCAATATTATGTGGTCTTTAAATGTTTAAATATTATCTTTATTTTAGTCCTGGAAATACTAAGAATCCATAACGTATTTAATAATGTCGTATACTGATTATCACTCGCAGCTACATGAAGATCAAAAGTGGTCCGCCATTTTGATTTTTCAAAATTTGCACTCTTAAACATCCCCAGCCGTATTTGCACAAATGATGAATTGATGAACTGAATTCGTCCGTCGCGTTGGCGGCGCCAATATGAAATTTGATATATTGACTATGACTAACAATTTATAATAAACTTAAATTTAATCGATTTAAATTAAAAAAAAAACGCACCGGAATACCGGAGAAATCGACTGTTGGGTCACGGTCAATGTCAGAATTTAATTTTATTTATATTTTTACCTTCTCTTGTTAGCACGGGGAACTGATGATTAACGACAGATAATTGAATATTATTAGATATTAAGATATCATATCCTAATGATAGTGAAGGAACCAGAAAACATTTTAAAAATATTTTAGCATACTGTCGTATTAAAAGTTGCGATTAGTAAAATGACGTCAAAATCTCATGGGTTTTTTTTAACGGAAAATTTTATTTCCTCGTTGAAAGTTAAAACAAAATAAACCCCATTTCTCTTTCCCTTTTACGAGGGAAGTAAAAATTATTGACAAAGAATGATAAATGATATAGACAAATATATTTTGGGCTTTCTGTTTCTAAAATGTAGAAAAATTGAACCCTCTTTTTAATATAAACATATTTTTTTATATTGATAATTTTTTTTTTCTGGAAAACGAAATTTACACAAAAATTGATTGTAAATATATTCTATTTAGAAAATCGATACATTTCCTTTACCCGGAAATTGGTTCATTCATTCATCACTGCCCGGAACAACAGCAGACACAATGATCCATTTTCGACAAACGACGATCGCAATTTAACTCTTTAGAGTTCATTAGGCCGCCACAGATTAGAGAGCCTCGTTTAGGGCAAAGGTACAAATAAACTTTAGAAGATTTAATTTTCGACAACGCTGATTCGGTTTGAGTAAATTATATAAAGCTATTTAATTACCAATTTTAAAAATTTTACGTGGTAATTTATACCTTGAATTTCCGGAAAAGCTTGTTTATTTAGGTAATATTACTAAAGGATGTTATCACTCGCAGTCTGCTCACAGTAACAGTTTGGTAAACTCGCTATCTCGAGCAATGATGGATTCTTGGAGAATGTAAACAAAGGGATCTATTTTTATACCCATGTTATTGGTATTTTCAGCCTTCGGGGCCTCTCGTCAGCACGCCGAACTTTAGAAGAAAATCATTTTTAATAGAAATGATCTGACCGAAAATTTATTTTTTTTAATACAATTGACATAGAACTTAGAAAAAAATGTGAAAATACAGCCATGTACAATGTTTTTCTAAATTAAATAAATTATTATTGCGTTTGAACTTAATTGCTGGCCATAAATAACGCAGCAAATTTTTTTTTATCGAAGTTTAAAGACGGATAATTCAATTGCCAAACACAATATCGAGATGCGGTTTTTGGTGTTCATTGGGCCGATCTAGTGGGTTTGTGCTTCTACTTACGTGACTGCGTATGCACATAAAATAGTACACATATACAGGGCGTGAAATAAAACCCTTGCATTTTTGAAAAGTCTTTTGCTTCTGACCAAAATAATGCAAAGATATAATATGTTGATATTGCATTTTAAATTTCTTCTTAATTCGAGGTTAAAAACTTCAATAAATCTAACACAGTAAAAGCGAGTTTTTTATCTTTGTACCGACGTACAATAACAATTGATTTTGTGTGGTTCTGATGTGATGGGGGGTGTATGCCTGGTTGCGGCGCTTTGGGATATCCAGTGCCAAAGGCATGTACACCAAAGACTCATGTTTATAACACAATTTTATTTTACTATTTTTTATCAGAATTGATTTGTTTTTATCTAAAATTTCTAACCTAAATTTAAGTTGGTTTACAGCCCGTTCTGTTTCGGCCATCATCAAATCCTAACTTTAGGTCGCTGAACTTCGCACAGTAACATTTCTTTATAAGTAATGAGTAAGTATTGGAAGAAAAGAATTTCATACAAAATAAGTGGAATGTGTGACAAAAAATATGCTTTGATATAGATATTGTGAATTTGAACGTTCTTTTACTTCGAGTCGAAATACCAATGCGTTCAGACATTGCACTAAGATATAAATCTCGCATGTCATAATTAATTCAAATGTGACCGAATTACCGAATTTCTAAAATTCCTTACCCTATCTGGTGTTGTTAGGAATTATAGAAAGTTTTGATTTTTTGTGAAAAAAAAATGAACAAAGTAATACATTTTTTTAACCTAGGATTAGCACTTCACTCATTCCGGGGAATTTTTCTGATTGGGGTTTTTCTTGACACTAGCAATCGGATTATAATTTTTGGTATTAAATTATCTGCACACATCGAGACTATCAATTAACTGGTCACTGTCCCAAGCAGTCAGTACAGCATTTCTTATATAAGAACCTGCCAAGAGACCTCTCCATATGGTAAGCAACAGCGTTGTAGAAGGGCCTAAGCCATCAGTGCGTGCGACTACAAGCTGAGCATGCACGGAGCGACGAACCTCGGGGCAACTTTCATTTACCTTAAATGAGTTAACAGCGTGAAATAAAAATTTTCCTGCGGAAATACATCATTTGTATTTTCTACACTTTAGAGTACCTGAAATCAGTTACATGAAAATTTTGATTTGCATCTCATTCCAAACACTTTTACAAACACTAAAATGCTAAAATATTCCAGCGAAATTGTCATTTCCATTTTCCATAGAAATTTTATACACTTTAGAATACCATAATAATTTCCATGTTCCACACTTTACAATATCTAAAACCAGATACATGAAAACTTTGTTTTACTTTGCATTCTAAACATTTTTCTAAACACAAAAATATAAAAACAGACTTGCCGAAATACGCTAATTCCATTTTCAGAGGAAATTTCATTTCCATTTTTCAGACCTTAGAATAGCTAAAACCTGTTACATGAAAACTTTGTTTTGCACTCTACACATTTTTCTAAACATAAAAATGGAAAAATATTCCTGCGGAAATACGTCATTTCCATTTTCCGAGGACATTTTGTAAACTTTAGCTGAAATGTCATATATCGACCAAATATTTTACCTTCTATAAAGCCCCCCGAATGCATTAAATTAAAAAAAAAAATTCTACGGAATCTCTGAATTTCTATTTTATCTATTTATTTATTTATTTTTAACCTTTTTCTGCACTGAAATGTGTTACATTCGAAAAATATTTTTTTTACTTCGACAAAGCCTTCTGAATGTGAAATTTAAAAAATAATGTGATTTTGTAACTTAAATGATGACTTATGGCTTTAAAGATGGTTTTATGGACGAATTTGGGCTAACCTAACACCTAACGGGATGAATCCACTTAACAGAATAGGTTTTCTATTAAAAAAATCTTGTTTTCGCGCCTTCTTTACAACAGGCCTAGCCGATCCTAAACTAACCTTCGCATTTTTATTATAGTTTACTTCTATAAAGCCTTCTGAATGTAGAACTTAAAAAATGAACATGATTTTATAACTTAAATACTAGTATGTGGCCCTTTTATGTTCAAAAACATTTTTGGAGTGGCAAGCAAAGTAAAGTTTTCATGTAACCGATTTCAGTTTTATTTCAAGTGCGAAAAATGAAAATTATGCATTTCCGCAAGAATATTCTTATTTTCCGCTTTTAAGAGAAGCTTCGAGAAAATAAAACTAGTTGATTGCCTTATAACTGATTTCAGGTGAACGAAAGTTGATCTCGAACTTCTCTCTTGCTGCGCCTTTACATCCATAGGTGTAAAAGGTAAGTAAAAATTATAATTACCTTTGCAAAGGGGGTTTCTAACCCTGCGACTTAAATTTTATATCTAGTTTTTCTATATTTACTTTTTGTATCTATTTTTTCTATATTTAAGTTCTTCCTTTTTTATAATTTTAAATATAACATTTAATTCACGATTCTTATTCTTAAGATGAATATTGGGACTTAAAAATTCAGTACATAAGAACACTGGTTCGTTAATATCTCAATTCAGTAGCTGCATCCTGCAAATTTGATTATCTTTAGATCTAGATAGAAGTCTGGCGCATTGGACTCATTCGAGTAACACATTTGAAAAAACAACATAAACAGTAAAAGTTTATGTTTTGTTTGTTTTGTTTAAATGTATTTCGTAATTAGTGTAACTTTGCTATATGTACGGTATTTATTTAATTTTTGTTTGTTCTGTATTGAGTACACTCGTTTATTTCATTAAGACATACACAAAAAAAGGAATCTCTAGGTTTTAGGAAAACTTAAATCGTTACAATACAAAAAAAAAACAATTTCTAGGGATAATTGATATTTTCGATTGTTTGCAACATACAGCGTTTCTAGGAACATTTTGACATATTTTTACAAGTGAAACGTTAACTTAACATCCTGTATACAAAATAAATCTTTATCACCTAATTTATGATCAACCGTGATCATTAGTATTAAGAAGTTTGGATACAAGGTGTGACAAAAGTAAACTAGAATTTACCAGACACTAACTCAATGTAGTCTATATATTTTACTATAATTCGCTTTTAGAGTTATGTCAGTCGTAAGATAAATAAATAATACGAAACAGTTTTTTCAGTTTTACTCTAGAAGTTTTATTAGTCTTGATATAGGATATTCGTTTTTAATTCGAAGTTATACAGGGTGATATTTAATTGATGGCTAAAAAGCAGGGCGTAATTTCTTGACTCATTTTAGAGCTAATAGTTCATATGTATAAACATGTGTCTGTAAAGCCTTCATCCGTGAGATACAGGGTGTTAGAGTTTTAATTTTATTTTTTAGTTGTTTTCATGGATCTCGTACACTTCTCAAGATAAATCATTCAAATTTAATACACTGTGAGCATTACTTTCAAAATAGCTATAATATATTTTAGAAAAACCTACCGGGTGTTACTTTTTCCCAGGTACCACTTTTACCACGCCCCGAAATTTTTACTGCGACGCCAATGGCCATTTTTACAACAAATTTAAAATGGTCGCCAAATGGGAAAATCAACATCATGCTCACAGCATAGAGTGTATCAAATTTGTATTATTTATCTTGAGAAATCTACGAGGTGCGTGAAAAAAAAGTAAACAATATTAAAATTAGAGTGTTTTACGAACATATGTTTATATAAACTTTTTGCCCTAAAACGAGCTAACAAATTACACCCTACATTTTTATCAATCAATTAAATAACACCCTGTATAATCATTTTGGAATTAAAAAAGAATACCCTATATAAAGACTAATAAAACAGCTGGAATTGTAGTAAAATCTGTAGAATACGTTAAGTTAATGTTTAGTCAATTCACTAAATTCTAACTTTCTAAATTCTAAAACTTTATTCACACCCTGTATCCAACTTCTCAATACTAATGATAACGGTATAACTAAATTAATGATCATAAATTAGGCGATAAAGATTTGTTTTGTATACAGGTTGTTAAGGTACACTTCTATGAAGATGTCAAAGTTTTCGTAGAAACGCTGTATATTGCAAAAAACGAAAATATCAAAAATCGATGGGAACTGATTTTTTTTGATTTTGTGAAAAATTATTTTGGTCAGAAGCAAGACAATTTTAAAAAATATTTTGAAAATTTTAGGCGTTAAAAAACTTTTCAAAAATGCCGGGATTTTATTTCACGCCCTATATGTACTATTTTTGTGCGCATCTGCAGTCATGAAAGTAGAAGCATTAAACAACAGGACAATCGAACATGCGGTATTTGCATCTCGATTTCGCAATTGAAATATCCATCTTTAAACTTTGAGAAAAAAATTCTTGATGTACTGTTTATGACCAACAGTTTACTTTAAAAAAACCACCTAGCTCGGCAGACCTTGCCTTTTCCGCTAGATGGCGCGATAAGTTTACAGTGAAATTATAAGAATATGGTGGGCATTCACCACATCGTCCAGAAACGTTATTGAAGAAAAACATATTGCTTTTATAGAAAAAGATACGCAATAAAACGATACAAAAAATAGTACTGAAAGGTCTCAGTAACCAGACGATTATTTAAAAAAAATCATATATATTGGTGCAGAACAATTCTCTCACGACCTTGCTGAAAAATCTGGCTTAGTGTTTTAAATGGCTTTTTCTCTAGTAACTAAGAGGTTGATAATACCGGCCTATATGAAAAACAATTGAAGAAATTGTGAACTTCAACATAAGACTATGCTTGCGAAAAATCCAAAAAATGGTTTGACTTGTCGAATAAGGGCCAGTGTGTTCCGTTACTTTTAAATGTGTCTGGTGCCGTTACGCCGTTACACAGGGAGTTCTTAACACATCTATTTTGAGATTTGTTTAATTAGCAAAACACCATGTAAAATTTAACGGGATTTATTGAATAGTTTAGTGCCTGGCTCCCTGAGTATAAAGAAAAGCGAACAATTTATTAGACATTTCAGTCTTAAATCTTAAAGTTTAAATAGCTTTTGTTTAAAATACGTTTATGATTTATGGAAAATATATTCATAGAAACAATTTGTCTTTCCACTTTTGAATAATTGATAGACTTTCGAACTATGACCACTAAATGTAATGTAAAATTCATTTTAAATGCATTAAAGTTTTTAATAAATATGAAGCAATATTTTTTGATGTGCTAATAAAGAACACAAACTTTATCGACATGAAGATTATTGCTGAAAAGAGCATCCAAAAATGATTTGTAGTGGCCTTAACCTACACAAGCCCGACGACAAGCAGGGGAGTAAATTTCCAAGACCCGGATAATTTTAAAGTGCCCGGAACTCAGAAGTATAAGAAATAGAAAATAAATATAAAGTAATTAAAAAAAATCAAAAAATATATTTTTTATTATAAGAAAATTAATTTTAATACTTATCTTAGTTTTTAATGTTGTTAAACTATACTTTATTCAGAAGAAAGTTTATGGCTCAAGTGCTGTTTGAAACGGAGGATAAAAATATTTTAATTTTCGTCTGCATCACCATGGCGATAAATATATTAATGACTATAATAACAATTATATGAGTCGCTAAACTTTTCGTAAAATACCATATACCATAAGTTTGGAATATGGCATATTCCGCACGAGCGAGTGAAGTTTGTGGAGTGCGGAATACGTTATTCCAAACATGATTTAGACTATACTTTTTCTACGACTCTAGAAATACAGTAATTGCCAATAGATGTCGCTACTTATTCCAACACTTGTTATTGTATGATTTATACCATAACAAGTGACGGAATCAGTCTTGCAATTGCTATTACAATTCTACTGAATCTATTACAATTCCACCTTGCCTATTACCCTATTACAATACTTAAGAAAAACCTAGTAATCTATTACATTTTTACAAAATTCACATCTTTACCATACTTCATTTAGTTTCATAAATAACTTTACTCGTTGTAATAATTCTATATGGAGCGTTGTTAATATAACGACATGGAGTGGAGTAATGTAAACGAAATTAAAATTGCAAATGCAACATACAGTTTTTTTTAATATTGGAAAGATAGGTGAAGATGGACAGATACATCATTTTTATTTTTTCATTTTTTCGAATACGACGTATTTAGTTTTTAGATGTTGCTGTTGTCACCTAATTATTAAAATAATAAATCCCAATAATTAATAAGTAATTGCTAATATTAAAAACAGTTCTGAGTTGTTATCTTTTATAAAGCAGAATTAGCCGCCAATTTCATTGTGAAGCATGGGCGGCGTGATAGAAAGTTATATATACTTATTTTGTAAAAGAGAATAATTATTAGTACGTCCTTTTTATTATTTAATCGCATTTAACAATTCTTTTCAATTAGTTTTTTTATTTGATCTGGTCAGGGGATGGGGGCGAAATAACTAGGCTAAATAAAAAAAAATGTATTCTCCGTAAATAAATCGCATAAAACGTATTTTTATGGGTTTATAGGTATAGAGATTATTCCAATTGTAACCTACTTGATAATATATTTACTCTACAATTACACAGAGGGGAAAAGGTAGGGGATAAAAATTTGAAAGTTTCGTTAAAGATCGAGCAGGCAATATGTCATGTTGGAGGGTATCGGGTATATATATATATTTCAATTTTAAAACTTATTTGATTTTGAGGGGTTAAGGTAAATAGTGGCTTGAAGTCAAATACTTCGTAAAAAAATTGAATCGTTCAGAGAGGTTTTTGAATATGCATATTGGATATTTCAAAATTCAAATCACTCTGATGAGTAGTTTTTCGACGGAATTGATAAAACATGTTTTTTGGCATCTAGGGAAGCTAAAACCTTAAAATATGTAAAACCTGAGAGACTGATTTTTTCACGGTTACAAATATTTTATTTGGCCGCTATTTTGTTCCGCCATCTTGAATTAGAACCACAGTTTTAGTAGCTTATCTCTATACCACAATTAGTTATGGCAAACAATTTGAAATCAGTCCATTAAGTAGTTTTTCAGGCTGGATTTTTAAATATTTCATTAAGCCGCCATTTTGTTCCGTCATCTTGTATTCGTACAAGAAATTACCGGTTTATTTTTACATATCACTTGATTTTTGTATAAAATTTGAGTTGGATCACTGGTTTTTTAATAATTTGTTTAACATTTTACTAGGACGCCATTTTGTTTTTCCATATTGGATTTTTACCAAAATATTACCAGGTCATCCTCATATGACTCTTAATTTTTGACTAAAAGTTGATGTTGATCTGACGAATAGTTTTTAAGCTATGCCGGGAACTAACATACAGACAGACAAACCGACGGAATTGATAAAACGTATGTTTTTGACATCTAGGATCGTTAAAACGTGAAAATATGTAAAACCTGAAATATTGGTTTTTTCACGATTACAAATATTTTATTTAGCTGTCATTTTGTTCCGCCATCTTGAATTCGAACCACAGTTTTACTTACTTATCTCTATACCACAATTAGTTATGGCACACAATTTGAAATCAGTCCATTAAGTTGTTTTTCGGGAAGAATTTTTAAATATTTTATTAAGCCGCCAATTCCTTCCGCCATCTTGGATTCGTACCAAAACTTTACCAGTTAATTTCTACATAATACTACTTGATTTTTGTACAAAATTTGAGATAAGTTGGATAAGTGGTTTTTTAGTAATAATTTTTTTAACATTTCAACAGGCCGCTATTTTGTTTTGCCATATTGGATTTTTACCAAAATATTATCAGGTGATCCCCAAATGACCCTTAATTTTGGACTAAAATCTCAAGTCAATCTGATGAGTAGTTTCTAAGCAATGTCGCGAACTCTCAGACAGACAGACAAAACGACAGATGGACTGACGGAATTGACAAAACATATTTTTTGGCATGTAGAGGAGCTAAAACCTAAAAATATCTACAACCTGAGAAATTGATTTTTTTCACGATTACAAATAATTTAACCATTTTGTTCCGCCATTTTGAATTAGTACCACAATTTTACTAGTTCTTCTCTATACCACAATTAGTTATGGCACACAATTTGAAAATGAAATTAAGTATTTTTGTTATGCTGAATTTTTAAATAATTTAGTAAGGCGCCATATTGTTTCGCCATCTAGGATTCATACCAAAATTTGATCAGTTGTTTTCTATATAATACTTGGTTTTTGTGCTACATTTTAGGCAAATTGGGTAGTTTTTTAGTAATAATTTCTTTACCATTTCACTACGCCGCCATTTTGTCAATCGGTTAAGTAGTTTTTTAGCTATGCCGCGAAGAGACAGTTCGGCAGACAGACAGACGCAATTGAGAAAAAATGTTTATCTAGGGACCCTGAAACGTAAAGATCAGAAAAAATCTTGAAGTGTAATTTTTTCACGATTACAATACTTCCCTTTTACAAGGTAAGTAAAAACATTGAATAGAATAAAAAGAAATTTTTATTCTACGGCAATGACACTGACGCGAGATCTCTGAACAAGTCCAGGCGACGCAAATATTTTAAAACATCTTTTTTGTGCATTTTTTATTAAATCAACGTCTTCAAAAATCTAACCAATTGAATTACGTGTCACGAAGGTCCGCTGTTTGTACGGGGACCTGTCAACTGAATAAAAATAAATTTATTCCATATAATGGTGTAGTAAATTGAGCGTCCCCAAATTTTCCGCTGTCTCAATTGACTTTAGATACACCATACATGAAGATTTCTATTGACGGTCGTGTTATAGACGATACACCTAGGTAAACTAAATGTAAACTATAAAACAACTCCAACCCCAACAGCAACCAAATTTACTCGGTAGTTATTTGGGCGCCGAATTCAAAATGTCTATATTTAAGGTTAAGGAGTAAATAAAATATTATTTTTTTACTTTTTAGCGATTTTTTCTTTATTTCTATTTTATTTCTCATTTTTTAGTGATTTTTAAGAATATTATAATTTGTAGTATATGTATATCAAATTGTATATAACATAATACAAAAAGTGATAAATAGAGAAGTAAACGAAACTATTAAAAACGTAAATATAATTATAAAACTCGTTGCCTTTACCTGTGTTTTTTCTAATATTATTATTATAAAAAAACGGGTGAATGGATTTTAAATCAAAATACATGAGACCACCAGAGAAACGTCCTCTACCATTTGGCGTTGGACTCATCAAAATTGGCCAAGCCGTTTAGACAATATGCGTGAACAAACTTAAAAAAATACATACAAATCGAATTGAGAACCTCCTCCTTTTTTGAAGTCGGTTAAAAACAGTTACACCTCACATCACAGAATAAAATATGCATAAGCAAACTTAAAATTCCATTTTTAATAGGTTCCGGCATCATTTTATGGATCTTCTAAATATCTACTAATCAGGGGCGTGCGGTGAAATTTTAAGAAAGGGAAGCAATTTTTAGAAACTTACCTATTTGTAATGTAATTCGATTTTACGATCATTTTTTGCAAATTCGTCAATGACATCTTCATAAAAACACACTTCGGTGTAAGCATCTTCCAGCTCCTTGTCTTTTAAAAATTGCATTAGTTCCTTAGGGTTATTTATTACGCTAATGTCATCAGTTTCGACTCTCGGTCGAAGAACTGGCCATAATGAAGAAGAAGAGATTTAAACGCATCTTCTGGAAAAGTTTTTCCTTTAAATGCATCAAAATTGCAGAGCTCGAGGAATTTAAAATCATTTAAACCGTTAAATCTATAGTTTATTTGTTGCTGCATTTGATCGATTATTTCATAAAAGAGGCGTCTGTATGATGTTTGAACATCTCCCACCTTGTCTGTTCGAAGACGCTTGGTTTGTGGCTCTACATTTAACGTCATCGTTTTCCCCCAAAATAGGTCAAAGTCATCTCTTTTTTGGCTTAACATGGACTTAAAATCATCCACTTTTTCTAGGCAAAAAGCAATATTATTTGTTTTAGTTTGTAATATATTATGTAATATATGTTCAACAAATAATTAAAATCAAAATCTCGTTTCAAAAAGTCCAAAAACCCCCTCGAACTATTTATTGCTTCTGAGTCCCACGTTTCATTATTTTCTATTATATTCTCAAATAGTTCAATAAGTGATTCACGATTTTCAGATACTGTTAACACAAGTCTTCCATTATAGTTCCACCTAGTAGGAGCTACTTTGGGCAATCGTTTGCGGACAATGGAGTCCAAAGCTTGTGTACGTTTTGTTGACTTGAAAAAAAAAGCAGCCATGCCACTTAAAGTAACGAAAAATACTTTACACTCTTTAATGTGATTGATGGACTGTAATAAAACTAAATTTAATTTATGAGCAAAACAATGGACAAACACAGCACTTGGGAAAGTTTTTCTCGAACTTTAGCTTGCAGACCCCCTAATTGTCCTGCCATCACTGCAGCTCCATCATAGCTTTGAGCAACTAATTTTTTCTCTCCAGTAATTTCTTTAGTAACGGTATATAATGCATCTGCTGTACGATTTTCGGACACATTCTTAAAACCTAAAAATCGCTCTCGAATACTTCCGTCTGTTTGAACGTAGCGTATTACTATAGATAATTGGCTAAAATTAGTGCTATCAGTTGTTTCGTCCAGAACAATAGCAACGAACCGCGCCTCGCTAATCTCTTGCTTAATTCTTTGTAGAATAATGGTTGCAATCTGGATTCGATTCGACGTTCCGAGAAAAAACGCTAGACTGCTCTAAATGATGTTTTAAGCAATCATCATATTTAGCCATTAAACTAAGTAAATCTTGAAAATTTTTTCTATTTGAAGAAACCCTTGTTTCGTCATGACCTCTAAATCCCAATTCGTGTTGTCCGAGAAAACAAACAACATCGATAGGCTTGTTAATATTTGCCTATTTTTATCGACTAGTTTATTGTGTTGGCGGTGACTAATTTCCAACTTTTTATTAAGGGCGTGTTCAATTCTGGTTTTACCGAAGACTTTTTCTTTTATGACGGCCTGCAAATGCGCTTTGGAAATAATGTGTCTTTTTACAGCTTTATGGAAATTGTTTAAATCGAAAAAACCAGTTTTATTCCAGAGATCTTTTTCATTTTTAAAAAGTAAACATTGCCAACAAAATAATTTACCTATATTTTCACACCCTGTTAGCCATTTAAATTGTTCGTATTGTTTTTCCGAATAAAAATGTCTAATACAGTTTTTCATTTTTGTGGTTAAATTTTTCATAGGCGGTTTTGCCCTTCCTTTGGAAATTATTTGAAGCTTATCCGCGAAGTTTAATGTTGAAAATCCCTTTATTATTAAGACACACACCACACATTCACACACACTCTTCTTACTAAATTCTCCAACATTTTCAACGTTATTACCGACAGCCGAAGTTGACGGTTTTGCATATCCACGTACGTATTATTGTCTTCCATATCGCACCATGCACGACGCGACGTACGTATCACACAACACACGGATAGCCGTTTAAACAAAGAATCTACTCCAACCATAGCTTCCGCCCCACTTAAAGCACGCGACTGAAATGCAAAAATTGCAAACGGCCGGAGGAAAGTTCAATGACCTCTGACTCGATTCACAGGAAATCAAGCATACAAGACTTGGCTGCCGAGAAGCTAGCGGCCCGCATAGGTTCTATTCGATTTTTTATTGTGCAATATTTTAGCATTTTTAATATAAACTAAATTAATGGTTTCCTATTTCAAAAATTACATTTTAGAAGATGTTTTGTAATTTTTTTTTTTTTTGGGAAGCACAGCTTCCCTTGCTTTTATGGATTGCACGCCCTTGCTACTAATCGAAAAACTTGGACAAGGACAAGGGTCAATAGTATTCTAGAGTTCAGATTTGTATACCAATATAGTAAAATACTAACCGAACAGTTCATATTTAGCGTTACATTTTACACCTTGCATAGAAGAATATTAATTCCAATGATCTTAGAAACCATTAATTAATAGAAAATTTTATTTTAATCAATCAATCTAGCACTGAATATTAATATCGTCATCAACCTTCAAATTTTTGATTACTCAGATGACATAACATAAAGTTTACAGGTCATTTACATAGTCAAATTCACATTTAAAATTATTAATAAAGTTGGACAATTAAGGTAGAATCTTGTGGATTCTAAAAATGATGTAGACATGAGGGTCATTGATATTTGAATAGACAATTTATTTAGTTTAGAAACACGTGTTATAGTAAGTAAACTTTTTATTACATATGTTACACACATTTTTACGCCAATATACTAAATAGTAAATTTAATTAGATATGTTTACGTTTTGCTGGATATTTATACCATATTGTCATAATATAGCAATTAAAAATCTAATTATTCTAATTAGAATATGTTGTATTGTGTGCTTCTTTTTTGTCACTCTTCAGCTATACATCTCTGAAAGTATGTTTGAACATTTTTACGCCTAGCCTTATCGATGTCATTGATGCAAGCTGCCAGGCTCGTAGCCAGAAATTCAGTTCAGGGGTGGGGGGGGTCCAAACCCAAACCTGAATATTTTTAAAGATTCGGGGGGAATCCAGACCCCCAGGCTACTTGCCTGCAAGCAGCATATTATAGACATAGACATAAATATATTGCTCCGATCATGATAAAAAAACAACTATTTTCAAATTTCCGACAAAACTACCCTGAATTTAGATCCAATATACAATTTACAAAACGATAAAAATAACATGATAAGAATTTTGTTCATAATTTCCCTGTCTTTCCCTGTACTTTTTGTAAAATTGAATATTTAGTTATTTTAAATGTAGCATTTATTATTCTTCTTTAAAATTCAGAAAATCGGCAAATTTTCTTTTCTCTATAGTATCACATTTAATGCTGACACAAAATTTGAAAATAATCTATTAAATAGATTTTTTAAGGCTGTTTTTTAAATATTTAATTGTTTGCTCCTCTATTCACAGACTATCCTTATGACACAGCATTTTATATTATGTTGTTAACAAAGGTTTTTGCTTCCTCTCTCTCGAACTTGCAGATCTTTAAATCTCGCGTTAACACTTTTTTTTACTGAAGACAACCCCATGGTCTGTCCATGAATAATAAAAACATGAAACAAAAAAAGCAAACCTAGTTCTTTAGGAGCTGAGGTGCCAAATAATCCTGCAACGTTATTTTGCTTTGGATATCGTATTTAAAACCATGTTGTTATGTTATGTACTATTCGATATTCTGCTGAAAAGTAATAGAAATTAAGATACAGGTAGTGGCGGCAATGCCAAAATCCTGCAAATGCCCCCTCCCCTCGCAATTTTTTATGGGACCCCCCACTCTACACCAAGCAAATTATTATACTGGGTGACAACGGAACTACTGCCTACGGTGACATTTCAGATGGGTTTGTAGATAGAAGAAATTTTTTTCATTAATATGGTTGAAAAAAAAAGTGAACTCTTTCAACATAAAGGCAATTGACACGTGAAATTCGGTTCCGGTTTAACCGGAAGAGACCTCAAGTTCGTTACTTTAAATAAAACACCCCATATATTTTGCTTTTTTTGGACTTTCGACTTTCTGAAGAATTCTAAGTAAATTTCATGTCATCCTATACATCCTAAGTGTATTTATAAAATCCAACCATATTAACGTACCAAACTTCATCTATCTGTCGTTAATAGTTCTACAATTCCGCCTTGGACAGCAGTTTCGTTGCCACGCGGTATTATTATATGGGTACTCTTTTGTATTAACAAAACTACAAAACATAAGAACATAGGAAAATCAGGGGTAACGAAAATAAATAAATAAATAAGACACTGCAATTTTGCTATTAAATAGGTACTGATAAGATAAAATATATTTGATTTTGGAAAATTATGGGGTATAAGCAAATTCGGCCGCTATAAAATTCAGTATATTATATTTATTATTATATAAGAATCTCTGCTTGAATTCGAGGAGCCCCTGGACCTCTGGAACCCCCCCGCAACGCGGGCCCCGCAGGCCCTTTTGGTAGGCTTGAGATGTTCTTGGCTAAAATGGATATGCTATTGCCAACGTACACATGGTAGATGATGTAAGAAAAAAATGGGGTCGGTACAAACATTATATGATATTGTGAAAGCCAGATGCGTGATGAGGCACTACACAAAACCCTTACGGAAGATCATGCATAAAGTTTTAAAAGAAAATCGTAAGCACATAATTTCTTAAGATGTTTTCTAGGTATGAAACAAGGAAGGAAGATCTATTGTTGATTTTTGGTAAAAACGTTTGTGCTTATAAATTATTGTGACGTAAAAAAATGTTTTGGAAAAGTTTGGTATGGGAAAAACAGATATTATACTAAACTAGATTCAAGAACCCAAAGTTAAAATTCATATCGACGTACCCTAGCGAAGTATTGTAATCGTGAAAAAATCACCCTCCAAGGTTTTTTCAGATCTTTACGTTTCAGGGTCCCTAGACTTCAAAAACCATGGTTTCTCAATTCCGTCGGCCTGTCTATCTGTCGGTCTGCCTCTTTGCGGCATAGCTAAAAAACTACTTATTTAATTGACTTCAAATTTTGAACACAAATTGAAGGCCATGTGGGGATGACCTAAAAATATTCTATTAAAAATCCAATGTGGCGAAACAAAATAATAATCTAGTAAAATCTTAAAAAAATTATTACTACTAACTACTAATACTATTTAATCCAAGGTGGCGAAACAAAATGGCGGCTTAATAAAATATTCAAAAATTCAGCCTGAAAAATTACTTAATGGATTGATTTCAAATTGTGTGCCATAACTAATTGTGGCATAGAGATCAACTAGTAAAATTGTGGTATTAATTCAAGATGGCAGAACAAAATGCCTGCCAAATAAAATATTTGTAATCGTGAAAAAATCACTTTCTCAGGTTTTACATATCTTCCCTAGATGTCAAAAATTAAGTCTGTCTGTCTGTCAGTTCCCGACATAGCTTTAAAACTACTTACCAGAATTTAGTCAAAATAAAGGTGATGACTTGGTAATATTTTGGTAAAAATTCAATATGCCGGCCTAGTGAAACGTTAAAAGAATTATTACAAAAAAAACTAATTATCCAATTTACCTCAAATTTTGCACAAGAAACAAGTATTACATAAGAATGAACTGGTAACGTTTTGGTATGAATCCAATATAGTAAGACAAAATGGTGCTCTAATAAAATATTTAAAAAATCAGCTTGAAAAAATACTTTTAGATTAACCTCAAATCGTGTGCAAGCATTAAGTGCAATATAGAGATAAACTGGTAAAGTTATGGTACGAATTCAAGATGGCAAAACCAAAATGACGGCCAAATAAAATTTTTAAAAACATCAGGGTAAAATTAAATAATTTTTCATTTGACTTCAAATTTTGCAGAAAAATTAAACGAGATATAGGGATCAACGAATTGTATGAACTCAACATGACTAACAAAATAGCGGTATGTCATAATGTAAAAACTATTTATTGAATTTATTTTAAATTATGTGTGGTATAGGTAGAAACCGGTAAAATATTGATAGGAATCCAATATAATGGAACAAAATGGCGCCTAATAAAATGTTAGAAGAGACAATATGTATGTGTTACTTAATGACTGTGTAGTGAACTAAATTGGGTCACACTTCACTATTCCTAATTCTGAGCTTAATTTAAGAACTTTTTAATTTAAAGTTAATAACAAGTTAATTATACAATATTTTTTTTTCATTTATATGCATTAGCAATGGCACTGCCTTATGCCAAAGATTTCTCGAGGTGGTTTAGTGAAAATCGATTATTTTTTATTTCAACTGCAAGTGTATATATTTACAGGAATCTTAGAAATTAGTATTCACAACGCAACCAATTTACAATGTTTTTTTTTAATATGCAGTAGTTATTTTTTCTATTTACTGCCATTAATATGTAGTTTCGGGGATCTTTTTACTGCTCCTACATGTATATTTCATGAGCACAAGCCGTGGGATTTCCTAAACACAATGGCATTTTTACCTTAAAATCTAAAGGATGAAAAATAAAACAATTGCTGTAATCTATAAGAAAGCTACTTACATCAAAGCATTAAATACGGGTTATAATTGCTTAGTCACAAGTCTAGTGACGAATGTCTAAAAATAGACGAGTTTTCTAGAAAGATCCCAATATTTAATTTAGTCACTGGTCTCTTCTAGTGTTTATTTTGGTATTTTCTTAGTATTATGGTATTGGTACATAAAAAGGCAAATAAAAAGGCAAGGAAATTTAAGTATTTACAACAGAGATGCTTTAGCACATTGGAAGACACTCCATGTGCACATGTGAAGGTACCCAAAATTCTAGAAAATAGGTCAATGTTTTTACGAGTTCAAGACCAATAGACGAATTTGTCAGAACGTTTAGTAATATCGCCAATTCAGTTTGAATATTAACGATTTTTTCTTGAGTAATCAATTGTATCGGCGATGATTTTTAATGCCGATCGGTACCTTGATAACGATTTAATTTATTTTTAATACGTTACTTCTCTTGCTTTCTAGCCTGCGTCTAGAGAATACGGAATTAAATAAATGCAGGCAATGCACCTGAATAAAATAACTGATCTTTCAACATACTATATGCATTATTTTATCATTTCACTTTAAAACACAACAATTAAGAAATCATGCTTCTTGGAATCCTTAGGCTTTGTTAAAATGAATTTATTGTCCGACTTTGATGCTGAAATGAAGACAACACCAAAATCACTACAGGCAAGATATCATGTAACGTTATTATGCGCTAAAAATGCCTAGATAGCATCAGTTAAAAAATTATTACAGTTTAACGTAAAAGATAAATTGGCCGAGATATCAGCAATTAAAAGATTACCAGCGAAGTAAGGTGTCGAAGTCAACTATAGGACAGAAGGAACTCTACATCAACAAACCGAAGTATCTCAGACGTCGAAAAAAAACAGATATTTTTATCGTCTCAGCATATAGGCATTATAGGCAAAACCCAATACGTTGGAAAATGCTTTCCAGTCAGAGCTCATATGCAAACTATCACTATCTGAGAAAAAAACACTTAAGGCCAAGCAGCTTTACGATCTACAGATACATAAGGAAAAAATTCGACTTTTCTATTGTCAAAAACTTTGCACACTTTGTGAATAAAATTAAATTAAAACGATCCAGTTAGATTCATATTCTGATATCCCCGTTAGAGAACCAATTTTAATAAATTAAACTTGACACCTTTCTGGCAGATGAGCCTTACATTGATTTAATTTTTCTTAAAACATTTTTTTGTATACGAACCTCGGATCGAATCATGAAACTTCCTCTATCGACTGCTATAGACAATCATAGAGGTATTCAAGGAAAATGCTCTCGCAATCTCTCCATTAAAATGGATGTTTTGGTCAGGAATAAAGATAAGTTCACAGTGAAATGACATTAAGACATTCGGCAGGGGACGAGGGAGCACACAGGATCATCAGTGCAGATATGAATTTATGGATATATTGTGTAATATTTGTTTAAAGTAAGCATATTAAGGTATTAAAGTCCGATGTTAAAATACAACTAAATGTTTAAAGTTGTGAGCTGCACCCTATTTAAAATCTAAGGTCTGTATTGGGGCACAGGAGACAGCACAAATATGTAACACTGGGGACCGTGATCCTCTATGCTCCTCCATTTATTTTGGTTTTGGTATGCCTACATTTTATATTTCAAGATGAATCAAGAACAAACATACGTCAAAGGCGGCAAGAAACTCTGAATTTCAGCAATTTTGTACAATAAGTTATTGTTAAACACAATATGACTCTTAAAAGGTTTTACGGAATAACACGTCTAGATGCATGCAGACTATCATACATTTAGAGAAAATCTGAATTTGAACAACTAGCTTCACAAAATGTAAGATTGACCGATGGTGGTTAGTAATAGGCTGTTTGGTTAAAAAAAACAAAACCAAGAGCAAAGTCTGCAGAATTGATTGAGTCACAAGTAAACAGATTTTTAGTGCATTCTAGTCAGTTTTAAAAACCAACAATCTTCAGTTTATTTTAAATTATAAGATTTTTGTCACTAAAATTATTAAACGTCATAGTAACAGCTTTGGTCCTATCTGCCCCAATTTATGGGCCTGTGAGCTCCATCACTACGAGGCAAAAAAGACCGATGGAACAACGTAAAAAAGTGTTATAAGTCTTCATTTCATAAATTGAATGCTACATGGTACAAAAGGGGGGTAAAGTACTAATGTAATGTATGTATTTTATATTACTCAAAATTTGTTAGACGGTCCTGTGTGCCCCTCCTCCCTTATATAGAAAACCAAGCATATTAATAAATATCTAAAGCATAAAAGGTACCGGTTATTAACTAATTAGTTTCAGAGCCCTTTCGATTTCTGAGCGGCATTCCTCGTTATAGGTAATAAAGAAACTTACCGAAGCTCCAAAATACACTATTACAATGAAGTAATTACAAAATGTTCAGTTAGAGTCAACTCCGCGACAGAAAAATGGTAAAAAGCTACAAAAAAAACGAGTGATTTGTGTGATTACCATGACTCGGTCTACGACCTACTGCACTCAACTTGTGAATGTAAAGGTGTTTATACCCCACTAGTAATGTTATGAGCTAATTACGTATCTCGTTAAAAAAATGGCTAAAAATGTTAACGATTATTTATCAGCCCCACTATTCAAAGAGGTAATGCGGCTTCTGTGTTAAAGACTATCGAGAATGGAATAAGTTTGGATGAAATTTATTTGATTTTTTAAATTTTATTTTATTTTGAATAAAAGAGTGTGTTATAATTAGTATTGAACGGGAAGATTTCAATCGAGAAGGTATTTAAAAATCCTTGGTGTTTGAAAATGTTCATTTTCACACCAGTAATGTACACTATTTTTCTTACGACTATAAATAATCTTCATTCCGGCCGGAAATTTCTTTTAAAATTTTATTAGCAACTAGCTATAACCCGGCAGACCTTGTTCTGCCTTTTCCTTTAGATGGCGCGATGAGTTTCCAGTGGAATTATAAAAATATGGGGCGCATTTGCCACATCGTCTAGAAATGTTATTGAACAAAAACGTATTGGTTTTATAGAAAAAATTCCCAATAAAACAATATAAAAACTACTGTTGAAATGTCTAGGTAAGTAGACGATCATTTAAAGAAAAATCATGTAAATATGTGCAGTACAATTCTCTCAGAAGCTTTCTGAAAACTCTGGCTTAGATTTCTAATTTATATGTCACTGATTCCTTTATATAACTGAGGAAGATTTCCATCCTCCGTGCCGTTTCAGATCTATAATGTCTGTTCCACAAGAATTCACCAATAAAAGTTGGACCTTCTAAAACAATGGTCGGCAAACTCTTCATGATATTGAAGGCTATATCGGAGAGAATCAATCTAGATCCAAATCTAGATCGGCTCTTGTTTGGTTGGTGTGAAATACCAAATAGTTGGTCTTTTTGGCATTTAGAATTCTCGAAAGGCGTTAGCAGCTGCAATATCTATGGTGCTAGATTTAGTGACACTTACAAGGGCTGACGTGTCGTCGGCATACATGATAACATGACTATGTGTCAAATCCAAAGGTAAGGTATTTACAAAAAGGAGAAATAATATAGGGTCCAGAATTAACCCCTGTAGAACTCTAGATCATCAGACCGAATAGAACAAGACGTATACCCATGAAGATTTTTTGATTCGACATATTGTTGATCGTTTTTAAGATATGAAGAAAATTGGCTGTAATGTTGAAAGGCTGGGATTTAAGATGAGGAAAAAACAGAATAGAATATAAAGAAGGGGTGGTGAAAACAATGTGGAATATCGTGGCAAAGAAACTGCAATCAATGTACCATGTTGAATATAATGTAAGTTTTGATCCATATAAAGATAAAACAAAACCCAATAAAAGTAAAATCCTGATTAAGTGTTAAAGAACGTCTGAAAATGGTTGACTTGTGGGACGAAGGATTGCAAAAAACACTCCATATAATAGCCATTGAATCGGACCATGACGGAAATTCTACAGGTAAAAATGTTAAAAATCTTTATCTAGAGGTATAATTTTTTTCTTGTTATAGGTACATTCTATGTTATAGGTAAGATTATCTAAAAAGCTTTTCAGCAAGAGAGGGGATAATATTAAATAAGACAGAATAGTCTTAATCCCTAATCCTTTTTGTAAGAAACCCAAATCTACTGGATGATACAAGAATTGCATTATAGGCAAAACTCAAATTTCAAAATGAACCCAAGATGCGGCACAGAAAATGGGAATTAAGAAGGCAAAAATCACTAACTACTCTAACCGATAAAAGCTGGCTAAAAGTGGGGTTCAAAAACAGCAACTATTCACGAGACATAACAACGCACCCTCTATTAAACCATATCTTCAAATGGATCCTAGTTATCATCTGGATATTATTAACAAAATGAGAAACATGAGTGCTATTAAAACAACCAGTCTGTCAACAACTGCCAACAATCCATCAAATCCTGTTCCATCTTCATCTGCCGAATCATCTTTAATAAATACTAATGCCTCGTCTAGTATAAATAGCAATGCAAAACAAACATTTAGAACGTATAAACAACACAAATTGTATTTTTTTTTCAGCTGCACAGATATAAAATTAAAATTATATTTTTTTTATATGTACTTACAAACGAAAGTATTAAATTTAGTATTTGTTGTTCGTAAAAAAAAATTGTTAAAATATGTAAAATTTTATTATCAATAAAAATCTTTGTTACGCGTCGAACACAATGGAGCTTCCGTATTCGTTTTACGTAAAAACTAACCTACAAAAACGAGACTTAAAAAGGAATTTCACATTTGTGGTACGAAAATGGGTGATAATTTTATTGTTGGAACTAAATACCACCATTTATAACTTATATTTCAAAACAGTATCTAACAAAACACTGAAAAATACAGAAAGAAATATTAAAATAAACGTAAATGGACGGAAACTAATGACATAAATTTCGTATGGTCCGCGCTTTAATGGCTTTAATTTAAGTGATTCAAGAAATAATCTAGCCGAATACCACTCGATCTAAATATAAATTAAAATGGATTAAGTCATCCAAATATGTTTTACATGATTTTGCTTTTTGGCAGATGGTTTCTCGACTGCTTCGCGGTTTCGGGTTTTTTATTAAATTATTGTGTATTTAACTATTTTTCAAGCAAAATCATGTTCCAAATATATGTAAGATATTTTAATCGATTAAATTTACAAAATATATTATTATTTATCGGTTTTGGTGTTGTCTTTAATTTTAAAATTCTTACATTATTTTAATTATGTATTACTTGCTTACTGTTTATTGTTTAGTTATTTTTATTTCTTGCCTTAATAATAATCAATGAAAAGGCTATCGAAATGAGCAAAAATCATAATATTCATACACGGAGCCCATATCCTGCCTGACATCTATTTTTGTATATTTATTTATGCCATGCAACATGCAGTGTCAATAATAGTACAAATGTGAACGACATTAGTGTGTTTATAGTTTTTTTATGTAAATTTTAAAGCAAGGAAGGTTACGGCCAGACAACGATTTGGTGTGAATAGTTTAATAGCAATTATTATTGTATGATTATCATGACTTGGTTCAGAGAAGAAAAGACTTTTTTAAGACAATTTCTTCCATTGTAGGTATAAAAATATTTTAAATATTTTCAATTTCAATGCTTATCTATAGTAGATATTTGAAATACATTTTTAAAAAATTGAATTTCATTCTGTATTCCTTAGAAGAAGAGTTCAGTTGTACTGCGATATTATTTTACGATATATTATGCGTATAAAATAACATTCTGTAGTGTCCCTGGAAAACTTTGATGGGCTTCTTCTAATGTTCCGGTGAAGAAAAAGTATGTATATAACGATGCTAAGGAAATTGTAAAAACTGTTTATAGATCTTTGCGATCCCCGAAAGATATTGCACCTTTTCAAACAGAAACAGCATATCAAATTCCTTGCTCCTGTGGAGATGTATATGTGTAGAGAATCTATTGAAATTTTCAAACATACAAAAAACTTCAATAGAGATACGGGTTACGGTCTACATCACACGTGGAAACCGATCTTAACACATGATCACGGTTCGGCGAGCACAAGTCGGGTATAAAAGCCCGCCTGAATCTTTTCGAGCCCATTCAGTGTTCAGATCTCGTAGTTTAAAGATACCTGAAGATGCCGCGTGCAATCGAAGGCGAAACGTCTGATGATAATTCCAATTTGACACGGTCTAATCCTAAAAAACATTATTTCTTATTTGACCAAAGCCGTGAAAGCTTCCGTTCTATGTTAGCTAACCTCCATGAGGAGGATATCAAGAAGGATGTCAAAACTTTTGGCTATCTCCGAAACAGTAAGAAGTTACTCTGCCAGTTAGTCTGTCTCCTTAGATGCCGATAGGAGGCTGTAGTATCGAAATTACTACAGGTGAGACATCACGTTAATTCTAGAACTGCTAAGAATATTTATAAGCGTGCCAGCAATACATTAATTAGATAAAGGATTAAGGCAATAGGTCGTGATTTGGATACAAATACCCGTATACTACTAGAAATTCACCTGAAGCTTTTAGAACCATATTTACAACTTTGGACAACATCAACAATGTACAGGCAGAAAAAAACCATCAAGAGGTTATAATTAAGCAGCAAAAGAATTTTGTTGCAACCTGAACAGAAAAAATCCGGGGAAACCTCCGCAGAATACAGTTATCAACTTGTCGTCGACACCTTTAACTGAAGCAGAATATTTTGTCTTTTCCAAGGGTCAAAATTTTGCAATATCACCAAGTAGCAGAAGACATAGTTTCCTCCGTTAAAGCGTTGCGCCAGCAATCACAAGATTACCAGTAGATTAATCCGATGAAGTCATATATGAGGCAGCCAAAAATCACTAGAAATTCAAAACTACCAAAATCCACTCTCTCTGCAGCCGAAAAAACTGCGATAAAGACCTAAAATGGAAATGCAAACATTCTGGTCCTTCCAGTAGATAAAAGCAGCCCCACAGTCATTATAGACTAAACGCAATACATTGAAAAGGTAATTTAATGTGATCTCCTCTATTACCAGTGGTAGCGGATATCTTTATAGAAGTCTTTTAAGATATTGCTCTGACATCCACTCCACTAAAACCAAAACTCTGGTTCAGATATGTAGATGATACTTGTGTTGTTTGGCCTCATGGACAGGATAATCTCCTCATATTTCTGAACCAACATTATAATATTAAGTTCACAATGAAAATTGAATCTAATGGAGGGATTCCCTTCCTAGATGTATTTGTTCAAAGGAAGGAAAATGGTACATTAGGACCTTAGGAACAAATTCCCACCACCATCAAAATCGGTTATTAACTCACTAGTATTTAGAGTTATTTCGATTTCTGACCATGATTCTCTAACATCGGAAACATCGAAACTTACCGAAGCTCTGAAAGGGAATGAAGATTGCACTGAAGATATTATGCGTCCAATTAAAAAAAATGGTAGTCCAACTCCACAGTAGTGTTTTCTTCCTTACATCGATGGCACTACAGACGAAATAGGACGATTACTTCGGCGGTCCAATATACGTACAATTCTCCAATCCAACTCCACGAAAGAAGTGGTGTCGTTCTCCCCTACATAAATAGCACTACTGACAAAATAGGATGATCACTTCGGCGGTCCAATATACGTATAATCTTCAATACACATAAGAAGATTGGGCAATGTCTCCGATCCCCAAAAGATATTGTTCCTTTTCAAACAGAAGGACTGGAAGGCATTGACATCCCAAGAACTATTATTTCTCAATTTATAACATACATAAATATAAAGTTGGATCCCTTACTACACTGCCTAAACAATGGGAGGTAGTTATATTGCAGACATTCAGTCAAAACCATTTATCGTCAATTTTGCTATAACTAAAAAAAATAAATATTTAATAATTTTGCACAAATGACGCATTCAAAACTGATGCTGACGTGTTTCATGCCGCATTATATCCATTCAAAATTGCTGTAAACATATTTGGGTTTAAAATATATTAAAGCCCAATATATAGCAATAATTATGGAAATTTTAGTATTTTTTTTTCAATTACATATAAATACATACATACATACAAAGATGTATAATTATTTTTTTAATAATAAACAAGATAGTATTCCATGCAGTAATTGGAATTATATTGGATATGTCCCTTAATTGGGCGTTATTAGTAGAGTTCGCAGTCGACGAGTGATAGCTGCATTTAATAGCAAAAATAATGATATTGTATCTAGAAAATAACTAGAATACATATTCTAGTTATCGCTATGTTATAAATAACGCTACCTGAAAATAAACTTTTGCTCATTATTTAGTGTTATGGTAAAGATTACATATTTAAAAGTAATTCACTTACGTGTATAGGTGCTATTAAATATAAATATTAACCTGATAGCCCTTCATAGCCTTTTTATTCGTTCGGAAAATTCCCTGGTAAATTGCAACTGTATTTTCTTTTTTACTCTATTGTCAACGGAAGAAAACTAATAGGAAAAAATCTGTAAATTTGCCTTTACCCCGAACTTCCCTTGTAACGAATTCCTCCACAGACAGATTATTGTATATGAATATATAGCTATTTAGTAATAACTTTATGCATAATATACAAGGTGAAAAGGAAATGACTGCAAATATTTTAACACGCAAGAGTACAAGTAATTTCGAGCAAAAAATTCTTCTAAAACAGGGAGTCAACACTCAAGGGCTGCTTTGGCGTTGCGGACATTTTAAAATTTATAATTATTTTGAAAAGCCTGAAAAATTGGAATTTTTCTCTCTGAATACTGCACAAATAGTCATTTTGAACGCTAATAAGATTAGGTCATTGAATTAGATCTAATTTAATTGGAAAATATTTTGCTTTTGAATAAATAAATTAACAAAAAACATTTACATTTCTTTTTAATTTTGCACCACTTACACACGTTTTCTGTTTCTGGTACTCATTGATAGTGATACAAATAATATGTTAACGCTTTTTTATCTAGAAATCGCTATAAATTGTTGCAGCTACCTTCACAGAAATATCTCAGCGCAGAATTAAGTAGTTACAAATAAAATAGTATTTTTGCTTAACAACGTAACGTTTTGTCCGTTTAATTTAATAAAACAATTTGTGCGGCATGTAAGATGTATTCCGCGTTACGGGATTGGACGTTTTGAATTATAGATTATTCAGTGGTTAAATTTTTTTTCAATATTGAGCCTATTTTAAAACAGAACTTTAATTACTGAATCAATAATAATGCAATTCGTAGTTCTGGATAATAAAATTAATAAAATATTTAGTACATTTCTTAAATTACACAGCTATATAAGATTTTTTGCCTGTGAATCGGATTTTTCCGCGATAAAATATGTATAGTCTTTTCCATTGTAATAAATTACACTTTGCTTGACACAGGGAACACTTAATTACAAGGAATGTTCTGTTAAAAATATTTTATTTATCTTTTACTCAAGTACCCGGGACTTACCTTATAATAAATCCGTTTCTAAGAAAAAGAGAAAGTCACAACAATATCTATCTATACGTTTATATATATATATATATATATATATATATATATATATATATATATATATATATATATATATATATATATATATATATATATATATATATATATATATATATATATATATATATATATATATATATATATATATATATATATATATATATATATATATATATATATATATATATATATATATATATATATATATATATATATATATATATATATATATATATATATATATATATATATATATATATATATATATATATATATATATATATATATATATATATATATATATATATATATATATATATATATATATATATATATATATATATATATATATATATATATATATATATATATATATATATATTGTCTGTCAACCTGAAAATCACCATTCTCTTAAATAGTCTTCTTGCGCTTGCTCAAATAGGAATGTATGACAATACATCTATTTGAATAATATACCTAACATTTATTTACCTTGGGACGAATAAACATTATTCATCTCACCACATCAAACATACATATTCATTTACGTACCATACCTACTCAAATAAAACCACTGCTTATATTCCAGTATTCCATACTTTATTTTGCTATTATTTTTTTTTAATAATTTACTATTTTTAATTTAATTATTTTTATAGTTTTTTACTTTTCATAAATTTGTTAACATACTCTTAAAAAAACAAAATCATGTCGTATATTATTTTCCGCCATAAAAAAAGATTTATTCTAGAGATGGAATTTTACCGAATTTTTTAAAATTTTATTAGATCGCGATTTTGTTTTTACATACAGGATTCGCACAAAAATGTTACCAGTTTATTTCTCTATTACTCTACGCAAAATTTCAAGGCAATTGGACATGCAGTTTTTTCGATAAGTAGATTTGTTAATTATGGTTTTTACTTGCCTCGTAAGAGGGAATAAAGCGTGAAATGCCAACAAAATAAAAATCGATTATAAATTGAATATTTAATTAAATTTTGTTATGATTTATTTTTTTAGAATAAATCAAAACAAATAATTGTTTAATTTGGTATTGGGGGTTTTACTAAAAAAGGACAATCTTAATTTTTTCCTTAATGGGGTTGAATTTATTTTCTACAAATATTCTAGATTATGTAAGGTCTTACGAAGAAGCGTGCAAAAAACAGTTTATATTTTTAATAAATAACCCTGTATTTTATTTGATCACGAAATGGACTTCTTTTTGGTAGTTGCAAATTTCGCAGATCTAATATCTTTTTCAGGGTCCCTAGATGCAGCAAAACATGTTTTCTCAATTCCGTTAGTCTGTCTGTCTGTCTGTTCGCGACATAGCTTACTTATCCGATTGACTACAAATTTTGGTAACAAATTAAGGGTCATATGGGGATGACCTGGTAACATTTTGGTAAAAATGCAATGACAAAACAAAATGACGGCCTGGTGAAATGTTAAAAAATTATATGTCCAATTATAAGTCATCTTATAATTTTTTAATGAAGGCTAATTAATTGTCTCGCACGTGTTCATGATGAGTTGCCCTATGATCTTTAAGGATAACACAGAACAGTATAGAAACGCGTGGATTTCGTTTGGATGTTTAATTAAACTGTCCAAAAAAGCTGGAGTCAAAAAAATTTTATTAATTTTGAAAATATTGACCTCTCAAGAAAACGGATTCATCACTTCGAACTTACAACAACTTAACGTTTTGGTTTATATGTATTTCTAGCCAGACATTTTTAAATATAAACTGCCCTCTGTTTGTGTGGAGTTTACGCTCCGCTGCGAACTAGAGGTATTTTTTAACTTAAACGTTTCGTATATAATTAAAATTTAAGACGATGCTAGTGGTCAATTGAATTCTACCTTTTCTGCCACCCTCAAACAAAAGAATAATGATTAGATACACAACCTTCTTTCTAATGTAGTTTGCGAAAATAAATTAATATTAGTTTTTAAACTTTCATAACATTTTCAATAACATTTTTCAATTAACAGTAACTCAATTTCAGCTGACACAAAAATACATCTAGGTACATAAAATGTTTTTTTCTACTTTTTAATGCAAAACAAGTCAAACATTGGAAATACAATTACCATAAAACAATATATTACCTAAGATTAATTTATAGGTGTGTACAACGAAAATTGATTAGTGTTTAAAAACAAACAAGTTGACAACAAATTTGTTCTTAATAGCTTAAAAATTCCGGTGTGACTAGATATCATCAAACAATTGTAAAGTGAAACGTAAAAAAAATGTTTTTTTATACGTAAAATTCCATTGAACTATTAGTGAGAAAATAAAAGTTTCTATCAGAATAGGTCTAAATTGCTTAGGCTGTTTTTTCCAATAACCAAAACGTACGTTGTTTTGAAATCCAAAAGTTGGAAAAGCATTGTCGCTATTATATAAATTTAATTTTCCCACGGGTCCCAAGAATGCTATTGTTGAATTTAAATATTAGGGGATGTTTCGCGATTTAAGGAGCATTTTAGGTAGTTTTAAAGCTACACAATTGGTTATAATATTCTGTTTTGAACATATTTTAACTATCCTAACCTAACCTAACCTATAAGACTATCTCTCAGTTGAACACCACTTCTTTACCCTAGAGTGCGTTCACTTCGTTAAGTATGAGACGTTTCATTAATGGAAAATTCTAACTAATTTCCAAACATATATATATATATATATATATATATATATATATATATATATATATATATATATATATATATATATATATATACATATATATATATATATATATATATATATATATATATATATATATATATATATACAATTTAGTATTAATTGCACAAACTTTTATATTTCTAATATGGTCGATCAAATGAGTATATTTTAATATCATACAAGGTTAGGCTACCCGTCTGATGATAATATTTATTTATAATTAAAATTTTATATTCAATTGAATTAGCCGATACTTGATGAAAATCCATTATACATTAAATATACCGTCTTTATTTATTGACATGCATATATAAAGTAAAAAATAATACACGCGTGAGTTATTAGTCATAACACACCCGTCATAACACACGCCTCTCAACTCACTCCTTTTTTTTTAGAATCGTTTAAGCTTTATTTATAAATTTATACAACTTATTTATTTTAATTAACATTAACACTGAATGTGAATGAAATGCAGTTTGAGGATTGAGAAACATTAAAACCTTGTAAGCTACCAATGCTTGAACTAGGCTCTGTTATTACCTCAGCTGGAATCCCCATAATCAAAGCTGTTTTCAAGAACTTGTTAATATCATTCTGTTGAAGAGTTTTTGATTTTTACTACTTTTTACTAAGTATTGTAATCGTAAAAAAATTGCCCTCCGAAATGATTTTAGATCTTCACGTTTCACGCCGAAAAATCATGTTTTCTCAATTCCGTCGGTCTGTCGTCTGTCTGTTCGCGACCTGGTAACATTTTAGTAAAAATCCAACATAGCAAAACAAAATGGCGGCCTAGTGAAATGTTAAACAAATTATTACTAAAAAACTGCTTATACAATTTATCTCAAATTTTGCACAAAAATAAAGTATTATGTAGGAATCAACTGGTAAAACTTTCACACGAATCCACGAACAAAATAACGCCTTCGTCAAATATTTAAAAATTCAACCTAAAAGACTACTCAAGGGTCAGATTTTAAATAGTTTGCCATAAATATTGTGGTATACAGACGAGCTAGTACATGTTAAAATACACACTGAGATGATGTTAAGAAACTAAGGTATTGACAAGCGCAGATAAAAGTTGATTCAAATAAAAGACAAAACATATAAATAAAAAACAAAAAAAAAGGTTACTGATATACCCAGGAATCGAAGCCGAGCCTACGGCGCGAGAGGCCGAGATACTGACCACCAGACCCAATGAAAGGTCTGTACATTGTCTTCCTGCCGATTATTGTTAGTACCAAGATTGTTCAAAATTAGTTGAGGTTCGAAGTTGAACACATCGTTAATACAATGTAAAACTGGGCTTCTCTTAGCCCTTGTAATTTCCATCTTCTCTAACAAATCCAGTTTTTTACTCTTTTACTCTTTGTTGATTGGGTTCGATTCCTGGGTATATCAATAACCTTTTTTTAATATTTTTTATTTATATTTTTTGTTTTTTATTTGTGTTTTATCAGTGTGTCTTTTAACATGTGACGTTATAGTTGTTTGATTTGTTCTTGTGATTTTATTTAATGCCGAAGGTTTGTTTGAATTTTGTATATTTATAGTGATAGTTTTTGATTGTTATATTAATTGTAGGTCTGATGATGCCTGAAAAGGCGAAACACGTCTAACCGCATTAGATTCTTTTTGACTGAGACCGAGACTTTGTGTCTTCTTTCTAGTTTATCATTTGAAACCGGGTCTCTTAGAGAATATGGACGCTTTCTTGCAGTTACGTATCTTTACGTTTTAGAATCAATAGATGCCAAAAAATACGATTTATCAATTCTGTCGGTCCGTCTATCGGCTTGTCTGTCTGTCTGTCAGTTCACGGCATAGCTTAAAAACTATTTAAGCGATTGACTTCAAATTTTAGGTAAAAATTAAGGGTCATATGGGGTTGACCTGGTAACATTTAGGTAAAAATACAAAATGCCGGCCTAGTGAAATGTTAATGAATGAAAAAATTATCACTAAAAAGTTACTTACCCAATTTATCTGAAATTTTGTACACAAATCAAGTGTTATGTAGAAATCAAGTGGTAAAATTTCGTGATCCATTTTTGATAAAAACAGGTTTTTTGTATTGAAAAATCGCTATTTTTTACATCAGAAAATTAGGAAATAACTAAATGACAACTTAATATCAAAGTTGTTTATTATTTACAAAAGAAAATCACATGGCAAACGTCAAAATTATTGATGTATTATTTTTTATCCTTTTAAGAAAAAATAAAATAGTTCTGCTGTTTTATAAAGTTTTGTATGGCACTCATGTGTTATACATATAACTCACTTGGGAAAAAACAATCCAGCATGATTTATATATTGCCCACTTATATTATAAATAACTATTAATTTCCACTAAATTACATTATACAATGACAATTGTTTCGACACACAGAGGCCTCTTAAAATATTAATAACAGTGGACTTACAGCAAAATGACAATGACCCTTCTAAGATGACAATCTATTATATTGTTTAATAAAAACTTGATTCGGAATAATGAAATGATCCCTTGTATGTTTCTTATTATTCTATGCCGCCGAAAAAAGTTTTGTGATCTCTCAAACCCGAAAAGTCCTGCGGCATAGAGAATGTACTATCCAACGTCCTAAAAATGCCTTACCTTAAACTTGTATAGCCCTACAGGTCTTATCTAAGCTTGAAGCAAAAAGAACTTATTTCCATACAGCAAAAAAATGACGGAGATAGATTATTTTATTAACTCAGTTACGGTCATCATAATGCAATTATTTCACTATCTCACAAGTTATGCGTAGTATTTGAATTAATAACTAATTAAAGTCAAATAATCTTAGCCTTTTGATCCTCTATAACTCACAAACCACAGCCAGACCTTTGGATACAGATTAAGAACCAATATTAATCTAGGCTTTAGATATCTAAATTTCAGATAGATCGCATTCTGATTAAGCAACATATATCTTTTACTTAACTTAAGAATTGACATGTATTACTTTCAAGTCAGTTTGCAAAATTCAGACATTTCACTATATTTTTTTCTTTCCTCGTAAAGGAAAGTATTGGAATCGTGAAAAAATCACCCTTCGAGTTGTTTTCAGATCTTCACGTTTCGGAAACTCATCCCTAGATGCCGAAAAATATGACTTCTCAATTCCGTCGCTCTGTCTACCTGTCTGTCTGTCTGTCGGTCTTTTCGCGGCATAGTTGAAAAACCACTTATTCAATCAATTACAAATGTTTGTCAAAAATTAAGGTTCATATGGAGATGACAAGGTAGCATTTTGGTAAAAATCTAATATAGGGACATTTCAAAATGTAAAGAAAAATCATTACTAGAAAATTACTTGTCCAATTTACCCAAAACTTTGCAGAAAAATTAGTTGTGTTATGGGGATGAACTGGTAAAATTTTGGTGGAACAAAATGGTGGCCTAATAAATTGTTAAAAACATCAGTGTAAAAGAACTAGTTCATGTATTGTTTGCAAATTTTGCACATAAATGAAGTGATAAACTGGTAAAGGTTTTGGTCTAATTAAATGTTTATAAAATAGGTCTGAAAAACTGCTTATTTAATTAATTTTAAATGTTCTACAAGAATCAAGGGTGATGTAAGATTAAACTGGTAAAGCTTTGGTGTTAAGCTATTAGTTGATTTTCAAAAAATTAAATGTGAAATAAGGAAAAATAATATAAATATCAAAATAAAAATTAAATTAATAACAAATAAAATCAATATTAAAAAAATTATATGCAAGATTATCGAGACAGTGGTTTTATTTGAATAGATATGGTAATTGAATTAATGTTTGCATTAACGTATATATTTTTGTTAGATTTAGAAACAGATTTATTGTCATAAATGCTTATATTGATCCCTATAGCTATTAAAAGAACGATGACTTTCGGCTTGACAAAAACAATATTAAATTATAGCAACGTTTAAAACTTGAATGTTATGTGTTTGTAAAGGATTTTAGAGTAAAAAATTATAATAACATAAAAGAAAACCATTATGGATAACACTAATCTTTCAAAGCAGTCACTTTATTTTGTTTCAGATAACTGATGAAGGCCATAAAATGGTCGAAACGTCTTAAACAATAAAATTATTCAACATCAATGATATGTTATATTGTGAACACTATTCCTACGAGGGAAGTTCAGGGTAAAGCCACTTTACTGATTTTCTTTATTCCCTAATTAAAATGTACTCAAAGAACCCAAGATTATTTTTTGAGGTCTGTTTACTCATAAAAAAAAATCAGAAATTCTTATTCCTTCAATAAACAACTGAATGTTAAATTAAAATGAATTTATACTTTTGTTGTTTGAAGTAAATTTCCAACGAATCATTAGTATGGGAAGAAATACTTTTATTGAAAGATATATGTTACATCGGTACGGCTCAAGAGATTTATTTGCAAACTATCAAAATATATCTCTTTAGAATGAAGGATTTTAAAACCACTTTAGTATTTTAAAACATGTCTGGCATAATGTTGTGGTTGGGGAAACATCTTGACTTTAACATGCAAAATGAGAACGTAAGATATACTGTTGACAACTGTAGACTGTCTCACTATGAATATTATATCAAATGGAAAAGTTTATTTAGTCAGGCATTACTTAAGGTACTAAAAAGATTTTAATACAACGTGGTTTAGAATTATATTAAAAAATAATATATTCAGGATTTCCGCTCGAATCACCCAGCTAAACACACGTTAGGCACTCTGACGGCGGGAAATAGTGCAGTTTGTCGTGGTTTTTGGAGAAGCAGTCCACCCACCGTCGCGGAAACTTCACTGGGGAATCATCCTGTATAACGGGCCATTCGCTGTGAGACGAAGATTTCTAGGGGACGTGGGAATGTGAATTATTCCTCTGGACGGACTGATCTCATAAGCCCAAAGGTCTGCGGTGACCAGAAAGTTCCACGGGAGTGCGCAAGTCTGGCGTCGCTTTGAAATAAATAGTTATGCGTCGATAAAAGTTAGCTTTAAGAGTTAATTAACCCTTTGATAGCGGAAACGATGTGCCTTTACCAAGAAATATGAATAATATTAATTTATGGAGAACACTTTGCTCGATAACCCGTGATCATTATGTATTGGGCTGGAGAATGGTTCTGAAAGGATAAAAATGGCAGCCGACTCTATATTGAATAAGAATGAAAAAATATATATTCAATATTCTCTATACAGATTAAAATGCAGGATGTACTTATTTGGCTCATTCTAAAAGTTTATATAAACATGTATCCGCAAGACCTTCCTTTTTGAGATACAAGGTGTTAAAATCTTAATTTCTTTCCAGTTTATTTCATCTACAATGTCTTCTAGAAGTCTATAATACATTTGAGAACAATGTACGAAGTGGTAGTTTTTCCTAGGTCGCGGTCCATTTTACCCTTCCGAAATATTTACTGTAAGGTCACTGGCCATTTTTGCAATAAAATCGAATTCCCAAACTGAAAAAACAGTAAAAAAATATAAACAAAAAAAATAATATTTAAACATTCTTTATATCAAAAACGAAGGCCTTACGGACACATGTTTACATGAACTTTACAAAAAAATAAATTAATTTTTTTACGTCAATGTTTTACTTTTATTTGAAAAAATGAAGTTTGTCCCAATTTAGTTCTGTACATACTAATTTAGTAATACATCTAGGTTGGCTTTTCAAATATTTTTATTGGGCGCCAAATGGTTCCACCTAATAAGTAGTTTTTTAGGCTCAACATTTTATTAGGCCGCCATCTTGTTTTGCTGTCTTGGATCGTACTAAAATGTTACCAGTTCATTCCTATATAACACTTGATTTTTGTGTAAAATTTAAGGTAAATTGAATAATCAGCTTTTTAGTAATAATTTTTTTGAACATTTCACTAGGTCGTCATTTTTTCGCCGTATTGGATTTTTACCAAGATATTATCAGGTCATCCCCATATAATCATGAATTGTTGACCAAAATTTTAAGTCAATTGGGTAATTAATTTTTTAACTACGCCACGAAATGACAGACCGACAGACCGACGGAATGGAAAAAAAATATTTTGTGCATATAGGGACGGTGAAATGATATGTAAAACCTGGGAGGGTGATTTTTTACACGATATGAAAATTTGATTGCCATTTTGTTCCGCCATTTTGAATTCGTACCACCAGTTCATCTTTATACCATAATTAATTCTTGCCCGAAATTTTAAATCAATCTAATATTTTATTAAGCCGCCATTTTATTTCGCCATCTTGGATTCGTCCCAAAATTTTACCAGTTAATTTTTACCTAATATTTGATTTTCATGCAAAGTTTCAGATAAATTAGATAAATAGTTCTTTAGTAAAAATTTTCTCAACTTTTCACTAGGCCAACATACTGTTTCGCATATATTTGATTTTGACCAAAATGTTTTCAGGTCATGTCCATATGACTCATAATTTGACCCAAATTTGAAGACAATCGGCCAAGAAGTTTTTAGCTATGCCGCGAACAGGCAGACAGACAGACAGATCGACGGAATCCAGAATACCTGTTTTTCGGCACCTAGGAACCTTGAAACGTAAAAATCTGAAAAAGTCTTGGAGGGTAATGTTTCCACCATTACAATACTTCCCTTTTACTAGAGATGTAAAAATAGAATAATATTAGAATCAGTCTAAATCACCATAAGAAATTTAGTTAGGTGGTTTGATGCTTTGGTTAGGAATGTTAAGATACGCAATTTTGTTTAGATTGTTTTTTACCGGTAGATTTCGTGTGAAATATAAAAAATCTGGTTTATACCGGTAAAAAACTTGCATGTGAATTGTTTAGCGTTTCATTTCCAAAAGATAAAAAAAGTATCCTAATGGAATCTCTCCATTGTGCCAGTATATGTTATTATTTGAGGAGTGAAAATATTTACTCAATCTTTCTAGGTCTGGTAAGGATTGTACAATTTTTACACTTCTGATAAGGATTGTACAGAGGGATCTTAAGAAAACAGAATGTGGTTGAAGAATTTCTACGGATTTGTTTTTAGATAGGATAGGATTTATCCAAAAACAAAACTTTAATCCTTTAAAATACTCGTGTTTCCAAAACACGAAACCTGGGAATAAGTGTACAATAATGCAATATTTACATATGAATATCCAGAAAACTTAAACTTATCTGCTTGTATTCGTAAAACGCATTTAATAGAAAATGTTGCTTAATTTTGACTGTAACTTCCGTTAATAGGTTTAGGGAGGCTCAATTGATGCTTGTTCAGAAAACAATATTAAGAGCTGTCAAATAATTGAATTAAAAGAATTGAAAAAGTAACTAATTAACCAATTGCTTTGAGTATTTCAATTACTTTAATTCAATTACTACTATATAATACCCTAGGTAATTTAAAAGTGAATTACTTTTTCAAAGTAGTTATAATTAGTAATTGGATTTTAGTGTCTTGGGGTACTTTAATTTAAACTTTTGCAAGTAATTGAATTCCTCACATTCAATTATTATTATTGAGTAGTTGGATTTCTGGTCACTTTCCTTTGCATTGACATCACATTATGAAGTTCCCAGGAAAAGAAATAAACTAGCATACAAACATTATGATCGAAACAGTGGATTTCTCAGGAAAAATTTAAAGTTATTTAAATCAAAGCAGCTCTTAATTTTTTTTTCAAACTTTAAGTCTTTACGATATAGAAAACATGTCAATTTATTTTTGGGTTTTTCCCTTTAAGCAGCAAAATATTAAAACTGGAACTGTAACGACCTAAAATTTGTAAAAAGCATATGTTCATATCACACTCTGCATGCAAAAATGAGTTTCCAGTATTAAAAATTTGATACTAACTAATATTATTGAAAGACATTTCCCATTATACATTGAAAACTGCAAGTTTTCAAAATATGCAACAATTTGTACAAAGCCAAAATTTGTACAATATATTTTACCCTTATACTAATTTCCTTTCCCAAAAAAGTATAAAACAGGAGGATCATAGAAATATCTAATAGAAAATTAACTACTTTCCTTTAGGTTGTAAAAAAATGTTCACTGCAAAGTTTTAGAGTTTAATTTATGTTTCTTTATTAACATTTTTTTAGATATACAGGGTGTCACTATAAAGCGTTTCTGCCCAAAGTTGTGTTTTTTTAATGAAATACCATGTATATTATTACATTTCTAGATTGTAGGAGGAAGCTTAAGCACATTTCATAAATCATGCCCTTTACCTAAATTCAGCTGTTTCTGAATTATTGACGTTTCAAGTTGGATACTTTGAGCTTTTGCATGTTATAGAAACGGTTTGAATTAGAGAAAAACGTGTTGTACTTTTCTATCTTATATCTAGGTAGGTCAATTGAAAGGTAATTAGAAAAGGAGACGGAAAAGTCCAAATCGTTTTGCCTTAATTCAAAGCGTTTAGATTTTATAGCATTTTAAACGGTTCAAAATGTCAAATCTCAAACATCCATTTTTCAGAAACAGTTGAATTTTGGTATAGGATAGGAAGAACTTTGTGCAGATATGCTTTATTGTGACACTCTGTACATATTAAAATATCTTTTAAATATAAATTTAATGCTATAACTTTTGAACTTAATATTCTTTTCTATAAAATAAAGCAAAAAAGTTAAAGGGGTTGTACTTTTCGAATGGTTACCCAGTACTTTACTTAAAAAAAATCCATTACTTTGGTTCGGTAATTACGACAGCTCTTCATATAACAAATACATTTTTTTTGGTGAAATGTATTTCATTGCCTAATAAATGCTACCTAAAAAAAGATACCTTGACATGGTGCAACTGAACTTTAAGAAGCGGGGATTGCGAATTTGGAAATTTTATAGACACTTTGTCCTTAATGTAATTAAATTAAAACTATTGTCTTTGTGCTACTACATTTTCTAATTTATTTAATCCTACAGTTCCCAAATGGCTGACCAATAATGTAATATGGCGAAAGTTGTGCGAAATTTTATGCAGCTTGATATAATAAATATTTATGTAACCTTGAGGTAAGTGATATTTTGTGTAATGAGATGATTTTGATTTTTCGGTTTTTCAGAATTACACGGGTTTCACAAGATATCGTATGGCAAGATTTTTTTCTGATTCTGAATGTACATAATTACTGAAAATATAAATTAACTCGAGAGAAGTAAAATTTTTCCTAATATTTCCTACTTTATATACCACAATTTAAAGAAAGCTTTTAAATGCTGTTTTGAATCGACGTAGGATAATATACTGATTAGCTGGCCAAAGTGAATAAAATAATATTTTTGGTACCCTCTATAATATATAGAGAACGTAACAACGTTTTCTTTTATATAACTAAGCAACTGAAAAATTCTACTTATTTTATTTTAAAAATTACACATAACGCTGCAGCTTAATTACATGAAAATTCTTAAATAAAAGTGTGACACGAAATGTAGACAGTAAGCACCTGAACCTTGTCTTAGTTACAGGTATTTTGAATATTATCCGGTAAATCAAATGGGATGTTTTCGTTATAGACTAATAAAGATTTAAAAATGGAAAACTATTTAGGTCCAACCGATATTTTAATAAGGTATTGTTATTTATTTTTTTATTTCCATACTTTCTAGTAAAGTTAATTTTTTGCTCTTGAATAACATACAAAATTTTAAAACTCCTATTGTTCCCATGAGTTAAATATTTAGAGTAATTAGAATTATCTTTTTGTTTTTTGTAACTAAATTTCTGCTCAATTATCATTTTCTCAAATTTTCTACCCAATCATCCAATAAAAATTTTCTAACACTTTTTATAATTTATGTTTTTGTTTCATGTTTTAGTTTTACTAATATACCAAAAACCAAATTAGCGACACATCTACATCAGTTGTTTCATCTAGCGAAATTGAAATACTTTTGTTTAATGTTGAGAACCTTGGAATTTTTTGTTGGCAATTACTTCACAATATATGCAAAATAGCATACTATGCCTAGGGTCTAGACTATCCGTAATTTAATTTTGTTTTTTTTTTTGAAAAACACATATATGTTTTGCTCGAAAGGAGATATTATGCATATATTACCCCCAATTATTGCCGAATATGTATTTATCTAGGAAAATCACTAAAATATGAGTTTGCACATACAAGTATGCATACTTATCCTAAGCCTTGTCATCAACATACCTAAACCAGTCGATAACTTGTTTACTAAGGGAATACTCGTAAATTTTAGTTTCTAATTGGTCCATCATTGTCACACTTATATTCACCAACTATTAATACCATTAGTTTCAAAACCCTCTATCGTTTCGTTATTAATGAGCAGATTTCAAAAAACTTTTTGCCGGCTGAGAAGTCGTTTCTACACCTACATTGGACTCTCAGCCACTGAATTCAGTGCTATGCTCGGGTGAAGTAATGATACCTCGTGCAATCGAAGGTGAAACTTTGGAAAGTGGTTCCATTTTGACAGGGTCTAATCTCAAAAACCATGTTTGCTTAATTGACCACATCCGTGAAAAATTCCATTCTATGAGAATTTATTTATCTGCTCAGTCTAAGATGGTCCTTTTGATTTTAAAATGGAGTGGTTTCTTGATCTGACTGCAGGCAGGGAATAGCATAATGAGTTCCGGCCGGCCTAAGTGCGATAATGCTAGCCTGGCTCCCCTCTTAATATTCCATATCTAACTATAGTAATTCTGGAAGTATATGCAAATTTAAATAAGTATTCTAGGAGTTTCGTCTCTGTAAATCAGCTAAAATAACACCTAAATTTAAGCTTCATATTCAAAGTGCTTCATACCCGTAACGAGAAAATATATTAAGTTGCGGTTGTCTTGCAAATTTTGTTGGTTATCAACCAGCTTAAACGTAAAGCTTACTTGACGTAGAAACTCTTATATACCGGGTGTACAATAAGACTATGCAATTTTTTAAAAATTCAACTTTTCGGAAAATTCACAAAAACAATTTTTGTTTTTTGTTTGCCATACTAAGATAATCAGTAGTAAATTTTCAAAAAACCATTTTTTGAGATTTTGAAAATGTTTTAAATATCAAACTCCATTTTGAAAATATGTCCCGTACTTATGAATTATACGGGGTGTCCACAAATTAATTTTAGTTTACTTAGTATCGGAGGAAAACTAAAATTTATTACAGTAATTTTCAACGTCCTGTAGATAGAATAACCACCAATTTTATGTTCTGTTTCATGTTTTAGTAATATGGTTCTTGTATTCCCAATACACCGAAAACAGAATTGGCCACACATTCTAGATCAGCTGTTTTATCTAACGAAACGCATATACTTTTCTTTACCACTTTCTCTGGCAATACGTCAATATTGTTGGTAATTAACTACGCCAGAGCATAATTTTCTTAACTCATCCACCACCTTTGAAATTCGCATAATTAATTTTTAAAGATTTTTCTTTATATAAATACCTATCCTTTTCCAGAATTTCTCTGTAAAAATGGTTTTACAGGGTAACAAGTACAGATTTCCCAAAAATTAACACTACTCCAAAACATTTTTTAAAAGATGTACCTTATGTAAATTTTATACTTGGATTTACATATGGAGCTTTGCAGATAATTTAAATATATTTTTTTACTGTACAGGGTGTTTCGAAAGTTATGACCCCGTTTGATAAAAAGTTTATTTCAGTGCAAAGTGTAAATTAATTAGCCTTAAAAACTTGCTGACCTGTGTGAACGAGCTTTGTCGTTAGTCTATCAAACAAAATCGTTCTCAAATTTTTGAGCAAAGAAAGCAACGATTTCATTTACACACGAGTTCCTATAGATATTTGCCTTTGTTCTTTCCCCTACGAAATCAGTCTTCCTACTCGCCATAACTTCACGCCATACAATTAGATCACCCCTTCTACTTCTCTCTTCTGCTACTCTTGCTTCCATATTCTTTTCTAAATATCGTTCATTCCTTTCCCTCCATACTAAGATTCATCCATCACATGAGTTAATTTACATCCTGTGTAGTATTAAAATATTTGACATACGGGGGTTATAATTTGGAAAACACTCTATACAACAGAAAAACTATATTTTCATTATCTGCAAAGATAGATATGTAAATCTAAGTTTAAAAAATAGTTTGAAGTGGTGTTAATTTTTGGGACAATCTGTACGTTAAAAACCATTTTTACAAGATAATTTTGAAAAAACATATGTATTTATACAAAAAAATATTTAGAAGTTAATTTTGCGAATTTTAAAGCATTGTGGATGAGTTAAAAAAATCGGCAAATTTCCTTTACCAGTGTGACCCAATTTAGTTCAGTACATAGTGATTTAGTAACACAATATACTGTCTTCCATTTTATTCCATGATATTGGATTCATACCAATATTTTACCAGTTTCTACCTATGCCACACTTGATTTTTGAGCATAATTTAAAATAAATTCAGTAGTAAGTAGTTTTTACATAATTTAAGTCAATTGAATAAGATTTTTTTATGTTAAAAAAATATTTGGCTACCATTTTGTCCCGTCATCTTGAATTCATACCACAACTTTACCAGTTTAATCTAATTTAATAAATAGTTTTTCAGGCTAATTTTTAGTTTGCTATCTTATATTAATGTAACACTTTTTGTGCAAAATTTGAAGTATACTGGATATTTGGTTGTTTTAGTAATTTAGTTTCATAATACCGCCATCTTGTTCAGGCATATTGGATTTTTACCAAAAAAGTTATCAGGTCATATGACTCTTCCTTTTTGGCCAAAATTTAAAGTTAATCGGGTAAGCAGTTTTTTAGCTATACCGCAAAAACAGACAGATAGACAAACGAAATTGAGAAAGCGTGTTTTTCGGCATCTAGAGACCCTGAAATGTAAAGATCTAAAAAAGTCTCTGAGGATGATTTTTTCACGATTCCCTTTTACGAGGGAAGTAAATATTTTGAATTGGCATTTGGCTCCTATAGAGATACCTCAATTTTTTCTACTTATATAGCTATAGAAAAAAATTAAAAAATTGCTTTAGTCATTGTGTACTGCAATAAAATTCAGTTTTCATATGACACTAACTAACCTAAAATTAATTTCGGGACATGCTTTATAATTCCTGTATACTGGAAGGTCCAAAAACTTTAGAAAAATTAATTTTATAAATAATTTAAGGGCGACATGTTTGTACGTTTAATTAAAAAAATAAAATTTTCAAAAAAAAGGTAATGCTTTAAATACTTTTCAAAATTTCGGAAAATTTGCAATATTGTTTTTTCAATTTTAGTAAGAATTGTATTAGTATATCAAGTAGAAAATGAAAAATTTTTTGTACATTTTCGGAACAGTTCAATTTTTAAAAAAATGCATAGTCTTGTTTTACACTCGGTATAAAAAAATGTTTACCTTAAGAACTCTTTACATTTAAAGTGTTTAATAAAAAACAAAATTTGCAACTTTTAAAAACCGTCTTTTGATATATTTTCGCTACGGAAATAATCTTTTTGACGAGCAATTTATATCGAATTTGCTATAGTTATTTTTTAGCTATATTGTCTTCTTAATCAGTAACATATTAGATTAAATATTTGAAGAATATATGAATTATGTTATGATCTACTAAATAGAAGTACAAGAAATTAATTTATTGTTCCCTAAATTAACATTGGTTTGCTATTTACAAATTACTTTTTCAACTAAATTAATTATGGTTTATTACTTAAAGGCAATATATTTTTAAATCATATTCAATCAGATCGATACACTTCTAGGTTTTTTCGTAAATTATCTCATACTACTTAAACAATAATTTGTTGTCTAATCTATTTTTAATTAAGTAAAATATTTTTTATAATAATTCTTCTATGAATTTTATATCGGTTTATATCGATTTAAGCTAGGTTTAGGGTTTTTTTAAGAATAATTTTGTTGAGAATCAAGTAATGTCTCTTTCTATGGATGGTTTTTTTGTTTTTATCGCGTATACAAGATTTTATCATAGTCCGGGGCTATAAGGCAATAGATACTTTGGTAAAATTAACTTTTTTAGTCGATGGACTAGATTTTTTCCCGGCTTTGTCATTTTTTCGTGCAGTTATTTTGTAGAAGACTTTGGCATTAAGTTATTTCAGGAAACCCTATTAACTAAAAAGGTTTGTCAAAGAATCCAGGGACTTTTTTACATTGCCACGCACTGTATATAGTTTTAACATTATACTAGATAGAAGTAATGACTAAATTTGTCTTTAAAACATTTTATTAATTCTCTTGCTTAGGCTAATAGCTTAGAGTAATAATTCACCAAACTTCCTATATCAAATGGCTAAACCTAACTCGACAATTATTAGAGAGTAGTTAAAAATACTAAAATGTAAATACCGTTTTGATAACGGTAGCACGAATCATCTTCAGGTGTATTTACTCCACGTGGTCAAAACCGAACCAATTCAGAATTTGGTTTTTGAACATATGGGAGATTCAAACCGGCTTTTAAACCCGACTGTTCTGGTGGAACCAACAGTCACTACATATTAAGTTCGATTTCCATCGTATGATGTTTGGGTCAATTAAATCGGCCTCCCACTAAACATTTTTAAATTTTAATAACGCAATATAAATGCACTCCTTATGCATCATTTTGTACCACTAATAAAACATTTTACACCATATCGTACGAGAAACTAATTAAGGAAATGTGTGAGGGCCAACTTAATGTCAGCCCCCCCCCACTAAGTCTTCTGAAACTTTTTAAGTGGAATATTATGTAACTTGATATGCACCATCCTTAGTTTGTTTTGCACCTCTAGGGTTCAAGAGAAAACACCCTTACAAAAATTTAAGTTAGCCCCCCACTAAATTTTTTAAGCTTTTTTAGTAGAATATTATGTAACTTAATATGCACCACCTTTAGTTTGTTTTGTACCCCTAGGGTTCAAGAGAAAACACCCTTACAAAAACTTAAGTTAGCCCCCCAAATTATTTTTTTAAACTTTTTTAGTGGAATACTATTTTATTTGATATGCACCATTCTTAGTTTGTATTGAATCCCTTGGGTTCAAGAGATAACCAAAAACTTAAGCCCCCTCACTAATATTTTTTCAGCTTTTTTAGTCGAATATTAAATAACTTCATATATACCATTATGCCCAAATACCTTAGTTTGTTTTGCACCCCTAGAAGTCAAATGTTAAAACCCTTTGAAAGTAATAAGGTAAGTAATAAACTGAGGTAAGGTGAAAGAGCCAGCATAATTTTGTGAGAATACAGAAAAATATATCTTTTTTAATTTTTTATATTTTTTATACTATCACAAAATTATGGTGATAAATATTTGAATTGAAAAACAGTTTTTACTAGCTCTTTCACCTTTCTTCAGCTTATTACTTACCTTACCATTTTCAAAAAACTATAAAATATTTGAATCCTAGGGGTTGTGCATAATGGTATATATCAAGTTATATAATATTCGACTAAAAAAGTTCAAAACAAAATTAATGGAGGGCTAATTTAAGTTTTTGTAAGGGTGCTTTCTCTTAAACCCTAGGGGAGCAAAACGAATTATGGGTGGTCCATAATGGTGCATATCAAGTTACATAATACTTCACTAAAAAAGAAAAAAAAATAGTGGGGGCTAACTTAAGTTTTTGTATGGGTGTTTTCTCTTGAACCTTAGGGGTGCAAGACAAACTAAGGGTGGTGCATATCAAGGTATATAATATTCCACTAAAAAAGTTTTAAAAAATTTAGTGGGGGCACTAACATTAAGTTGGCCCCCCACACATTTTCTTAATTAGTTTCTCGTACGACATGGTGCAAAATGTTTTATTGGTGGTGCCCAATGGTGCATAAGAAGTGAATTTATACTGCGTTATATTAAAACTTAAACATTTTTAGTGAGGTGCCGCCCCCACTTAATTGACCCGATGTTAATGAAGACCATAACCAGAATATCAATAAGCTAATTCCTTGTCAAAATAGTTCTGAGACAAATGTTTTTTACTTCTCTGTTAAAAAAGAAATATTGTAATCGTGAAAAAATCACCCTCCGAGATGTTTCAGGATCCCTAGATGGTCTCTAGTGGAATATTAAAAAAAATATTGCTGAAAACTTACTTATCCAGTTTAGCTCAAATTTTGCACAAAAATTAGGTATTATGTATGTAATCAACTAGTAAAAAGTACGAATCCAAGATGACGCAACAAAATGGCGGTTCCATAAAATATTTAAAAATTCAGCCTGTAAAAACTACTTAATGGACTGATTTTAAACTGTGTGCTGTAATTAACTGTGGTTTGTAATCGTGAAAAAAACACCCCAGGCTTTACATATCTTCACGTTTTATCGCCCCTAGATGCCAAAAATATGTTTTATTAATTCCGTCGTTCCGTCTGTCGGTTTGCCTCTCTGTCTGTGAATTCGCCGCATATCTTAAAGACTACTTATCCGATTGGCTTCAAGTTGTAGTCAAAATTTTAGTACAAGTTTTAGGTGTGATATAAATATAAACTGGTAAAGTTGTGGTACGAATTCCAGATGGCGTTTATATAAAAATTCAAAAGAATTATCGTAAAAAATCTTATTCAACTTTGAATTTATTTTAATTTATGCCCAGAAAAATAAAGTGTGGCAGAAACTGGTAAAATATTGGTAGGAATCCAATATGATGGAACAAAATGGCGCCCAATAAAAATGTTTGAAGAAACCGTATATATGTTACTAAATAACCATTTACTGAACTAAATTGGGTCACACTTCAATATTCCTTATAAAACGAAATATTCATAACGATGGGTTCCGGGTATATTTATTTGCGATACGTCCAGCGATAGGCTTCTGTTATGACCACAGCAAATTAAACAATTTATTCAATTTTTTAGTGAATACGGAGTGTTCAATTTTTCCTATAGACACTTGATCACAATAACAACATGTTTTACACGCTCCTTCTATCAAAAAAATAGTTCCATTTGCGCGGAATCGCAAGCATGTTGAATAACGAATAAGAAAGTAATCGTGTTATATTGATAGTGAAGCCCTATGCTATAGGAGGAACGACACTTCGTATGGATGACTTCTTAGCTGCCTCCTAACATGTTTCATGCTGGACAGTGGTTTAAATTTGAATCAGGTATCTATAGGTATGCGTCGATTTGCTATACCAAATATACTAATTCGTCATTCAACTTTTTTCTTTAAATAACTACGACAAGTGAATCATTGCGATTCAATTTCCATTGACAATTTAATATTTTGATGTTGTTGGTTTAGGTTTTTAAGAAATATGAGGAATATTGTCTTTTCATTGGGTCAAATGACCAAAATGGCATCATAATTACCTAAACCAACATTGACAAAGTGACTAATCGGAAGATTTTCCTGGTATTGATTACAAAATAATGATGTAGAATTATGTAAACCAACCATATTCTGAGCGTTCTATTGAAGAATTAAAATAAATTGTATCGTAAGTTTTGGTCTTCACTATAAAATTGAAAATATCTTTTTACGTGAAGCTTTGGAGTCCAGTTATTATATAGTTTGATTAATTAAATATAAAAAATATAATTTTTTTTAGCATATTTTCCCATTGCACCTTAAAATATGTCGATTTTTTTAAACCTACGAAAAAGGAGGAGGTTATCAATTCCACCCTATATATTTTTTTATATATGTGTCCCGATTACACTGGACTGGTTGGACCAAGATGGATTATTTTTCAGGATATTTTCAGGGTAATATCGGAGTGATTCCGTGCCAAACAATGAAAAAAAAAATAAAAATTGGAAAATAGCGCTATTTTGAATCTTTACCTATTTTGAAATGGTTTATTTGGTGTGTGAAGTGTAATGAATCAAAATTGAAATTTTATTGCCTTCTGAGTTACATACATCCTTATGGGGGAATTTTTTTTTCGTCAAATTATTTTTGTCATTATAAATCTTAACGAATTTGAAAATATCAAATATCTTTATACAAAACATTTCTTGTTCATATGGGTTTTTTGGTTGTTAATGACACGAACTTCAAATTACTAATCATTTTAATTAAAACTAAGTAAGAAATTTGGTAAATATAAATATTTAAAAGCACTTACCGTAATCTTCGGCAACCATTTTTATAGATCACAATATCACGAAACTTAAAAGAAAGTCCATACAAAAATGTCTATATTATAAACCAAAAATCGAAGAAGCGCGTCTTCAGATGATTCGGTAACAAAGTGTGAAGGTACTACTGTCAGCCTTCCTCCCGCAATACAATGCGTACTAGCCAAAAACCAAGGCAGTACTGCAGTCACTCTAGTCACGTATTGGTAATAAATATAGGATCACACACGGAGCTGATATAAACACAAGTTGACTACCGTTTCAAAAATAGACAATCCCAATTTTTTATAGTTTTTTATAATTAATGTACATATTAGACCTAAAAAATGATATTCGAACTTTCAAACTTGTTTGTTATTAGCGTTCAAGCTCAATCAGAATAATTGATGGTTTGAATACGTTATCAAAAATTCAGTAATTCATATGAACAACAACATCAATAATGGATAAATAATATTTAGTAATACTCATGTTTAATAAATATTTTCACAACGTAAGATAAATAAACTAAAATATAGTAATAAATCCATTACATTTTAATCTCGAGATTCTCTAAAATGACCTAATAATTTGACAAAGAAAACAGAGAAACCACATTACATCGAAATCATCGCACTACAATAATGTAGTAATATAAGCTCATTCCCATTCATTCTTAAAAAATCGGTAAATGTCCTTTACCGGGACTTCCCACGGTATAAATCTTTCTATTTATTAGGAGTAGTGAAAAATAACCCAATGTCAAATTGTATACACTTTATTTGGCCATTATTTTGTTCTGCCATCTCGAATTCGTACCACAATTTTACTAGTTTATCTCTATATTGCAGTTAATGCTTGCACAAAATTTTAAATTAATCTAATAAATAATTTCTTTTAGATTTATTTTTTAAATATTTTATTAAGCTGCCACACAATAGATCGACCCCATGTTACGATTTGAACGTTGGGCCGCTTCTTAAAATGCAAATTTGGATTTTTCGGTTAGATATTTGTTTTGTAGGCATATTGGTATTATAGAAAAGCAAATCGTTTCAAATGTGCTCCAGTGAAGGAGACATGATAATTTTCGTATACATTTTGTATAGCAAAAATTGATGAAAAAACTGGTTCGACTAAAATTTAAAAATCTGAACGTACTTATATTTTATCAACTTTTGCGCACAATATTTAACCATAAAGATCATCATAGAACAACATCACATTAACAGGATATATAAAATATGTATCTTAACTGTAGGGTAGAGTACACAATCTTGTCTTCGAAATTACAGCAAACAATAAATACTTTTTGATTTTTAAAAAAATGTCCAAAAGTGTCCAAGCAACTTTTGCCTTTGAGGCATAAACTATACCTTATTGTAAATGGATCCATTGTGATTGGCTGCCTCAATCTGCCACTTTGAGATTTATTGGGATTTTTTCTGACTCCTCGCCTCTAATAAATTAAGGTTTTTAGCGCAAAAGCGGACTACCCCACAATTATCAATATTTAGCTTAATCGCGGTAGGCTTAGCTTACGGAGACGAGCGCTGACCGCTTTTTATCTTTTGTTGTTGTTGTTGTTGTTTGAAATCTGACAGATCCCCGATATTGCGGTGACACATTATTAGATGAATCCAGTAAGTAAAATGTAAGTTATTGTTCAATATGCGTTAATTTTGGTGCGCAGTGTGTAATTTTTTTTTTTGTAAACAGGTTAAGACCAAAAATCGTGTTTCCTATATTTATAGAAACCTTTTTCTAATTATACCTAAAAATCGTAATAATATAAGTAGGATATTTTAATATCCTCTATATAAGTTTTTTTGTATTTGCCTTAGGTATCATATTTTTATTACACTCTGTATATCTCACTGGTATTTTGGTTGCCCTTATTTACTTTTTTATTCTTATTGTGTTTCGCGAGATGTTTTCATGTTAAAAAGGTAGATAGATGATAGGTGCAGATAATTTTATTTCAATTTTGTTGCTCTAACAACCTATTTTTAGAGACTCTGTATATATTTTCTAGGATATTTAACTAGCAATAGTTCCAAATATTTAAGAGTATAATCATAATAAGTTCATACTATATCAATAACAGGTTCTTGTGTTAAAAATGTAAAATAACTATGTAAAAATAGGCTTAGGTATTAGACACCCAGTAAGTTCATCAAAATTCCTAATCCTTTTTATTGATATCTAGAAAAAATCTAGAAAAATCTACTAAAACCCAGAACTCCAAAATAAACCCAGTGTCATGTCCTTTATCACCCAATCAGCTCATGATGTCCGCCATCTTGAATATTTGGAAAATGTCAAATTCAATGACTACTTCTGAAAGGCTAAGGCCTCAGCTTTTCAGGAAGTCCAAAATCTTCAAAATCGGACGAATAGTTAAAAAAATATTACCAATGTCCCCAGCTTTCGTATGCTTCGATTCACTGTGCGCCATCTTGAATTCGTACCAAAATATTATCAGTTCATTTATAATATATAAGGATCTAGTAATGCTAAAAGGTGAAAATGTAAAGTATGAGAGGACCATTTTGTTCCACCATCTTGAATGCGTACCACAAAATTTAAAACAAATTTAATAAATAGTTTTTTAGGCTGGTTTTTTAAATAATTTATTAAACTGCCATTTTGTTTTGCAATTTTGGATTCGTACCATTTTACCAGTTGATTCTTACGTAATACTTGTGCAACTTTTCAGGTTAATTGGGTACGTAATTTTTTAGTAATAATTTTTGTAACATTTTAATAGGCGTCCATTTTGTTCGTACTTATTGGATTTTTATCACAATGTTGCATTTCATTCCAATTTTTAACCAAAAATATCAATCGGATAAGTAGATTTTAGCTATACCACGAACCGACCAATAGACAGACAAACCTACGAAATAAAGAAAACATGGTTATTGGCATCTATCCTGGGAGGGTGATTTTTTCACGATTACAATCCTGTAAAAGTAAAAATGAAATACAGTGACTAAGTAATTATTTAAATGCCATTCAAATAAATAGAAACCTTAAAGTATGTGTAATGTACATTTTAATTTCAGTTTCCTTGGTTTCATATTTTTTTTTAGTAGTTGCTAGGCTTTTACAGAACTCATCTTCATTTTTATCCCAACAAAGCATATTATCCAGGTAAAAGTCCAAAATATTATATATCCTACATTTTTGGTCTTGACTTAGTATTCGTTTTTAATAAGACGTAGTAGATTTGCGGAATAAACAAACAAAACACAAAAGGTGCTTTTATGCTGCTACTATGTAACTGCTGTCATCGGCAAACCAAGTTATACTTTTATTGTTACAGATATCTGGTGGGTCATTAACAAATAACAAAATTAAAAGAGGATAAAAGATGTATCCTTGTGGTACTTCACAATTTTTCTATTTTAGCAAACTAAATTCTAATAAGTTTAGCAAGTTGGTAACGATTTCATAAGTAAGACTGCAACCACTTGTGATCCTTTCGCTGCAAACCTTTCGTAAAGAGCATAACGCTAAAAAGGCAATAGCATTCCCAGAGATTATGAAGAGACCTATGCATTTAATTTTATTATCTAATTTAAATATATATTATTAATAATCACAAATCGCAAAAGATCTGTTAACAGTATTTAATATCATTAAAATGCTTCATTCGATTCATCATCATATCATATACATTGAGTTTCATTAATAATTTTGCAAAATACAGATAAAGTGGATATTGTTCGATAATTCTCAAAAGTAACTGCATTTCCATTTTTAAAGAGGGAGATAACATTTGCTGCTTTCAAAACACTTGGAAAGACTCCGTTGGTTCATATCCAGTTATTATGTAAGTGGAAACAATATAGTTTGAGCTACTTTTTCAAATATAGTTTACAAATTATCATGGCGATTATCCATTCCAACGGAAATAGCGTCTTTAATTTTTTTTATTATTATGATTTTATATTCGTAAATAGGTCAAACTATCATTGTATTCGGTAGTGCTCCATTGTGTTAAGCATTAGGAACATTTACTGATTGTACTAGCATTTTTTTTTCGGAAGGTCAATGAAACATTCATTAAAAATTAAAAATTCTTGATATTATTAATAGTATTTTGATTTATTATCCGATATTTCAGGAAAGTAACCCTTTTCTATTCTTACCTGGTTTTATCTAGAAAATCTTCTATGTATTCAATAGCCACAAAAAAACAGATACATTCCACCATTCACTAAAATACTTTACTTATTATATTTCACTTTGTTGTGCAGACTTTTTTTACAAGCTTTAAATGCTTTTTATTTACTAAGATTTTTAAATTATCAACCTATATTTCACTATTATTGTCTCTCGCCTTTATAGGTCTGAATATAAGTTTTTTTAAACAAATGACTCCATAAGAAAAAATCGAATGCGGACAAAACCTGAAATTCTGCTGACAAATATATAACATCTTTTCTACTCAGCTATCTATTCTATTTACATGCAAGGTTTATTGGGACAAAAAATGTTGGGTTAAGAAATGGGTTATTTTGTCCATCAAATTGATTTTCAACACTTTTCTTAATTAATGAATTGATTAAGATAACAGCTGCGAGATATAACGTACTAGTGACACTTTTTTTAAAAAGTTTAAAAAGTATGTTTTTATTTCAACCCTGACTAATTTTGTCGCACGTTAGTTTACAGTGACGTGCATGGTGGAACTTATGGTTGGCAAATTTATTAGTTACGAATTTTATTATAATTTTTGCGCTCAATGATGTAAGAACCGTTAAAGACATTCTTCTGTCTGAGGTAGGAACACTACAAATTACCCAATTGTTTCTAATTGTGTCAATATATCTTCTCTATTTATTCATATAATAACATTAAACTATAGGTAGCTTGCAAACTTCTTTTTCCGTTTAATTGCTCTTTTTTCTTAAGTTAAAAGCTACATATACAATATTACAGAATATTACATTCTTTAATTATTTTGAAAAATTTTGAGTCTAACGTAAAAATTTTAAAACTTTTGTATGTTTATATAAAATTTACAAAATATAGTTCGAATATTTACCTTTCCTGATAAATGTAATTCTAGAGATTTGCAGAAAGAAGAACTGTTGGATTTACACGCAGGAATTTTTAGTTTAATTAGATGTTAGTGAGAAAACAATGGCACATTAAATTAAAAACCACACAAGCAAAATTTGAAGTTATTTAAATTCAATGGGCGCGCCCGAAATAAAGACGTGACAACATTACTTAAAATAAAGGTTTTTTTTTGTTGTTCTAAATGTAGAGCGTGTTTACAAACACGCCAAATGAGGATAATAAGTTTGTTATTCAATAAATGTTAGTTTAGGTAGGACCACTTCTGACTTCTGGTAATCTTCCTACAAATCATTTCATTAATTATCCGTTACTTAGTAAATTACAATATAAAGATAGAAAAATCCGGTCTTTATTTCTAGCAGTGACTAAAAAAGAAATTCTATCATAGTATATGTGATATAACTGTCACTACCAATTTTTTATACTGACTTCTTCGTTATTACTGTAAAGTTAACTGAGTTACTTAGTTATCTAGCTATGCATGTTAGCAAAGAACTTATTTAATTTACAAGTGTTAAAAGCTACACATTTTTAATGTATAAAAATCAACCTAACCTGACCTAACCTAATAATAGATACATAAAAGTAATGCAATATCTTCTCTTATTCTAATAAAATCTCCATTATATAACTAGGAAAACGCGATTGAATTGATAAAGATAACTAATAAAACACATGAAAGTAATTTGTTTTTATTTTATATATTATGCAGAATATTTTTTTATATCTTGAGTTAAAGAAGCATATACAGCATATCCCCAGATGGATGTAACTATTTCTGTAAACGTTAGTTTATTGAATTTTAGGGCAAAAATTCATTCTTCAGTTTTGTTAAAACTTCGAAAATTAATGTTAGAATATGCCTTGGTTATACAGCGTTTATGAGGTTGTTCAAAAATTATAAAAATCTATAATAGCCCCAAGAGTGAAGTACTATAAAAAAACTTTTTTAAACTTCGAAAAGTAGTACTGAAATGTAAATTAGTTATACAGGTTGACCAAAAATTATAAAAATCTAAAATTACCCAAAGAGGAAATTACCCTTATTTTTATAGTTAATGAAACATTTTATATAAAAAATATTTTGAAAGAAATAGCGGGTTCTAGTTATAAATTTCACCTAACTTTTTAAAATTTTCTATTTTCCACACTGCGCTTGTTGGGAAGGAGTAAAGTTTGTAAAGCTCCATTCCCATATTCCTTGTAAATTATAAGAGATAAGAACCGAGGAAAATGAGTTAATTTCACCAAGTATTTAGATAATATTTTTTATTTTCTGTTTCCTCTATAGTCACCTTAGAGTTTGTGTGCTTTTACTTCGCTTTATGTCAATTATGTACTATTTGCTAAGTATTAGCGGCATCAACACAGATTTGCACTTGCAAACATTTAAAATTTAAATTTCTTTTATTATTTGCAATATCTTAAGGTGCACGTATATTTGAGCATTATGAAATATATTTATATATATATATATATATATATATATATATATATATATATATATATATATATATATATATATATATATATATATATATATATATATATATATATATATATATATATATATATATATATATATATATAAATATCGGTAACTGTTGATCATATATTATAGGAAAAAATATTTGTCCGCCAAAGGAAATAACTGGAAATTATTTTCGAGTTTAAAAAACGGCCGCTAGTGGGCGTAACAGCAACTCAAAAATGGAAATGCCGATTTTCTCTTGAATTTTCCTAATTATGGTGTATAGAAAATATAAGCATTGTATTCTCCAGGTAATTATGCAACTTTTTGCTATTTATCATTTTTTTCTGTTTTCAATAAGGTTCTAGTTTGAATAAGGAAGGTTAGACTTTTTTTCTTTCAAACGTTTATATCTCGGTCTTGGATGAGCCGATTACATTGAGCTTAGTGTTAAAAAAAAGAGCCTTTTTTGCTCTTACCTTAGGCGTTTTTTCGTAATTCTTCAAATAATACGGATTTTCTCAAAAAAATCAAATGTTATGATATGACTTTTTTGTCATAATTTAACTTAAAGTTATAGAAGGTATCGAATAATGAAATAAAAAATCTAGGTCCATATTTAAATTAAAATAGTTGTTGATGGTCGCCCGAGACCGAAACGTCGGATTGAAAAACTAACCTCACCAATTTGTAGAGGAGAGAAAGTGGCAATGATGAAGTGAAAAATATTTTCATCTGTCATTTCAACTAAGCCTACAGTTATAGAAAAACCATTTTTGTGTTTTTTTTTTTTAGTTTTTCTATAATTGTAGGGTTAGGTGAAATGACAGGCGAAAATAATTTTTACTTTATCATTGTCACTTTCTCTCCTCTTTAAATTGATGAGGTTAGTTTTTCAATCCGACGTTTTGGATTCGAGCACCACCAACAATACGGATAATTTAAATACGGACCTGGATTTTTTCTTTTACTATTCGATACCCTTTATAACTTTAAATTAAATTATGACATAAAAGTCATATCATATTATTTGATTTTTTTGAGAAAATCCGTATTATTTGTAGAAATACGAAAAAACGCCATCTAGTGGCCACAAATAGAATCATTACGGCACAGTTAATAGCTCTAATTGAAGAGCACAAAAGCTGTGTTTTCTAACACCAAGTTTAATATAATCGGTTCATCCAAAACAGAGATATAAACGTTTGAAAGAACAAAAGTTTAACCCTTCCCCACCACTTTATTATTGAAAATAGAAAGAAAATGATACATAGCAAACAGCTGCATAATTGCCTAAAGGATACAATGCTTGTATTTTCCACAAACCTGAATTAGGAAAATTTAAGAGAAAATCTGCATTTCTATTTCTGAGTCGCTGTTGCGTCCCCTAGCGGCCATTTTTTGGACTTGAAATAATTGCCAGTTATTTCCTTTGGCCGATTTACCCACAAATATGTTTCCTCATAATTTTATGATCACCAGTTACCCAGTTATGGCCGGAGACCATTCTTAATTGATCACCCTGTATATATATATATATATATATATATATATATATATATATATATATATATATATATATATATATATATATATATATATATATATTCATATATTCATATAGTAGAGAAAGGAATTTTTTTGGATGACCGCTGAAGCAACAATGAAATTTGGCCAACCGTAAACACGTATTTCTGACTTAAAGTCTTCATCAGTGCCGTCAACTAGTTGAGAGACGAGTACAACTAACAACAAAACCACACCAGAGTCACCAACAGGAGCTAAACCGACATTTGTAGTTACCAAGAGAACAACCGAAATTTTCGCCGGACTTAATACTCTGTTACCATGGAGCAGCATAAAGCCACCTGTGGCAAAACTCATTACCCAAGAATAATAAAATCAAAAGTAGGAAAACATTAAGGCGGCAAAAACTTATATAGTAAAAAATGGAATTTTTTGGGATGACCGCAAAAGCAACAATAAAATTTGGCCAACTGTAGGCACGTGTTTCTGACTTAAGGTCTATATAGTACAGTCAACTAGTTAAGAAAGGAATACAACTTCCGCCAAACTTAACACACACTTAATATTTAATAACCTAAATTGACTTTGACCCGACCTAGAGCGATTGAACGTCTTCTTTTCCTTTAGAAGCGCGTTACTGGTATTTGGGCTAACATTTAACATAGGCAACTAACAATGCCTTATTTTGTATACAATAATCATATATATTTATGTGTTGTGGATGTGCATTCTCGTTAGTTGTTAAGGTAACATTATTATTGTATTTTTACAAAATAGATTGTATTTCTTAATATTTTAGGCCTGATCATGCTTTTGTAGAACAGAACACCTAAACCTAAACTTTGTGTCTGTTCTTTTTTTCTGATATTTTACATTATATGTAAGGTCTTTTAGAGTAAGAATGAATTATTTCTTTCAATTAAATACACTAGGACTGGAGATTAACGAATATCATATAACAATTATTACAGGCTACAGTGTGAGAGTTCTATGTATTTATGTCGCAGTATTAGCCTTGTAAGAAAATGTTTATTGTGCAGTAATAAGGGATCTTTTTGATCATTATAAACATCAATCGTACCATCTGCTTTAATACATCCATTATCATCAAGAGATGTCCTTACACTTAAAATAATACTGCTGTTTTTTATATATTGATTTCCAAAAAATGGATCATATTCAATAGAGAATGATTGACCTTGAGCAATTCTGATTAATTGATACAGAGCATTAGTAAGTTCTAACGTTGTTGGACCAACACCGTCTAATTTTAGACTTCAGATAATAAATCATCCTCAAACAAAAAGCAAATACTCGTTGCAATTTTATTAAAGACACAAATTAATAAAAATCGAAGCCTTGTATAGCCTGAACAATAACAGAATGAATCACTAGCCTCTCTTCAAGTATGTTTTTTTCAAGAACAAAGTCACTGCACACTATCATTAATATAAGAAAAGAGAGCGGCGACAGGAAACATTTTATATTGGAGGCAATAAGATTGGGAGGAATCAGGAAAAAAATCGTTAATTTTCCGTTACCAGGAATTTCCCTCATTATGAATATTTCCTTTTATTACAGACCAAGTGGACAAACTGTATAGCCCGTCGAGAACAAAGCGGGTGATTCACAGGAATGTTTCGTCAACATCGATCGGCTAGGACCAGATAAAAACTGTTTTTGTATATATTAAATGTAGAGATATAGTTGGATTATATAACTTTTAGCGATAAGGGTATTATTCCGTTTTTGATGCTTAAGATGCATACGTTTTGACTTGTAGTTGTTCCAATGTGTAATAATTCTTGATTAATAATTAAATGTATTGAACTTTGCTTGTTGTATTTGTGAAATCCGTCGGTCAGTGTACATTATTAGAAATAGTGAAATGGAAACCAATTTAGTTTAATACCTAATTATTTAGGAACACGTATATACTGTGTTATCAAACATTTTTATTGGACGCCATTTTGTTCCAATATATTGGATCCCTACCAGTATTATACCAGTTTCTACTTATGCCACACTTGATTCTGGGCATAATTTAAAATTAATTTTAGAAGTAGTTTTAAGAGTGACACACATCGAAATTTTGTTACGTCATGTTGAATTCGGAGCAGTTTATCCTCATATCATAACTTTACCAGCTTATCTCTATATCACACTTAATGCTTGGACAACATTTCATATTAAGCTAATAAGTAGTTTTTTTCAGACTGGTTTTATTAAATATTTTATTAGGCCGCTATTTTGTTTTGCTATCTTATATTCATGCCAAAATGTTACAAGCTCATTCTTATATAACACTTTATATTTTTGCAAAATTTGAGGTAAATTGAATAATTAGTTTTTTAGTAATAATTTTTTAACGTTTCGGTAGGCCGCCATCTTGTTCCGGCATATTGTTTTGCCGCGAATTGACAGACAGACAAACGACGGATGTGATAAAACATATTTTTGGGGTATCTAGGGACAAAAAAATGCGAAGATATGTAAAACGTGAGAGGGTGATTTTATCATTACAAAAATTTTATTTGGCCGCCATTTTGAATTAGTACCACACTTTTACTAGTTCATCTCATCTTACAATTAGTTATGGCACAAAATTTTAAATCAGTTTAGTAAGTAGTTTTTTCAGGCTGAACTTTTATATATTTTATTAAGCCGCCATTTTGTTTTCGTACCAATAATTTACCAGCTGATGTCTACAAAATACTTGATTTCAGTGCAAAATTTGAGATAAATGGTTAAGCACTTTCTTAGTAATAATTTTTTGCCATTTCACTAGGCCGCCATTTTGTTTTGCCATATTGAATTTTTACTAGGTCATCACTACATTTTTGACCAAAATTTGAAGTCAATCGCGTAAGCAGTTTTTTAGCAATGCCGTGAACAGACAGACCGACGGAATCGAGAAAACATGTTTTTCGTCATCAAGGGACTCTGAAACGTAAAGATCTGAAAAAATCTCGAAGGGTGATTTTTCACGATTACAATACTTCCCTTTTATGAGGGAAGCAAAAAGATCTTACGGACGAATTTTAAAAACTTCCAGTAAATTAAATGACAAACACCTGGGAAGTAATTTTATAATTGTCAAATTATTTGTAGAGAAAACAAATTTTGGTCATCGGATTTCCAAACACTGTGTTTTTCTTCGTCAGACTTTCCTTAATTTACCACGTTAGTTAAATATTCCAAATTTTCATCTATGCGACAATACTCATATCTACATAATGCATTAAATTATTTCGAAAAGTAATAGTCAGCTCACCAGAGGTCTAATTATTATCTATTGTTTTTACCGGACAATGTGGAGCAGCTTTATATCCTGTTAATTTCCATTAGATAATATACATACGTATATTTTAATTTTTTAATAAAAACGTCATTTTGAATTACGTAAAGTTCATTGTATTTAGATGTGGTGAAGTACATGACTGGATTTTTTTTAAATTATAGCAGTTATCGGCATTTAAACATAAATCTAGCACCAGCCTGCAAAAGTTGAGGGAACTGTTTATTCTACAAAAAGTGTTAATCCAATGGTTTTAAATATGAAGCCAAAATTGCTACACAATTAGCTACTTAAGAGAATGGTAGAAAGTAGAGTTTCTGTATTTAGACCTAACCTGGAACTGACGACGTAAAGAAAAAATAAAATCGGACAGGGCGGTCAGTGGCGCATTATTTTATTATTATTATTTTTAATTAAAAGGATAAAATGAGGTAAGATCATTCTAAACATTGATATAACGAAATACCTTCCAGACGCCTTAAGGCAGCATTTTTCAAACTGATGGTGATAATCTTTTTTCTAATATTTTACATTATATGTAAATCAAAATACGAGAGTTCTAACCACATTACACCACAACTTGTTACGTTCTGGCCAGAAGTGTGTAGTGTGGTTAGAAATCTTGTATTTTGATCTAATTTCCACCACAGGTTCCAGTGTAACGAATTATACGTAAAGTAAAAATGGACAAAAATACATGCCTTGTAAAAAACTTCATAAGGTTATTATTAATAATTGGTCTTAAGATTTCTTGCAAAAAATACATCTTAAGAAATAATCACCTTATGAACCCACTTCATACATTTATTGTTGCTATGGATTTTAAGACGCCTAAATAAACTATCCATTTAGAGATCACAGCAACTCAATTTATATCAATGCTGGTGTTGCCAGTCGATGGCGGCCTCCGACCTGTAGATTAATTTCGCTTACTTGCAATGTAATTTTCAATAGTCTTTGAAATACACATTAAAATATTTCTTATTTGAAAGTCGAGCTACTGACAACATCGCGTCAAATTTTACTGCATGCGGATTCATATTACGATTAAACGGCAACACGATGAGTTATTTAGCGAATGTATGAAACTCCCTGATGGAGAGTCTATTCGAGAATTAATCGGTCTTTGGTATAAGCAACAATGCGTAGATTTTGAGGTAATCCTTCTCTCGGAAACAAACAAAATTACCAACTTGCAGGATTTTGCATTAACCAGCAACGAAATTTTCTATAATAAAAGAAAAATCAAAAATTGCGATGGCACAGTGGTGTTTGTAAAGTCAATTGTTACGCCAAAAAATGCAACATTGTTGCAGGTTGGAGAATCTAAATTCCTTAGGGTTTCTTTCACTAAAAACAATGTTCAGATTGGCCTTATAGCAATCTACAAGCTGCCGTCATTAGACACAAGTCTCTTTGTCGATGACTTGGGTGAACTTTTATTTAAAAATTTTAAAAACATAAGAACTAGAAATATTTTGTGGTTATATCAATATCAACACTAGAGAGAAATGCTAGAATAACAATAGATTACTTGAACGGCCTGCATGGTTATGTGAATCAGATAAACTCTAAAACTAGTGTAGACGGTAACTCAAAAACATGCATCGACCATTTTTTTTCTGAGAAATAAATTGCCAAACGCAGTGAGCTATCCGATTGTTATAAACTGTGGCCCTAGTAATCACTTTCTCATAATTTTAAATTTTTATTTGAGACAGGTAAATCCGTTAGACAAGAATTCGTCGAAGGTATTATAGAGTCAATAAAAATTTGCGACAAACTCAGAAAAGTGGTCGGGAACCACTCAATCTGACAGCAGTTGACAATTTCAAACAATATAGGAACATGCTAGCTATCTTAATCAAAAAAGCTAAATATAATTATTATAAAAAGAGAATAACTAAAATAATTATAATTATGATATAAAGAAGACTTGGGAGGTGATCAGGGAAACAACAATTGAAACATTTAAAGTTTATATTAGAAAATGGGGAAAAAATAACAGATAACAATGAGATGGCAAGCCTTTTTCTTGAATACTTTGATAACACGGGTAAGCCACTTCTAAATAAAATAAAATATAACAACTATAATTGTCTTGAAAAAAGATCCCTTAACTAAATTTTTTTTTAAACCGTTTATTAGCCAAAGAGCTACAGCAAATTGATATACAAATTATTTTTAAATCATTAAAGCTAAATTCCCCAAACAGTACTTAAAGCACTGGTATCGGGAATAATATAACATGAAAATAAAGAAATCTATAGTGGCAACTGCCACAATAATAAATTATTCGTTTTATTTTTCAAATTTGTTGTAACCAGCTATACTGCTAAGACAATCAGGTAACTTAATGTATTCGGCAGATGCTTGAAAAAATGGATTGTAAAAGCCCTTCTTAGTTCTTACGTTATTCAAAAATATATTGTTCTGTGATCTTGTGTTGTAATTATGCAGATCTCTCGAAAATATAACATTAATATTTGATTTTTGCTATTTATTTATAATTTTATGCATGAGTTTGCATTGTTCAAATCCTAATATTTTTATTAGGTTATAGACATCCAATTTTCTGTATAGATCCTCCGTGTGGGTAAGCATATCGTAATTAAAAAGTATTTTTAATATTTTATTTTGCAAAGTTTCTATGTTTTTAAAAGTCATCAACCCACAGGTACCCCATATCGGAATTAGGTATGTAAGATGAGATAAAAAATATGCATTATAAACCTTTAATTTACTATTTTCGTAAGATAATTCTGTACACCGCACTGATCATTGGAATTAATTCGTTTGTTAAGTGATTTATACGTTCATTCCAACTAAGATTTTCATCAAGAATAAGTCCAATATATTTATATGATTTTACTTGTTCAATAATTAAACTATTAATATCAATTTTGGGTGGGTATATTAATTTATTTTTTTGTTTAAAAAGTATATAGTTACTTTTTAGAATATTTATTTTTAGTTTATTACATAATAACCAGCTGGTGTACAGCCTCAGATCATCATTTACAGTTTTTTCGAGTTCCTTTATATTCTCACCAGAGTATCATCTGCAAAAGTATAATATCTAGCTCGCCGACCAGAACACTTTAGATTCAGTACATAAATGGAATAAAGAAGAGGCCCAAGTACAGAGCCCTGGGGCACTCCACAGTTACTTTTGTATCACTGATGTTTATATTTAATTTTACATACTGTTTTCTACCTAACAAATACGACTGAATGATTTTGTACATAATACCTCTAAATCCCATATTCCACAACTTACCCAATAACACATCATGGCTCGTGGTGAACCAAAGGCCTTTTGAATGTCCATAAAAACTACAATACAAATTTTCTTATCATCTAAGCCTGTTGATATGTTATTAAGCAGATCTGTTGCTGCGTTATTGTGCTGCTATTTTTTATGAACCCATATTGGAACTCATCCACCGTTATATGTTTTTGTATAAAGAATAGCATTGTACTTTTCAAAGCTACCTCTATTATTTTAGAAAAAGCACTTACTACACTAATAGGCCTATAGTTACCCATGCAGTTTCTCGATCCACGTTTAAGTATTGGACTAACTTTACTAAGTTTAAAGGGGAATGTACCAGAAGTCAGGATGGTGTTTATCAATGAGGTTAGTTAATATCGGAGTAAGTACATCTTGCAAATTAAGAATATCTTTCACACTTACTTCGTCATGTCCCGGTGCGGCGTTCTTTTTTAAGCTGAATATAATATTTCTGACCTCTAATTTATCCGTAGGCTTGATATACAAACTATTGTCACAGTGAATTTCCTCATATTTAAGGTTACTACGATCTATGGGTGCTAAATTCTTAATTTAATTAAATTAAGTTAATATTTCAATGTCTTACACAATATATTTCCCTACACTTACGAAATGATTATTAAGCTCGTTGACAATATTCTGCGGATCACTCACTTCTGCATTGTCCAACCCAACAAGAGACTGGATACACGTATTTTTATTTGTGTTTTTTAAAAGACTGTTAATAAATTTTCATTGTTTTCTTGCACCATTTCCAGCTTCACTTCACTTAGTTCTAAAATAATTGTTTTTTAGGGATTTTGTGATACTGTAAATTTAATTTTTTTTATTCGGAAACTCCACTGTCGCTTGGGCATTTTCACTATTCGCTGTCATTTTTTTGTAGAGCTTATCACGATTTTTAATCATTTCAAGAAGCTCCTTCGTTATCCATGTACTATTTTCGTGGCATTTTATAACTTTTATATATTCAGAATCACGTTTACATGACTATATAACATCAGTGAGTTCCTGAAATGATTTTATATTGGATATTGAAATTTTATTTCTAAAGAGCATTGTGAATTTCTTATGATCAATTCCCTTGGACTCATATGTTTTTTTTAATTTGTGAATTTTTATTTTCTGTTGTATTGCAATCAACAGCTTATTGTGGTCTGATATGGTGTTATATTCTACGGTAACTGCTTATTTGTGGCTCCTATTCTGGAACGTGAGTTGATTGAACAAATAAATACATTAAAACCTAAGGCATCTTGCGAAAACAATAACATACCAACAAAAATTATCAAAAATGAACCATCCTTCTTTAATTAAAGCACTTTTGCATCTAATTAATATGATTTTGACACAGGTACTTATCCGGAGCTACAGAAGTATTCAATTACACCAATTTTTAAATCTGGGATAAGTGTAGTAAAGAAAATAACCGCCTAATAGCGGTAACTAGTTGCCTAAATACACTGATTGAAAAGTGTATAAAACTAAGATTTTGTGCATATCTGGAAAAGAATGATCTTATGTCACCTACATAGAATGGATTTAGGCCAAATATGAGCACAGAAAATGCAATTCACAGTGTAACTGAGTGTATAATAAATAACTATGAAAAGGGTTTTAAGACGGTAGGAATATTTTTGGATCTGGCCCGAGCGTGTGACACTGTAGCTTACCGTGTTCTACTAGAAAAGTTTCTAGTTATCTTTTTAAACCATATTTAGGAAATAGATCATAAAGTGGCAAACTTGCATTGCCAAAACGTCTCGGATAAATACAAAGTATCTATTGACTCATATTTAAAGTATGATGTACATGTTGATTCTGTAATAAACAATACTCAAGAATTCAATTGTTGTGCTCTATAATAAATGTTTTGTAATGATATGAATAAGAAATGAATAAATTTTGAATTTGAATTTCAATTTGAAATTTGAATAAGATAAGTATAAAGATAAACTTTAACAGTCACATCAAATATTTGCTATACACCAATTTATACAATAATTTACGGCCAAAAGACAAGATTAATAACATTCTACGAATCCCTAAATTATTTAATCCTAGCAACTTAGGACATGTTAGTCGATGTTTATAAAACCCGATGTTAAATTAATTACTTCTATTAATACTTTTACGTTGATCATTAGCAGTCAACTTATGGAATATTTTAATTATCAAAAATTACCCAACTTATTCTTTCCAATAGGAGAAATTTCCGATATAACAGATAATAGCTAATGACAAGATAATTTGGAATAATTTTTAGAACAATGTAATATTTTTTTTCAAAGCAAATTATCTAACTAATAACCTATTGGTTTATAAATTTGGATATTTTTTATTTATTAGGTTATATTACAATGTTATTTACAGGTAAAGTAGTAACCAGTAATGATGAATGGATTACCATTAATTCATTCATGTATATAATAAAAAAAATATTTTGGTTTTGTAGTGATCTCGAAAAATTGCTTAAGGATCAAAAGGCGACTTTCTCTGATAGGCACTCAATTGGTGAAATTATTCTATGTTAAAGGCGATGATAAATCGCAGTTTCTATAGTGCACGCTTCTGCCTGGATAAAGACAAACTATGAAAGTTTAGTATGTAATGTTCCTATCATAAAATGAATTTTAAGTTACCTATATATCAAAACATAAATTTAATTTGTTGGTTGTAGCTTTTAGTGAATTAATACTTATAAATAGTGTAATACTCAAAATCCTTTAGTTATAATTTGCAATTTGAATAATGAAGTATAAGGGTAAATTTTAACAACAGTCACATCAAATACTTGCTATACACCAATTTATATAATAATTTACAGCCAAAAGACAAGGTTAATAACATTCTACGAATCTGTTAAATTGATTACTTCTATGAATACTTTTACGTTAATCATTAACGATCAACTTATGGAATATTTTAATTATCAAAAATTACCCAATTGATTCTTTCCAATAGGAAAAATTTCCCGTATGAACAGATAATAGCTAGGTAAGTTTTTTTATATTTTTATTCTATAGGTAAAATCGTAAACAGTTATGATAAATGTAGTACTATTAATTCATTCATATACATAATAAAAAAAATAATTTTCGTTTTGTAATGAAATATTCCAAAATAGTTTAACTTGCACGGGGGTATCTACACTCAGTTCCAAAAAAGTGACGCACTTGATTTTTGACCTAAGTTCAATGTCTTATATATTCTGAATCAGTGGATTGATTTTGAACAATTTTTTTTTCGTAAGTAGCTAATACCTGTCTTTCACAATAAATGAAACAAATGACAAATTTCTCAAAGATTCTTGGATAATAATGTCAAAACTAGAACTATGCTTTTTTGCTATTTTTTGACTTGACCTGTGTATTAGTTGAGGATTCGTATAGAAACTGTACACCCTATATGCAAGCCCCTTTTTTTGTGAGCATTTTGTTTTTTTATTCACCGACTTATCTCTAAAATTGACCGAATTACAAGTTTTTTGTTGAAACCTTAACAAGCTGCAGAGTTGTTAATGGAAAAACTTAAACAATATTAGTTTTTTAACTTAAAATGGGCAAAAACTTGAAAAATGTGCTTAGTATCGAATATTGGCTTCTCTATACTAACTCTGAGATCTTTTTATCTTGTAGCATACTCGAAATTAAGTTTCTTATTCTTTCCATTGGTATCCCGTCCCATACTTTTGATGTTGTATCTGCCAATTCTGCTAGGCTCTCCAGAGACCGTTTGCGAGGACGCACTCTTCTTAATTTATTCAACACGTGTTTACTGCATTCATATCGGGACTTTTCGGAGGGCCTATAATGTGGCGATACCCACAGTTTCACACTATTGCTAGGGTATACGCATGGGCATTATCCTACGTCAGAATATGCAGAACGATATTCAGGTATAACAATAATTTTAGACTTTTGCAGGTTTCCTAACCTTTGAATTCACTTCTGCTAGACGAACACAAACCATCTGCTCAGTAACCTCCTTGAACTCTTACAAGTGTATCTGATGATCGGTTCCGTAAAATCCACAAAAAAAAGCTTGCAAATTCGTAATCAGCAACAAAAACTGAACTTAAGATTCTTTAACTCTTTTTTAATGGAACTGGAAATTACGTATTAAAAATCTTAGCTAGCGGATGGACCATGTCGGATCATAATCGACTTCGAAAAAATAATCGCCTAACAATTAATTTGTTATTTTCCGTATTTGTAGATATCTATTTCACTAACTTCATGATTGTCATTTTTTTAAACGAAAAAGAGGTTTTAGTGACAAAATGCCCCAAATCACATCCGAACAAATGGCAAGATTAATTGCTTTAGTGAATGATTTAATAAACAAACTTCCTATAATAGTACTTTTTCTCAAGATTTTCAGTAGTTTGTCTTCTTTAAGATAAGGTTTTGCGGCTCACCTAGTCTATGGTCTTCATGCTTTTGGCCCACCAGTGACTTTGAGTTTGACATGGCTGCTTTAGTGATATTACGAAAACAAAAGAACATCGAAACCCTGGCCAAAATGTAAAGTGAATCGGGTAAGTAGTTTTTTAGCTATGCCGCGAACAGACAACAGACCGACAGACAGACGGAATAAAAAAAAATTCGGCATCTAGGGACCACGTAACATAAGTATCTGAAAAATTCTCGAAGGCTGATTTTTTCACGATTACGATACTTCCCTTTTACAAGAGAAGTAAAAATAATCTTCACTTACAATAAACTCGATAAACTGTAATTTATTTCATTTTTTTTTTATTTTATTTATTATTTTTTTATTATTATTATTTACATAATCTACAAAAAATAAGTTATGTATTTTATTATTTTCTATCATTAAAAGGAGATTTTATTCAAGTAAATGGAATTTTCCAAAAATTTAAACATTTCATTAGGCCACCATTTTGTTTTGCCATATAGGATTCACACTAAAAATTTAGTAGTCTATCCCTGTTTAGCACATGATTTTTATGCAAGTTTAAGTCAATTGGATAAGTAATTTTTTGGTACTAATTTTTTGAACATTTTATTAGGGCGCCGTTTTATAACACACCGATTACATTTTGGTTTTGGGCAAATCCATTCGTTAAGTAGTTTCTTAATAATAATTTTTTTTCATTTTGTGATGCAGCCATTTTGGCCGCCATATTGGATTTTTACCATCATTTATGACTTTAATTCTGGACCAAAATTTGAAGTCAATCAGAAGAGTAGTTTTTGAGCTATGCCGCGTACAACAGAACGATAGACAGACCGATCGACTAACGGAAACGAAAGAACACGTTTTTCAGTATCCATGGACCTAAAAACGCAAAGATCTGCAACAATTTCAACGATTACGATACTTCCTCTTACGAAAGAAGTATAAAGAGAAGTTATATTATTGTCATCATCTCGGTGCTCTTTTGTTTTTTATCATAATACTAAAAGATATCCGACGCGATGTTAAAATCTATATTTACATTTTTTTTGTATCCCAAATAATTAAAGCCGAAAATACATATCGCAATATAAGAACCACCCTATACAGGGTATCCGAATTTCGATGGTTTTGCGGGGTCCCTTATCACTGAAGATAGAAACCACAAACAAATTTTTCCTAGCCCTCTTCGTTTTTCAGATACAGGGTGAAATTGAAAATTTTTCGTTTTTAGGTACCTCTCGTGTCTCGATGGCCTGGCAACTTACCGAAAAGGTGAAAACTAACTTCGATAGAGTTTTTGGCGTAGTCATTTTTTGGTTAGCTACTATCATTTTCGAGGTATAGACTAAAGTTGGGTTTTTTTTTAATGGGATATTTGGTTTCCTCTCACTTTTAGCTTCTCAAAAATATACAACACTCGATATTTATTTCAATCCGGTATCGACAATTAAGTCAATTTAAAGAAATTTTAATCTGTTTTTCTAGTAGGCAATGAAAATTGTGTGTTAATTTTCTAAATCTGAATTATCTGTACCAAAGTTTGTTATAATATCATTATTAAACAATAAATCAGTTAACAAAGATTCATATTATTTAATTTTTACGCTAGGGAAACACACAAACATCTAAGAAATGTACTAAAAACACATATTATAAACTAAAAATGTATACATATGACGATAATTTAATTATTTTTCTATTAAATAATTGTATTCTGTCAAATACTTACTCTTGACTAAATTAAAAAAAAGGCTATGCAGGGTGTAGAAATTAAAGATACTGTTCAAACTGTTCCCCATTATACCTTATACACATATCACACATCTTTCTTATTATACTTAGTGCGTTAAGCATAATTATTTGGAGCTTGTACATATCTAATGGCTCTTCTTGTGTCGTTTTGTAGATCTTCGATCGTGTGCTGTTGTCTTTGGTAGATGATGCCTTCAAGATATCCCCTTAGAAAAAAGTCTATGACCGACAAATCTGGCCACCTAGGCGGCCATCTTACAGTCCCATTTATACCAATCCAGCGACCTGGAAATTCATTTTCTAAAAAGGTACTAACAGTCCGTGCATTATGAGCCGGGGCACCATCTTGCTGAAGAAAAATATTTTGTAATTGTGCCAAAGGAATATTATCTAATAAATCAGGAAGCGTATTTTCCAATATCTCTAGGTACCGGTTTCCAGTAAGACTACCATTATAAATGACATCCCTTATTTTTGTGCCGAGGATAAAGCAGGACACGCTAAATCCAAAACTGTCTTGTTGTTCGAGTGGAAGTATATTTCCACTCGAACTTCTTTTTTTTTGGACCAGTATCTATTATTATGTCGATTTAGAATACCTGCACTTGATATATGCCTCGTCAGACCATATAACTCTTCTTTCGAAATTTATTGCGGTATTAGTCATATGAATGTACCAATTGCCATTGAAATCTATGCGACGCTGTGCATCTCCCGGGTGCAAATGGTGCACTAACTTATATTTATATGGTTTGAAATAGTATTTTTTTAGAATAGTTTGCACTGTTGACTTAGATACTTTCACTTCATCCTCGACTTTTTGACAGGAAGTTGACGGATTGATTGCAACGGTAGCTAAAACATTAATCTCTTCAGTTTCCCGATTTTCTTTGTAATATGATTTCGGTCGCGGTACTTTGAATGATCCGTGATTGATCAGATTTACTTTTATTCTTGAAAATGTTCTCTTATCGGGCTGTCTTCGTTATGGGTATCTATAAGGAATAAATGCTTATTTACAGATATATAGAATATAGAACGACATATTCAAAATAAATTAAATTGAATTATTTTATTACACAGGGCGATGTGTAAAAGATGTTTTTTCTTATCACTTATTAACAAAACTGCTATTCAACTTTTCAAATATTTTAATTATAATTGATTTTATTGGAAATTTATCGTATCTTTCATGTTACAGACTTGCTGTAATAATATGCTTTTTTATTACAAGCAAATTTTGGACACAATTGTAACCTATTAGGAACGATAGGCATAATTTGAAATATTAATATTATTATTCTGAAAAAAAAGTCACAAAACTAAAGTTTTATTATTATTTATACTTTTGTTTTTCAAAAATACTGATACTACATCGACTATCACCAGTTCCGAAAAGCCATGGTTTAAGGGGCAAAGTTATTTTGTTTAGTTAGTATTACTATTATATTACTAGTACTTACACTTATCGGATTAGATACATCTCTGACGCTTCATCCGGATTTTCCTGACACTGTATAAAATAAACAAGCATGTCATATCTCTCCAAGTTTTCGAAATTCGCAGCCATTTGATATTTAATAAATACACAAAAGCAATATTTGATTTACATAATTTAACTATGACAAATGTCAATTAGTTTCTACAATGGCTCAACAGAATCTATATACCTATTCTTTTGTTTAATCAAGTCATGGCCGCCTTATTTTATTTAAAACAGATCTTGGGTATTCCTAAGGGATAAATTAAATAGTTGTAAGTAAGCATTTTCAAACAGCACAATTGTCAACATTAGAAAAGTACTAAATCCAACGTCATTTGCTGTACATAAAACATTTTTAGTGTATAATAGGTATATATTTTTTTTATTAGATTTCCTAAGTATTTGTGCTAGTTGTGTTGTCCAGGGTAAATACTAAATAGTAGGTACGTATCTTTGTTTATTGATTTATTGTTTAATTATGATATTATAACAAACTTTGGTACAGATAATTCAGATTTAAAAAATTAACACTCAATTTTCATAGCCTACTAGAAAAACAGATTAAAATTTATTTAAATTGACATTATTGTCGGTACCGGATTGAAATAAATATCAAGTGTTATATATTTTTGAGAAGCTAAAAATGAGCGGAAACCAAATATGAAAAAATATACAGGGTATCCCATTTAAAAAAACCCAACTTTAGTATATATACCTCGAAAACAATAGTATCTAACCAAAAACTGACTACCCCACTGGATTCTACGCAAAAAACTCTATCGATGTTAGTTTTCACCTTTAAGTTGCCAGGTCATCGAGATACGATACGATACGGAGGTACCTGAAAACGCAAAATTTTCAATTTCACCCTGTATCTCAAAAACGAAAAGAGCTAGGAAAAATTTATTTGTGGCTTCTTTAGTTTCACAAAAAAGTACCACAGTGTTGCAAAAACCGCATCTCTTTATCTTCAGTAATAAGGGAGATACCCCGCAAAACCATCGAAATTCGGATACCCTGTACAAGAGAACATAATTGCCGACAGAACTTTTTTATCAATTAGGTTTAGCAGTTTGTCCGATCCTTAGAAAATTATCCTGTTTAAAAAATGAAAGTAAACCCATAGTTTCGCTTTTTTAAAGACACTCTGCATTGAAAAATATTTCTGGAGTTTTTTATATTCAAGTTTAAACTTGATTTCGTTTTCTGTATGAAAGAATAGATACATATTACGAGTAAAATTCATAACATATCTTTTTCAAATATCTCATGTACCTATCTTGATCACTAAACGAAGCGTTTTGATTTTATGCAGTAAAGATCCATTAAGATGTCTCGTGCAATGGTAGGCGAAACGTCTGAAAGTAATTCCAATATGATACGATCTAAATCCAAGAACCATGATTTCTTAAACCTCTATTATGTGTGTCAAATTAACATGCGATATCTTTTTTTTATTGTATATGTATGTATTCCCATAGACTTGAATGCTTTCACATACAAGAATAAGAAAATAAATAAATGGCTAAACGTAGGTCAACAACCAGGTTTTAAAAATAAACGGTACCTGTTCAACATATACGAAATTTATTAATTATTCTAATATGGGTAAATAGAATAAATATTTTTGGGTGTTGTTTTCGACAACTTTCACGGACCTGTTTGTGAAGTTCAATGAAAGCTCTCTTCTCGTGACGTCGGACATACTTTTATAATTTAAAAGTGTGTTTCGTTTAGATTCAAAAATTAAGAAGTATCAAATATTATATTTTTACAGGTTGTTTCACTATGCCTTTTCTTTATATAAAATATTAATTATTGAAATTAATATCAAGACAAATAAAAGAGGATTAACCAATATAACAAATTTTGGTAAAAATAAGTATGTAAAAAAATCTATATATGCATATAATTATTTGATAATAACTTTATATAAATACTATAAACTGTAATATATTTTATTTTTTTTAGTTTTTAATATACTTATTATTGTTAATGTTATTATTATTATTATTATTATTATTATTATTATTATGACTTCTTGACAGTATTCCTGTGGTTGTATTTTATACTGACGGGATTATAGCAAGTCGGTACAAAAAATGAAAATAAAAAAAGGAAATCGAAAAAAAAACAACTATTGTGTATTAAGAAATGACCTAACGATGCTACATGTCTTTAAAATGACCGATTTTTGGATGTACCTGTGAATGTCTCTATTAAGTTCTAATTGAGCCAAATGCGATGTAAACGTAGCTGGGGTGAGACCTGTTACTGATATGACGAGAGGAACAATGATGACTCTTTCCTGTTTCCACAGCCTTTTTACTTACACTGTATTTCGCTTGGATGTTCTCGTCGTTGGAGACAGCCATGTCAATTAAATAAGTGATTTTCTCTTTTTTGGACTGAAAGGTGATATCGGGTCCGTTTGCGGGAATTGTTTTATCTGTGTGGATGTCAATGTCCCAGTAGAGCTTGTAGTCTTCGTTTTCAAGTATAGATGTTGGTGTATAATAGTAGTTAGGGTCTGTGTTCTCCGTTAGTTTGTATGTTGTGGCTAATGCTTGACGAACGACCTTCGCTGCTGAGTTGTATCTCGCGTATTCAGTTCCGGCCATTATTCCTCATCCACTCGTTATGTGATCGATCGTTTCGATCTACAGGTGACATCTCCTACACCTCTCGTCTTCAATGGTTGTGTCCTTGATATTGTGCTTTGGGTAGTTTCTGGTTGCTATGACTTTGTCCTGGATGGCAAACAGGAAGCGAAGTGTTTTTTCAGACCAGGTGTTCATCTTTTCTAGTCGTGATTAGATGTGACTGTGTGCTGCGTGGCTCGCTTGAGACAGGTCGAGCGGTGTATAATTCTTGTCTGCTTTCACTATTGCCTTGTGGAGGTTAGTTTGTTTGTTGTGGAAGAATTTTCTGAGTTCGTAAATTTGTTTTTTATTTAGCGATTGTATATCTATAATTACCCTCCCTCCTTCTTTTCTCTCGATGGTGAATCTTTCCTTGCATGCGTTGGGATGTAACTTCCTTTGTTTAGTGAATTCAGAGCGTATGAGAATGTGAATGTTTTCTATGTCTGTGTGTGACCATTTAATGATACCAAACGAATACTTAAGAATAGGTATGGCGAAGGTGTTAATAGCTTTCGTTAGATTTCTGGAATTCAGTTTTGTTTTTAGTAGATATGTGAGTCTGGTTTTAAATTCCGTCTTGAGCTCTGATTTGATATGAGTGTGGTTAATTTTGGTGCTTTAATGGAAGCCTAGGTATCTGTATGTTTCTTCTTTGAGCATGCTATCTATAGTTTCATTGTTGATTGTTTCCCTCGTAGGGTGGTATTTCCAGTGTCCCTTGTTGATATGAAGTCGCTTGCATTTACTTATACCAAATTCCATGTTGCTGTCCAGGGTAAACGTTTCTGTGATTTTAAGGAGTTCCTTTAGCTGTGCCTTTGTGCTTGCATATAATTTTATGTCATCCATGTACAAGAGGGTTTATTTTGTGCAGGTTATTTTTCTGTTATTCAGTGGATTTTGAGAGTGGATTGAGACAGAGGGAGAAACATAAAGCGCCGAGTGAATCTCACTGGGATATACCTCGTCTGATGAAGATCTCTTCTTTGGAGAGTTTGACTCTGACGCTTGCCGATCTATCATCCAGATAGTGGGCAATCAGTTTGCATGTCTTTGCTACAAAACCTGCGTTTTGCATTTTGTACACAAGTCCTTTGTGCCATACTCTGTCAAAGGCTGTGGCTACGTCTAGGAAGACCGTGCCAGTAGCTTCTTTCAAGTTGAAACCGCTGGTGACAGTTTCAACTATTCTCAGAGCCTGCAATTCTGTTGGGTAGCCGCTTCTGAAGCCGAATTGCTCCTTAGGGATAATATCTAGGGCGTCTGTTTCATCTTTGAGCCTGATGTTCAGGACTGTTTCGACGATTTTACTGAGTGCGGACAGCAGACTTATCGGTCGATAGTTCTGAGGGAAAGTTAGGTCTTTCTCTGGTTTACCAATCATCACTACTTCAGCATGCTTCCACCTGTTGGGGAAGTAATCGAGTCTCATGACTGCATTTGTTATGCTGGTTAGTGCAGCAATTCCTTTTCTAGGAAGTTGCTTTATCATTTGATTGGTTATGCCATCTTTGCCTGGAGCTTTACGCTTCTTTAGACATTTTATGACATTTTCAACCTCCTGTGGTGTAGCCGGGTGCTCCACCGTGGCAGGGGTTTCTGTGTTGTTTAGTCTTCTGCAGCCATTAATTGCTTCTATTTCATGTTGATCATCTTCGAGCGGATGTTGGTTTAGTCGACACTCTCGTTCGAGAGTGTCTGCTAAGGCCTCTGCTTTCTCCTGGTCTGTGTATGCCATTCCTCCTGCCCCGTGCAGGGGAGGCATTGGTTTGTTCTCAGACCTTAGCCTTTTCTGCATTTGCCATGCACTATTCTCCTTTGTGTCTAACTCCCGTAGTTTATTAGACCACATTCTGTCTCTGTGTACCCTTAATGCATCTCTCAACATAGTTGAGTGCCTGTTTAGGACTATTCTATCCTGCTCGAGATGTCTCCTTCCATAGGCACGTTTAAGCCTTCTATTCTTTCTTATGAGAAGTCTCAGCTCGCGAGGGAGGTCACTCCCCGGCTGAACGTGAGGAGTGTTCATAATTACTGTGCTTTCGTGGAATGCTTCCAGTATTTTGTTCTCTAGAGTCTCTACGGCTCTTTCCAGTTCCTGAGGGTTATTAATGGCTGCTAGTTCGATTTTATTCTGGACTTTATCCTGATAAGTCCTCCAGTTAGTCTGTTTCCTGATTGGGGTTTCTTGAGCCCTGTTTTCTCTACCCAGTGTGAGTACTATCGGATTATGATCCGATGTACCTTCCTCGAGGGTTTCTATGTCGAAGTCATGGACTATATTCTTTAGGATTGCTATGTCTAGCACCTGAGGATGGCCAAGGTTTCTTGGTAGAAATTTTATCTAAACTATCTGGTCCTATGACTATGCTGCCTTGGGCTTCCGAGAAGTCCAAGAGTCTTTGTCCATTTCTATCCTGTGTGGTGCTGTTCCACTGTGGATGTTTGGAGTTCAGGTCGCCTATAATAACCCGGGGGTTTCTGCCCCTTAGAAAATCATCTGCGTCTTCCTGTAGTAGGTCCCCTCTAGGGGGCCTATACACGGAGGAGATTTTAATCTTCCCTCTGGTGGTGGACAGTTCAATCGATATGGCTTCTATTTCGACGTCTTCGATCCCAATGTATGCGTGTGGGATGGTCCTTTTTGCAAGGATCGCTACCCCACCGGCATTGTTTATGACTCTGTCGTATCTATAGGTTTCATATCCGGGGATAGAGAACCTGTCTGCCCTGTTAATTCTGGTCTCCTGCAGTGCCAGAATATCAGGAGTCTGTTCAGAGATTAGCTGCATAATCTCTATTTTTCGTGTTCTTATGCCGTTTACGTTCCACGACATTATCTTCAGTGTATTTGGGATTGTGGGATTAATTCCTGCCATTTCTGGGTTTTAGGGCTGCCTCAATCAGCTTCCTTGTCTCACTCATGAGACTCTCAGCCCTATCCTTCATGGCTTTATGGAAGATTTCCATTGTCATTTCGGTGGGGGAACTGGCAACTGCAGGCTGCCTGGCCCCCTCACTCTCTCTCTCCTCTTTTGAGGAGCAGCGGGTTTTTTGTTTGCGCCAGTGTTTGTGGGTTTGTGTGTGTTCTTTTTCGGGTACTTCGTGCATCCACCGTAGGACGCAGGGTGCCCTGTTTCCCCGCACAATACACACACCGCGTTTCGAACTTCTTTGTCTATCGGCAGAGGACATGCCGTCGATCTGTACCCCCCGGCACATTTAACACAGCGCTCTTGGCAGGTGCACTTCCACTGTGTATGTCCGTAGGGTTGGCAGCGATAATACTGTTGCGGCTCTGGGTTCTTTTTCTTTAGCTCCACTTTGACCATAAGGTAATGGAGTCTATTGATCTCATAGATCTGTTTATTTTGGGTTTTGACCATGTACAATGGTATTGCCCTTTTAGTCTTTCTACTTGTCATCAAGATCCCCTGAATTTTTAATTCCTCATTTATTGTCTCTGGGGGTACATTTAGAGTCCTCTCAGGACTACATGTTCTCGTTTCTCCTCTGGGAGGGAGTACGTGTAGTACCCCTTTTTTTCCTCGTCTAAATGCTTTGTTAGCATTCTGTAATCTTCAGCCGTCTTAGGGAAAATCTTTGTGGTATTACCCACGATTTTTGCCTTCTCTAGGCATATGTTTTTGCTTTTTATTTTCTTGCTGACTAGGATCCAGTCCTCAGCTCCATCAACTACCACGGGTGATACTTTCTTAGCCTTTTCGGCATAGGTAGGGAGGGCCGTGTCCATGTCCTCTGCAGCCCCCTGAGGAGTCTCGGTGACCTCGTTAGAGTCTTCGTCACTCTCAGGTGATTTCAGTGCTCTTTTCCTCTTTTTCACCGTAGTAAGAGGGGAGGAGGCTTGTTCCTCGGCCCTATTTTCTTGCAAGGTTTTCAGGGCTGTTAGTTCAGCCCTGAACAGCTCTAGCTGTTCTACTAGGAGCTTGTTTTGTTTCTTGAGCCTTTTTAGCTCTGTCTTCGACTCCTTTAGTGGGGGCTTGGGGTTTCTGTTTGCCTTTGGCGACTTCATCTTCGCGACACTGGTTCACTGACACACTAACACCCGCACACTATCACTCACTTCTAATCTATTTGTTAGTTATCTAAGAGGTATCAATGAGCCTATTCGCTATGGGTGTACCACAGCAGCGCGCAGCCTTCAATAAACTCAAAGATCCTGTCTACTTATATGAAAAAACAAAAACTAGAATCAAAGAACCGACTCGCTAAAGGTATACCTAAGCAGCGCTCGACCTTCAGTAAGCTCTAAGATCCAAGAAATGGTTGCAAAAAAGTTATTTCTACGTCTACTTTGCTTAAGGCCTGGAAAAATAAAAAATCAGTTACCAGCTGTATGTATTCTATTGCAAGCGATAGCACTACACAAGAACTCGAAATCTCACAAAGATTTTTGCACGTCGTACTTTCTCTATTTAGCTACAGGTCTGCTCTGTATCGATGCCAAGTCGAGAATGAATGATGTTGAATGAATGTAATAATTCAAATTTAACACAACGCATTTATATAGAAATAAAAACAAATGCTCGAAATGTATAGGCGCCACTGGAAATATCTAGAACCCTCTAGCGGCGAGTGCATAGAGACTCTAGGCACATCCCAATTATACGTGGACCAGTGCGAAATTTACTAAATCTAAAGGCACAATTTTAAATCTCTTATTAATAGCATGTCCTCACCAACCGCATTAGTTTTAATTTCATTAATATATTTTTATATCTCAGTGGAATTTATCAGTTTAAAATTTAGTATCGTATTATTAGAATACCTATTCGAATTGTAAAATTGTATTTTCTCCCTAGATACAGAATCAGCCACTTTAGACCAGTCTCTGAAAAACATATTTAATTCTGTTGGACGCAATAGGTCCTCGGGGAATCAATAATTTTATTATGCGTTAAACCTAATTGTTTTGTGTTGTACCAAAAATATTTTCCTCCTTTTTGCGACACCTGATTGTAATATGTAATTTTCTCTCTTAGGATTGCAGGTTTGGTGTAGTTTCTGAGTTATCTATAGTACTGCAAATTACCTGGAGTTTTATTTTTTGGTATTTTTTATGTAATTTATCTCTTAATTTAACTAAAAGTTTAACTTTGGGTGTTATCCAAGAGGTAAACGATTTCTCGCGAATTTTTCTATGCTGCGGTGGTGCATGTTTATTTATGAGATACATAATAAAATTAGTGAACAACTCTACTTTTTTATCAATGCGATAAATAACATCCCAGTCTAGATATGATGCGTCATTATCAAATTTATAAAAATTTATATTCTGATAGTTTCTACATTTAATATATTTATAAGGTATCATTTGCTTAGGAAATTTAAAGACTGCATAAACTAAATTGTGATTGGTCACTGATTCAGACACGGGAATCATTCAAGAAAACTCATATTACAGGAAAAATATTTCATTCATGGCATGGTTGAAGCCTAGACTGCGGCATAACACCGTGAACTTAAATTAACTAAATTCTCGGCTGACACAGTTTTGTGAATACGATTTTGAATGTTTAGGGAGTGTCTTTACAGGGTGTTTATTTCATTTATTTTAAAACCCATAGCAATAATAACAAGTAAAAATAAGGGTTAAGTGGTAGAACACTTCAATAGGAACTTCCCCTTTTTTTGGTTCACTTTGTACATACATACCTTTTATTATTATTATTCATAAGTATTGATATTTTAAAATTAAAATCTATTAATATTCTTTTTTTGCTGAAGAAGGATTACATTTCCATTTAATCCTTTCAATACTGCTGAACATTTAATTTTTTTTCAGTCTATGAATGTAATAAAATTTTGAGGGACATATCTAACTGATTTTCCTCCCTTAATAATCCAATATTTTTCCCTCTCTGCGTTCTAGCATTACAATGTTTTATAGGTTCATCATGAATTATCCTTTTTACAAATCGATTTTTGGAAGGCAGAAGAAATGGATACCAGAAGTTTTCCAAATCTTTCCTTTAAGTAAAGTAAGTCTTGTATTACCTTCAAATGTCAGTAATTGATCATACTGATTTGCTTCCGAACAGAAAATGGCTTCTTTTTAAATTATTTTGATAACATTGATATCAGCCTTTTTAAATTCTTCCTAGAGATAACATGATATTTTGAAATTTTCTGTATAACCATGAAAAATCTTAATTAATAATCAAACAATATCTTCATTATCTGAATAATTTTCAGTTTTTTCACTATGCTGGACCCTACTACTATTAGTTTTCTACTAACTGATTGACTAACTTTCTCTGGATTGAACCAACTTTCCTCATGACCGAATACTCAAATTTTTTAATTACTATCTTGAGAAATGCAGTCCATTTATCGTCTATTTTTATCAAAAATAATACAGTGTTAGATTTTGTAAATTTTTTTTTCAAATACTTTCCTTAGTCCTTCATGTAGAAGAGATCCACTGGTCGCTGCCATTAATTCTAGCCTACACATTTTCATTTTCTTGACAGAAACAACTCGAGACTGCTTGAATTAATTGTACATGAGTGTATTGCATTGAGTTTATCTCTTGCTTTAACCATGGTACAAAATTGTCTAGCAATATTGTTAGGTATTCCATATAAGCTTCTTCAACAAGTCTTCTTAAACAAAATGTTTGGCAGTTACAAACAAGAGCAAGTAAAACCAATCGGACTGAGTACTTTACTCAGTGTTGATAAAATTATATTCTTAGGGCATTTACATATCTTCTTTTCATCCATATTTTCCAAAGACTACTTTAGGTCCAAAACGCGTGTGTCAAAACATCTTCTAAATTATCATTAGTATTATTCCAAAATGTTTAGATATTCTTCACTCTCAAAGCTGGTTATACACAGTTATTAAAAATTTCTCATTAGTCTCTGTACAATGCGTTTTGAATATTCCGCGTCTCCTGGTATATTATGCAAATGGAAATTTATAACTGTTCCCCATAACAACTAGAACTTATCCCAAATACTACTGTTGAATATCCATATACAGTTTGTTCAAAAAGTCTCGGACCCCCTCAATATCTCGAAAATGCCTGTAAATAGCAAATACATAATTTAAAATACCATAATTAAACTTAACTAAACGCATTTAATTAAATTTTGAAAATGATCCCAGGGTTAAAAGTTGACATTCTATCCTAATTCTGTCTTTCAATATAATATCAATATTGTTTGGTTTTGTTAAATGGCATCCTTGCAGTTTCAAAAGGGTTCAACGATTAAGAGAACATGACTGCAATAAACGTTTTGAGTTCTGTAAAAAATAATGGCAAGGAATTAACTGGATGTTCATAAATCGCATATTGTGGGCCGATGAATCGTCGTTTTCAAGGATCAGGGGGTGCCACATGTCATGACACTAAAATGTTATTTTATTTCTTGCTTTGGTTCATCAAATTTTCGGGGAGTCGATCCGTGTTGAAGAAAGTTTCTTCACAGCGCACGATCAGTTTGCGCATATGGTTCTATTTTGAATGCTTTCCTGATTGCATCCGCGAAAATAGCCATTGCAGATAAATAAAAAATTGCTGTTGGTCGGTGTTACTTATTTCGTATCTACGTCTTCATTTCGTTTTAGAATTGCCAAAAAATGTTTCTAAACGGATTCATATATTTCCTTTTTATTCTTTTCTGCTACTGAATTCAAAATACCTAAGATATCTAAGGGCCATAGGTTATGTAATTATAGATTTTGATTTAAACAAGAGAAGACAAGCTATTTTCAGATGGAGTTTTTCCGATCAAAGTCCATCCCAAGAGTAACCAATCTATAATTTAGTACGTATTTTGTTCCTGCGAGAAGTTTTCCTACAATATTCGCTTTAATTAATATTTTCATATCTCCTTTCGTGGCACCAAATAAAACCATGCCTAATTTTCGAAGTTCTTCCATCTTTTTATTGCTGCAATTGCTTTATACTTGCAATAAAAATAATAGAAATCAACTTTTGTAATTTAGGAAAACCCGCTGAACAACAAATGGGACATGAATAATATTACCAAATGCCAAATAATATTAATGTATTCTTCGGCTTCTAAGGAAAACAATAACAATTATTTTAATAAATTGATGTTTTGTTACGTATTCCTAATTACTTCACCAAAATATTAAAACTTTCGTTTAAGGAAATAATTAACGAACTGGCGTCATTTATGTTTATGCGATAAATGGGAATTCTAAACAATAATTAATATTAGCAGAATTTTTAAACCGCAAGGCGTCATTGGTCAAATACTTGCAATTATTAAAGGAAAAGTTTTTTATATTAGTTTCAAACTACATAAACGTGTCAAAATGTACATAATTTAATTTTTTTTATTCCCTCGTAAAAGGGAAGTATTGTAATCGTGAAAAAATCACCCTTGGTAAAAATCCAATATGGCGAAACAAAATGGCAGCCTAGTGACATGTTAATATATAATATGATCAAAAAATAAAGGTCATATAGGAATTATCTGGTAGTATTTTGGTAAAAATCCAACATGGCGAAACAAAATGGTGGTCTAGTTAAATGTTAAAAAAATTGTTATTAAAAAACTATTTATCCATTTTGTCTCATAGTTTGCTCAAACATCAAGTATAATGTGGGAATCAACTGGTAAATTTTTGCTATAAATCCCAGATGACGGAACAAAATGGCTGCATAATAAAATATTTTAAAATTCAGCCTTAAAAACTACTTAGTAGATTGGTTTCAAATTGTGTTCCATAACTATTTGTGGTATAGGGATCAACTAGTAAAACTGTACTACTGATTCAAGATGGCGGAACAAAATGGCGGCCAAATAAAATGTTTGTAATTGTGAAAAATATCGCCCTCACAGGTTTTAAATATGTTCACGTTGTAGCGTCCGTAGATGCCAAAAAATATGTTTTATCAATCCGTTTGCCAGTCTATCTGTCAGTTCGCCGAATAGTGTAAAAACTACTTATTAGATTGAATTTTAGCCAAAAATTGAGGGTCATATGGGGATGACCTGGTAATATTTTGGTAAAAATCCAATTGAGAGAGCAGTGTTAAAAAATTATAAGTTAAAAAAAGTTGATTGTCCAATTTACCTCAAATTTTGCACAAAAATCAAGTATTACATAGGAACGAACTGGTAACATTTTGATATGAATCCAAGATAGCAAAACAAAATAGCGGTCTAATAAAATCTTTAAAAAATCAGCCTGAAAATACTGCTTATTAAATTTATTTCAATTTTTGTACAAGAATTAAGTGTGATATAAAGATAAACCGGTAAAGTTGTGGTACGAATTTAAAATGGCCAAACAAAATGGCGGTCAAATACAATTTTTAAAAAATCAACGTTAAAAATGTTTGACTTTAAATTTTGCAGAAAAATATATGATATAGGGATAAACTCGTACGAATTCAACATGACGTAACAAAATGGCGGTATGTGTCAATGTAAAAACTACTTATTGAATTTGTTTTAAATTATGCCCAAAAGTCAAATGTACCATAGGTAGAAAGAAACTGAAACAAAATGGAGTAAGTAAAAATGTTTGAAAAGACAGTATATGTAACACATATATACTGTGAACATGTACTGTACTAAATTGGTCACACTTCACTATTCCAAACAAATAAAAAAAATTATAACGAGGGAAGTTCCGGGTAAAGAAAATTTACCCATTTTTTTATTTATCACTGTAGTTTAAGAGACCCCTAATAGTCTAGTTACAAACTCTACCGACTAGTTTATTATTTGACAAATAATGACATAAGAAATAACACCCATAAATAAAACATTGGTCAGTTTGTTTATAATAATAACACCCTAGAGCATTATTATAGAAATTTAACGCTCTAGGGCATTATAAATAATAATTCGATTTATTATTAAAACTAGATTCTTCTCAATTAAAAAATATTTTACGTAGTTGGACTTTAACACCCGTATTCACTAAAGAGGTTTAAATTTAGACCAGGCCTAACTTGACATTTATAGATTTAAGATGACATATGCAATGATTACACAAATAATTTTTGTAAAGCCACAATTACAAATTGATAGTGACACATGCGAAACATAACTGGTGAACTAACAGTTTCAATTATCATGGCAATTGGATCTGATCTTACTCTTAAACCTTTTTAGTGAATACGGGGGTAAACGTTGAAGGTGCAACGATTATTATAAAATAAATAATACTTTCGGTCGACGTATAGCCCTTGGGTCAGAGGTCCTTGGGAATTATAATAACCTTGATACCTTAATAACTAGAATTCTTGCTACTGCTAGTAAAAATATGATTGAGGGCTCGTTGGATTTAGAATGGCGCCTAGAAAAATGTACAAAATTTCAAAGCAAAATATTATGTAAAAAAATACCAAAAACCGATATTAATCCGTAACTGCACTTTCAGGTGGTCTGTAGAAACAAATAAAACAAATATTATCAGTGAAAGCGGAAGGCATGTTGACCAAAAGATATTTCCAAAATTTTAGTATAAATTATAAGGATGGCTCTCGGCCATACCTCAAAAGTATTAATCCTAGAATCTAGGGAAAAAAATTATGTGTAAATCGGCCAAAAAACACTGGAAATTATTTTCAACAACTACGGTTTAAATAAAAAACAAATGGTTATTATTTGGTAAAAATTGTAAATTACTGATCATAATAATTTTGTATTATTGTATTTGTTGTAAATAAAACTTTTTTGTATTAACCGCTTTTTTCTAACTTGTGAAAGAAGGGGTAGGGTAAGGTACGAGTGTTTGATTAGAAAATTGGTCATAACTTTTTCAACCCATTTCAAAGAACTTGGTCTCATCTTAAAGGGCTTTTTATTTTTAGCCAGGAAAAAAGAGCGTAAAAACCGATGGTCGATATCTTTTTTCATATTTGAGTTATTTTCAAAAAACCTTATTTTTTAACGAAAAATAATTTTATTTCCAATTTATTAAAATTTCATGAATAGACTTTGGTCAAAGAACGCCTTGAAATGAATTAAATAAACCTTATTTTCTAACCTTACCTTATTTTAGAGTTTTAACATAATATTCAAAATGCCGACCATCTATTTCAATGCACTGGTTTAACCTACGGAGAGTTGATAATACTACCGTTTCTAGTGTTGCCCTTGTTATGCTGTTTGAATTCGATCAATCATATCTTACCGAGTGGTAGGACGGGTGTTGTACACCAAATCTTTAAGTGTTCCCCACAAATAAAAGTCCAAACAGGTAAGGTCAGGGGGGACCTTGGAGGCCATCGAAACAGGAAGCCGCTTCCAATCCAACAATTGGAAAAGTGCCTGTCCAAATAATTTCGTATATTTTGGGAAAATGAGCGGGGCAGTAATCATGCTGAAGCCACATGTTTCTAATTACAGCAAGTGGCACCTCTTCTAAAAGCTCCGGCAAAGCGTTTGTTAAAAAGTTTAAATAATTTTCACCGTTCACATGATTTTCAAATATATGTGGACCTATTATTCTGCCATCAACAATCCCGCACCACACATTACTACTCCACTGGTGCTGGTTCTCTACCCCACGCATCCAGTGCGGATTAGAATCAGCCCAATAGTGCATGTTGTGCAAATTGAAATTACCAGTAATAGTAAATGCCTCATCAGTCCATAATATCCGAGCTAAAAGATTTGGGTTCTCCTCACTCATATATCGAAGCCAATAGCAATAGTCGAGTATGTTGTCAAAATCAGTTGGAAGTAAGGCCTGGTACAATACAATGTGGTAGAGATGCATTTTATAATGACTCAAAAATTGTTTTACAGATCCGTAAGATATTGGAAAATTCCGGAAAATTTCGCGTATACACGCTTATGGATAAGCGTTAATGTAGGCTAACACACTAATAATATTATCTCCGTCACTTACGTTACTTGGACGTTGCCTTCTTTGTTCAGCAATAGGCTGTACTTGGTCTGTTTCTAGTAAACGCCTAGCCAATCGTCGAAACTCTTTCCATGAATAGTGAGTCCTCTCAGGGTAACGCAAAGCATATTGCCTAGACGCAATTACAGCATTTTGAAAACATTAGAAAAAATGGCCAACATGTCATATGCCTTTTAATTGGAATACATTATTTTATGAATTAACACACAGTATTTAGAAACAATAACACTAAAATGAACAATATCAATAAAAACAAATTTAAATCCTACTTTTTATAACCTCAACACGGTAAATAGTTGTCAAAATAACAATAATTGATGGCCGCTCATACTTATTGCGTTTGTTTAACGTAGTCATGGCCTACCAAGACGTAGTCGCACTACTTGCTTTCAAAAGTGATTTAATATTTGCATTGAAATGGATGGCCGGCATTTTGAACATGTTACAACTCTATTGTAAATAAGATAAGGTTAGAAAAAAAGGTTAATTTAGTTTATTTAGTTCATTTCGAGGCGTTCTTTCACCAAAATCTATTCGGGAAAATATAATAAATTGGAAATAAAATTATTTTTCGTTAAAAAATAAGATTATTTGGAAATAACTCAAATACGAAAAAAAATATCGACTAGCGTTTTTCACCAGTTTATGCCTTTTTTACGCTCTTTCTTCCTGGCTAAAAATAAAAATACCATTGCATTTGAAATTTTCGAGAAAATCATGAGAATCGGAGACTTGGTCATAAAGCGCCATCTACCAACTAGACCTAAACCGATAATTGAAATATTTTAGTAAAAGTCATTTAAGATGAGACCAAGTTCTTTGAAATCGGTTGATCCAAGAAAAAGTTATGACCTATTTTCTAATCAAATATTCGTACCTTCCCCCACCCTTCATTTGACAAGTTAAAAAAAGCAGTCATTTCCAGAAATTTTATAAGGATCAGTAATTTACAATAAAACTATTTTTACCAAATAATAATCATTTGTTTTTTATTTAAACCGTAATATTAACTTCGGGGTCTGTCTTACGCCCTCTAGCGGTGAACTTAGAAAATTGAAAATATTTTCCAGTGTTCTTTTTGGCCGATTTACAGATAAAATGTTTCCCCAAGATCTTAATACTTTTTGACATATGGCCGAGAGCCATCCTTAGCTGATCACCCTATGTATAAAACGAACAACTGCCCCAGGGCAAGCTACATATTTTTTAAATATACTTACTGTGTCTTATTTAGGAAAATAAATGATTGTTTTGAGACAGCTAGCGACTTATTTGATTGATTTTAAATTTTGCACAAAAATTGGATATAATATAAGGATAAACACTTACAAATTCAACATAAAGGAACAAAATGGCAGCCTAATAAAATGTTTAAAAAATTAGCATAAAAACTCCTACTTATTTAATATGTTTTAAATTTTGTCCAAAAATCAAGTAGGTAGAAATTGAGAAAAAATAGAACTGGTACGAATGGAATATGGTGGCGAGCTATTTAGTGTTCATACAGTAATTAATTAGTTAGATATATAAATTGTGTTATCTTTTGCTTTTCTATACAAAAACAGGGATTCCTTATGAGGGTAATTGGATGAAAACGAGTCTGTAACGAAACTTAACCGGAAATCTTTTCCTGAATCCTTCGTTTTGTGTACAAAAAGTGAAAAAAACATTTTTTATTATGTCACTAAATGGTTATGTGAGGATCTAGACAGGGTCTTACTTCACAAGTCCTAAGTCCTAATAAAAGGAAAGATACATAATGTTCAATGTTTTATGTTCGGTTTCGTATGATTTACATTTCAAAATAAAATTTTAAGACAAATGCCATTTTTTAATATAAAGTGGGAACCAGTTTTCGATTCCGCGAATGTCAACTCGTTGCGCATGCGCCTCTATGGCGTATTATTGTTAAATTATTTCCCAGGAACAACAAGATTGCCTCTGTCTTTTTGCTCTTTTGACGATTTGATACACAAAGGGTTTCGTATTAACACCGGGTTATCCAACGAAAGCTGCATTAATTAATCGCTATTTTAACCTATTTCATGTAGATTTTTTTTAGATATTTTTTAAACCGAAATTTTTTAATGATATTTTGAAAATATATGTATTTTCATTTAGATATTTCTGTTTGTTACTGATTTTCTTGCTTAATTATTTTATTTACTGTTTCTATGACGATAAAGAAAATTTAACTTCAGTTTCAAAAATTTCGTTTTATGTTCCATGTTCCATGACAAATTATAGTACTCTAAGTGGTAGCTACCAGATGGCTGCATTATGTTAATTCAGCAATAGTATGCGTACTTTTTGCACATTAACTGCATTAATCAAGCTTTCGATCCAATTAAAATAAATTAATGACTACAGTTATGTTACAATGAATAAAAAAACGTGTTTTTTCGACCGACCGACCGATGAAATTATTAAAATATCAAAAGTGTTTCACAAAAAAAAAATGTCACATTTAGCGCTAACCTCGTTAGATTAATGAGTCCTTTTAGATTTGCAAAAATTATCATAATTACATGAAAATATTAATGGTATGCACATTGATTTTAAAAATTAACAAGGTGATTTTTGTAAATAGCAAATGATAACTGGACTGTTAGTGATCGAACAATTCATTATGCGAATTATTAAAAGAATGAACATTGACTTGAAATGTGTCTTCTTTTTTTCCCGAGTGCGCATGCAAAAAAGGATAATGTATTTAACAATAACGTATGGCGTTTATTGTTTGTTTTTTATATTTAAATAATTCATTGCGATAAATATCGAATTAAAGAATTTACCATAGGAACATAATTATAATAAAAATAATAAACAGGTAAGTGCTGTGAAACTTGACATCGGAGTTGATGCTTTCGGGAGATTCTGAAGTAGTTTTATTTTTATTATGTGCTTTTGACGGAATACCGGGTACCTACATAAAGTGTCGCTTATTTTAGTATGTTTTCTGATTTCTTTCCCTATATTGATATACCAGCTCTAAGCAGTCGGGTTGTTTGTTATTTTATTATTTATACTTGTCCTGTCACATAAATAGGGATGAAATATTTTTTAGTTTAAGTTGAATATGTTGTCGTTCCTCCATTTATATCTATGTGGATGTAAACTGCGAGGATATCATTTTTTAATATTCAATAAAAATTGTATTTTATTAGCTTTTTTGAAGCAATTTTTAATAATTTTATTATTGATGTCTTCCAACTGAGCACTGTACAAATAACTACGATCAAGACAAACATTAACGATATGAGCTACATAGGGAAGAATGAACGGCTCAAAATACTGTAGCATAGATCTAGTAATGTTGTCTGATCCGACAGCGTTAGATTTAATACCACTGAAAGCAATGACAACCTGTTTAATTCTCATCGGGTGAAAAACAAAACAATCCTTATAAAAGGATGGGATTGTTATATTTCTATAATATTTTTCATATTTATTATCTTCAAAAATCGAATGTTAATTTTTTCTACATCAAGCAGGCTCCGATGATATGTCCATGTTTTTATTTTGCATGACTTTCAAATCGCTCAACACCCCCCACATTTACCTTGAATTGCCCCTGCTAGCGATACCGACAAACAATAGACTTTAGAAATAAAATGGAAATCTTTCCTAACAAAAGAATTTTGCATTGAAGAATCAGATTTTTTCAGATCCATTTCATTCCTAATTATGTGATAAATAAGGGTTCTGTTGTTTACATTTGAAAAAATTGGTGCTAGGCCAAGGGTATTTTCTAAAAATTACTCACAGGTAAGGCTTTTAAAAGTTAATTTTTATATGTTAAGGTTATGTTTTATTTTTGTTATTGTTAACCTAGTGTTAATTTTTAACATTATTTAACCCTATTTTAATTATATGTAGTTTTAGAAACTGTTCCAACATGGTCATGCGAGTAATGTTCCGGACTGTAAACATTATAGTGAGTAGAAGATTTGAAATTTTTTGTATTGCCTGTGAGTTGAGCAAAAAGGAAAGGATGAATTACTCTTATATAAGGTGTTTAATAATTATAGTGTATACAGTGTATTATTATACACTTTCTCATATTCAGAAAACTTCCAAATGAACACAATTTTTTTGTTCATAAATCAAGAGACTCTTAATTACTCGTAGCGATACTTCAAAAGATCATGATCACTAAGATCATTTGCATACTTGGGGGCATAAAATATATATTAAGTCTTAAAAAATGTAATGTTCAATATAACATAGACATATATAATATATATTAATAATATGATATGTAAATCAACTTATGCACATTTCTAAAAGCCATCAACTGAGGATGTTCGGTATATTAAAAATTATAAAAAGCATTGTAATAGAAGAAACCTCTAATATGTTACTGTGTTAATCCATCAGCTACCAAATTCCAGTTGCAAGATGTTGAATTCAATCTTTGATTTGCAATGGAATCAACAACTCTTACATACTGATTCGAGGCAGTCTTTTTAAACCAGTAATTAAGAAACCTCAAGTACCTCTAAGATCTGACAGTGTTATTAAATAGAGTATTTGATAATAAAGCTTATTTTGATTTTTTAAATCTCTAGTAGTTTTTTTTATAGAAATTGTTTTTTAATTTATTTATTATTATTATTCTCTAGGTATCTATTTTTTTAATATATATTTAGCAAATACAGTCTTACAATAAATAACAAGATTTCTTACAGTCAAAATCATTTAAATAGTGGTTGAAGCATTGATATTGAGGATATTATCATAACTAATTTACGGTAAGTGTTTAACTAAGTAACTATTTGATAAAGAAACAAAAAATGAATAAGTAACTATATGCTTTCTTCTAATACAATTGTATGAATAAATTTACATTGTGCAAACCTCAGAAGCTTACTTAACTTTTAGACAACTAACTCTCTATATAGTATTTCGGCCACTCAGAAAAGGCCTTTTGAGTATTTTATTTGCATGTTTTCGAAATCAACCACCCCTCAAATAATATTAAATATATTTTTATAGAAATTTGATACTAATATATTAACTTATATATTTAAAAATTAAAGTGTTAAAAGAAAACTGGTATTATAAGGTATATAATATTCAGTAAAACCATACTTTACGATAAAACACAGCATGTAAAACAAATTTAGGCGAAGAGCTATAATATTCTCGAGCACTCTTAATAATTTTCGTTGGAGTAATTTAAATTTCTCAATTTTTAGAAATAAAACAAAAAATAAATAGGTCATGGTAAAAACCTACATTATTTAGTAAAATACTGCCTCTAAAAGAAATTTAGGCCAACAAGAGCTACAAGTATTCTTGAACTCTGTTATTAGAGTCATTGTCTTTACTCAATTTATAAAAAAAGGTATGGTAAAAATAAACAATAGGTATGTTTAATGAAACACTGCCCATAAAGACATAAGACATTATATAAACAATATGAATGTTTTGTAAAAATATATAATAAGAAATGTGTTTCCTATTTTAACCATTCAGTTTTCCCCGAAGTTTTCCTCCTTCCCTCTAAAGTTTCTTGATAGTGGAATATAGTTTTGGCAGATACATTTCTTCTACGAACACTCTTTGTCAGCCACCAATACGTTATAGTGACCAGAAAAGGCCAGTGAAGCAACATGATGACATTTTATCCCTCTAGGATAGACCTATATTGCCAATGCAATGTTTCCAGACGTAAACTAAAATGTGAGAAATACTTATTTACAAAATATTGAATTAGATAACAAAATTCTACCTACTTCAACGTTTATTTATCCTCCATGCTTGCATGTATTTCTCCTCTAATAATCATTAAATCTGTATCAAACTGTATTCGTTTACCCCTTTAGACTCTAATATATTTTCTTCTTTCTTAATGGTTTTATTATTATTTCCAAAGAACTCGTTAATTCTGGCAATCTTTAAAACATGTTTTGCACCTTTTTTCTGCTGATAATCTGAAATAATAAATAGATAAATCACAAATAATAGAATAAACAATGAATTTAAAAGAATCAAAATATAACCTCCAATTGTTTTACACGCCAATAACTTTAACAAAAAACTACTTACTGTTGCCAATTTTATTTTGATTAGCCAGAAACACTCTTAAAATAAGTGAAACAGTAGATTAAAATGCTTATTTTTTGTTCAAATTTGCTCAAAACTGAATTAAAAAAAGCCTTATCGGGATTTCAATGTATTTTTCTTTTGTTTGGAAAGGATCGCTAAGCTCCTCCCACCCTGACGTCAGACTTAGGTCGTCCATTGAAAGACGTTGTGGCTTAGTTACTGTTTCAGTTTTAAAATGCGCATTCCAATTAAAAACTTTTGCTATGCTTTCATACTAATTAAATTTTGCTCTCAAAGCAATGAACATATAATATTTTCTCAAGAGGCAGTGAAACGAACTCATTACAAAATCCTTGTATGTAACTATTTTAATTTTTACCTTACCTATACCAAGTTCATAATGAACAAAACGGATCGGAGCTTTTTACTAATTCATAAAGATAAATCGGGCCCTGGGGTAGAACAGTGGTGCCAGATATTCTCGTTGGCTCATTGACAATCTGGGTTAAGCCATATACCGAGGAGCGATCAACAGAGGGCAGTACGTCATCCTGTTCATCTAATTTTTTACTGGTGAATGGAAGACTGCGCAAAACACAGAAAAGCAAGTTTTACTATTAATTTTGAATTCAACTTTTTCAACTCAATGTTTACCAGCAGTATATGCTGAGTGGCTGTTATTAATATGGTCGAACACAAAAAATTAGGTACAGATTGAAAATGTTAAAAACAATTTTCTGTTATAAGAATGAAATAATCAAAATACTTATTTAAAAGTAGTAACGTATCCTGAAAAAATACTAAATGAAGAACCCAAACCCTTATGATAGTTTCAGAATGCATGCGTCATGCGTTTGTTCTCCTTGCCCATCTAAAAAATCTAGATAAAAAAACATAGCCGTACTGATCTTGACACAACCAACACCATTTTTTAGGTCGTATTAAACCACTCAGGTATCAATGAATAGCCACTAATTATTGAAGATACCATTAAACAAGTTTAGTAATATGCTGATTTAAGTAAAAATTTGCATAAAACATCTGATGATTTCAAAATCGTAAAACATAATGAATTTCGTTATTTCATGGTTTAGAATGGTAACAAATTCTCGTACATCATGACTAATATGTTGACAGATGGTTTAAAACTTAATGTAAATTAGGCATTAATTGTGAGGTATCAATGATCTCTCAAATATGTACGCCACGTGTCATATTTGATATATTTTTTTTAAGAACAAAAATGGCCAAAATTGGTATAAACGGATTTGGGAGGACAGGAAAAGCATTGTTGAGGGCAATTTTAGAACGTCAACCTACAAAAGTTGTACCATGTTGCATCAACGATCCGGCGTTGGATAGCCCAAAATATGGTGCTTATTTATTTAAACACGATTCAGTTTACGGAAGGTTTTATGGAGACGTTTGTTCTGATGATAAACATTTAATCATTAATGGAACTAAGATACCAGTGTTCAAGGAAGCTGATAGCAAAAAGGTAAAGGGGAGTATTTATTAAGGGAAAATGAGAAAATTTTCTGTTTTTCAAAACCAAGCAAGCAAAAGCTAAGAGAATATAGAGCCCTTCCCACCCGTAGGCGACAAAAAACATGTGATTTAGTGAGGTAAATTTATTATACCTATAGGTATAATATATTGTGTGAAGTATTATAAAGTCTTTTATATGTATATAAAAAAATATACTCCAATACTAACTTATAAGAAAAAAATTAAGCGAGATAACTTGCTTCCGTAAAATTTGCTTTTGTGGTTTACGATACTTGGCTGGAGGGGCACTATATATTTAGAAATATGTTTGATTGAAATTTGACTCAAAATACCCGAAAAACGCCAAAAATGTATAATAACTGAAAAGCTGTTACAGGTAGACCAGCTATTCAGGCATAAAAGAACTAGAAATTCTATAAGGATAAATTTGATATTTTTGGAGCATCCTAAATTTGAACTTAAACCGTAAAATAAAATGTAATCCGTTCAAAATCCCCAAGTTTTAATGAAAATGGTTGAATCGTTAAGTTGAATCAAACAGTGAAACTTTTTATAAACGTTTTTCATGAAGTATGTATATACATATAACTTTTTTTTGGCTGAAATGTGATATATTTACAATTTTTTTGGTTTCTATAAAGCCTCCTATAATTAAATAATACTACGAAAAGACGCCATGATTAACATGATATTTTTAAATAGTTGTGGCGAAAAATGTAAATTATATTTCTCTTTTAAATTTTGAGAAACATTTGAAAATTGAAGATAAATTTTATTTTAGCATCTTTTTTAATTTTCTTGCGAAAAGAGATTTTTGAGCTTTATCTCTTTTAGCTGATAATTAAAATTGACGTTTGAATCTTGAAACAGAAAAGTCGTATACACTATCAGACTAAAGTAAAGGAACTTTAAAATTAAATTAATAACTGAGGAAATCAATATACATGTAGATTAAAGAGTCATAGTAAGCTACTGTTACAGGTAGAATTGTATTGGCTTCTACTGAGAAATAACATAATATTATGTGATAATGTATTTTAATACATCTTATATTGCGACAAAAGTAAAGCAATTTTTGAGACAAAAATATTCTATTTCATTCATGAAAAAAACGAAAACTAGGATTGGAGGGTTGTAATAATATAAAAAAATTCTTAATAAATCATAGGATGTCCATTGTTGGCTATAACTTTTTGGCAACGACTCGGCTTTAATGAAATTAAATTTGGATAGTAATAATTGACATATTCGTCCAAATTTCGTTAATTTTATCAATTAGGGACTGTTTATTTGAGAACTTTGTAACCCTAAATGACGTTCCACCACTTCCCACAAGTAATCGATATGGTTAATGTCCGGTGATGGCCACTAAAGAACCCTAACATTATTCTCCTGAAACCACTCCCAAACAAGGCGAGATGACTGTTTTGGGTCATTGTCCTGTTATAACAAAAATCGCAGAGGAGTATATCCCTGAATACCAATTGACCTATAGTCCCGTCTATAAAATGTAATGGACCTACTAAACTCCACGAAAAACAACCCCTTAAAAACTTGATCTTTATTGTTGGCCTAACGCACTATGGGTGAAATCTTGTATTAACCAGACATCTTACACGCTTCGTTCCTTCAGTATTAAAAAATTTGTAGCGGGTTTCATCGCTAAATAACAACTTTTTCCATTCTAGAATGGTCTAGTTCAAATGTCGTGCCTCGCACTAACTTGCACTTCAGGAATTTTAGCAAGTATCCTTGGTCCTGAAACCCACGGATCTCTTTGAGGAATTCTTCTGATTCTCCCATCCATCCAAAATGTAGTTCTCCTGAGCCTCCCTGATTTTGGCATTTTGTCTACATGTCTTCTTTTATTAAAACGTGAAATTATTTTCGACACACTGTAATTGGGCAAGTTAAACTGCTTAGAAATCGCAGTCTTAGACTTTCCTTCTAAAAAGGCGTTTATGACCATTTATTTCAACTCTGCAAAGATTGGTTTTCCTTTTGGTATATTTATTACTACAAAAATAAGGGCTGTAAGGCTTAAATATCATATTTAAACTTAGCTTTATCATATATCCCTTTTCTTTATGCCAAATGAAAAAGTTGCTTTACTTTTGTCGCACTAATAAAATAAATTGTTGAAATAAATTATCACATACCAACTTATCTGACATTTGGAGATAATAACATTTTTAGCTATCACAGCAGCCTATGATCCCTTAAACTACACGAGTTTTCACTTACGTTGCTAATTGCATTTTAAATATTTAAATGTTTGACTTTACCACAAAAGTTGCTTTACTTTTGTCCGATAGTGTATATAAATTTGCGTTGTTTCAATCACTATTGTTTTTTAGTTACTAAATTTTTAGGCGCTTTGATTGCTTTAAAATAGAAATCATATCCATGCACAAAAAAGAAAACTCTACCTAACTTATTGCAGCTATATAAGTATAAGTCTGTGATGTTTTATTCACATTTTTGCATTAATATCCTGGTACAAACCCGAGACGGATCCACCCAACGGTATGAAGTATTGAATATAAGGGGTTTTCATTTTTTATTTAAAGATCCACTCATTTTTACTTAACAACTTTCTTTACACAAATAAAAACTGATTATTTTTTTTGACAATTTTAAAAAATTTGAAGAGCTGGCGCTGCTTTAACTGATTGAAACTTTCAGGTTATGTTACCAACATAAAAATAAAAAAACTACATTTTCTGATTATAAACATAGGGTTTTTTTATTATTTAACTGTGCACGATGTTTTTAACATAAAAAAGTGATTAAGTCAAAAGTTTGCATTATTCAAACAATGTTAGAATATAGACTTTGTCAAAAAAATAAGAGTTTCCGCGGATTTTTTTTTTTAAGTTCCACGTTCAGAAAACTTTATAGAAGTCAAAAAAATATTATGAATGTACCACATTTCAGATACGAGATATTTAAAAAATAAATAAATAAAATAAAAATTGTATTTCTAAAGAGAAATATTTTAATTACCGCATTTAGAAGGCGTCATAAAAGTTAAAGAATATCATGGTGTAAGTGTATCACATTCCAGTGGAGAAAGAGGTAAAAAATAAAATAAAAGTTGGTAGTTGACCAATGACGAACCAATTTGAGCCGTGGAAAATTATTTTCCACGACATGAGAAATTACTCGTTTTCAGACCTTGTTGGTTGTGTGTTTTCATAGAAGTGTTTTCATTGCAGTCTTCGAAAAAAATGTATTTACGTCATGCCCCGGCTCATTACTCTCATTCACGTCAGTCAAACGCAGTAAGCCCACCGGTACACCATGAATACAGAAGTTTTTTCTGCGTTCTTGTCAATATTGTTGCAATTCTTCGAAATTCTCGGGAAGTTGTTTTGAGCAAGATGCGGCTTTGATATGTTGGGAATACCTACGCAAAAAAAATTCGAAAATTACTAATTTTGTTTCAATAAAGGCTGTTGCTATGAACTTTGATTTCGCACGTGCTGTTGTCCCTGCACAATTTTAACCTACGACCACTGCTTATGTTGTTGGTTCGACAAGACATGTCTGATCAACGCAAGTTACAAAAATAAGGTTTTTGTTTAAAACTAAATACATGAAGGGATTTTATACCGAGATAATATATATTTCACAATGAACAGTAGGTAAAAAGCACTAAATAAAAATTGTTTTTATATCCAAATTTCATTTCTCAGTTCAGAACGTGTACAATAACTTCCTTTACTATTTTACAAATGTAAGAATCAATATAGACAAATAAAATGTATATGTATATGTATATGGGGCGTGCGGTGAAATTTTAAGAAAGGGAAGCAATTTTTAGAGACTTACCTATTTCTAATGTAATTCGATTCTTCGATCATTTTTTGCAAATTCGTCAATGACGTCATCATAAAAACGTCGATGCTCCAACATATTTTGGAGAAGTTTATTTTCAATGGACAACAGCGATGTTTGCGAAAGTCTCTCCTGCCCTGTTGAATTTCTCACGAAATTTTTTGTACGTTTAGATGTTGAAAAATTGCATTCTACTGATGAACTTGTGGCAGGTATTGTCAATACTAATTCACACAATTTCGACACTTCGGTGTAGGCATCTTCCAGCTCCTTGTCTTTTAAAAATTGCATTAGTTCCTTAGCGTTATTTTTTGCGCTAGTGTCATCAGTTTCGTAAATCACTTTTAGTTCAGATGCAGTAACACTCGGTCGAAGAACTGGCCATAATGAAGAAGAAGAGATTTAAACGCATCTTCTGGAAAAATTTTTCCTTTAAATGCATCAAAATTGCAGAGCTCGAGGAATTTAAAATCATTTAAACCATTAAATCTATAGTTTATTAATTGCTGAATTTGATCGATTATTTCACAAAAGAGGCGTCTGTATGATGTTTGAACATCTCCCACCTTGTCTGTTCGAAAACGCTTGGCTTGTGGCTCTATATTTAACGTCATCGTTTTGTTCCAAAATAGGTCAAAGTCATCTCTTTTTTGGCTTAACACTTAACACTTTTTTTAGACAAAAAGCAATATCATTTGTTTTAGTTTGTAATATATTAAAAACATTGTCCGAGAATGGAAATATTTCTGAAAATATGTTCAAAAAATAATTAAAATTAAAATCTCGTTTCAAACAGTCCAAAAACCCCCTCGAACTATTTATTGCTTCTGAGTCCCACGTTTCATTATTTTCTATTATATTCTCAAATAGTTCAATCAGTGATTCACGATTTTCAGATACTGTTAACACAAGTCTTCCATTATAGTTCCACCTAGCAGGAGCTACTTTGGGCAATCGTTTGTGGACAATGGAGTCCAAAGCTTGTGTACGTTTTGTTAACTTGGAAAAAAAAGCAGCCATGCCACTTAAAGTAACGAAAAATACTCTACACTCTTTAATGTGATTGATGGACTGGGATAAAAGTTAATTTAATTTATGAGCAAAACAATGGACAAACACAGCACTTAGGAAAGTTTCTCGAACTTTAGCTTGCAGACCCCCTAATTGTCCTGCCATCACTGCAGCTCCGTCATAGTTTTGAGCAACTAATTTTTTCTCTCCATTAATTTCTTTAGTAACGTTATAAACTACGGTATATAATGCATCTGCTGTACGATTTTCGGACACATTCTTAAAACCTAAAAATCGCTCTTGAATACTTTCGTCCGTTTTAACGTAGCGTATTACTATAGATAATTGGCTAAAATTAGTGATATCAGTTGTTTCGTCCAGAACAATAGCAATGAAACGCGCCTCGCCAATCTCCTGCTTAATTATTTTTAGAATAATGGTTACAACAGCGGAAATTAAATCATTCTAGATTCGATTCGACGTTCCGCGAAAAACGCTAGACTGCTCTAAATGATTTTTTAAGCAGTCATCATATTTAGCCATTAAACTAAGTAAATCTTGAAAATGTCCTCTATTTGAAGAAGCCCTTGTTTCGTCATGACCTCTAAATCCCAATTCGTGCTGTCCGAGAAAACAAACAACATCGATAAGTCTTCTTAATATTTGCCTATTTTTATCGACTAGTTCATTGTGTTGGCGGTGACTAATTTTCAACTGTTTATTAAAGGCGTGTTTAATTCTGGTTTTGCCGAATTTTTCTTTTATGAAGGCCTGCAAATGCGCTTTGGACATAATGTGTCTTTTTACAGCTTTATGGAAATTGTTTAAATCTGAAAAACCAGTTTTATTCCAGAGACCTTTTTGATTTTCAAAAGTAAACATGGCCATTTAAATTGTTCGTATTGTTTTTCCGGATAAAAATGTCTAATACGGTTTTTCATTTTTGTGGTTAAATTTTTCATAGGCGGTTTTGCCCTTCCTTTGGAAATTATTTGAAGCTTATCAGCGAAGTTTAATGTTGAAAATCCCTTTATTATTAAGACACATACCACACATTCACACACACACTCTTCCTACTAAATTCTCCAACATTTTCAACGTTATTACCGACAGCCGAAGTTGACGGTATTTGCATATCCACGTCCGTATTATTGTCTTCCATATCGTACTATGCACGACGCGACGTACGTATCATACAACACACGGATAACCGTTCAAACAAAGAACCTACTCCAACGATAGCTGCCGCCTCCACTTAAAGCACGCGACTGAAATGCATAAATTGCAAACAGCCGGTGGAAAGTTCAATAACCTTTGGCTCGATTCACAGCAAATCAAGCACACAGGACTTGGCTGCAGAGAAGCTAGCGGCCCGCATGGGTTCTATTCGATTTTCATTGTGGCTCGGTCGGAGTCAGGGCCGCATTTATTATGAGCTTGATAATTAAGGTAATATTTTAGCATTTTTAATATAAACTAAATTAATGGTTTCCTATTTTAGAAGATGTTTTGTAATTTTTTTTGGGAAGCACTGTTTCCCTTGCTTCCATGGACTGCACGCCCCTGTATTTGGGTGTTACAAAATCCTTGACGTATCAAATACGTTGTGTTAAGTTCGTATAACAGTTAATTGTTGGGAAAGATCTTCGAATATTGAACGATTGGAATTAGTAATAAAAACAATTGTTTGTGTCCATAATAATCAAAGTAAACATGAGGGGTGAAGGGAAACTCCCCCACTAGTTGGCCAGATTGTGCGATAAATCTAGGGTTCAAATATATTTAATTTGTTTTAGACCAAATTTTGCTTTAAATTTTGGCATGGTAAAAATAAACATTACGTATGTCCATTTTTAAAAGTTGAATATATTTTTTCTATAAGTAATCCAAAAAGTCTTTTGTTATAATGTAATTTAATTTTGCCTTTCATTGACAATATTATCACCATTTATATCCAACCAGCAACTTCCCGATTTAAGTTTAACCTTAGTCTGACATCTAAATTTGATTTGTTTTTGAGTGACGCTGTGTTTCAAACGTTTCAAATTTGTTATTGACTTGTGTTTTAGTGTGTAAAAACTTGAGCAATTTCTTTCTGAACATTAACATGCCCAAAAAGTGTAACATGTGTGGGATTTACTCTCCTAGAAGTGAAAAATCGAGATCGTTTCACCGTAAGTACAAAATATAACCTAGATTGTGTCAGAACATTGGCGTATATTCGTTAGTAAAGTGCGGGACACGAAAGAAAACTGGGCGGAGTCAATCGGTTTAGGAAGGTCGGCCAAGAAATCTCTTTAAACCTGTGGTGTCCCGTCGTTCTTTAAATAATATGGCACTCCTTTTTGACTATACGCACTTCAGATAATTAAAAAATGTAACTATGCTTAATGAACCTTTATCTATATTTGTCTGTTTTCTTTCGTGTACCGCACTTCAATATCTCTTTTGTGTTGCAAAAACGGCGAAGTTTCGAATTTTAAAATGATTTTATTTTGATTTTTCTTGATCGATTTACCTATAAATATATTTTTTCTTGTCATTAACGGTTCCCGGGCTACTGCCTACGTCCACTATTATTGGACCACCCAGTATAGTGATACACGATTTACAAGTATAGCTTTTACAAGGGCAGCCAGCATCAGATCCAGTGAACGAGATTTATCAAAATTTTAATTTATGCAGTTCGACTTTGGGCTACTCGGGTATGCCAAAAGTGGCCGTCTGTCTCCATTTGTCATATTACTTTATACAGGGGCCGTTATTGTGAAGTACTATACAGGGCGTTTCCTAATTGCGTGCTGATGTTAAAGAGGGTGTTTTTATGTCCTAAAAGTCTTAACTTTTGAGATACAGGATTTAAAGTTTAAAAAGAAACCATTTTTTTTCATCCCAATTCTGATGCTATTGTAGGTAACTGCATGAAATTTGATATACGTCTTCTATGCATTAAGGAGCATACGGATTTACCCAGGTTAATTACATATGCACGCCACTGATAGAAATTTCAAAAATTGATTGTTAATAAAAAATGCTTTTTTATGCATAAAAGACGTGTATCAAATTTCACACAGTTATTTATCTATAATAGCATCAGAATTAGGATTTAAAAAAAATGTTTTTTTAAAAACCTGTATCTCCAAAGTTAAGACTTTTAGGTTCATATTAAACTTTTTTCTTAAAAAGGTCCAAGAATCACCCCCTTTAACATTAGCACGCAATTAGGAAACGCCCTGTACAGTACTTCACAATAACGCCCCTTGTACAAAGTAATATGACAGACGGAGACAAACGGTCACTTTTGGCATACTCGAATAGCCCAAAGTCGAACTGCATAAGTTAAAATTTTGATAAATCTTGTTCACTGGAATCAGTGCTGGCTCCCCTACTATAACTACATTGACGTGTTAATTTTGGAAAAATATGAGTTCTGTAGTTTTTCAAATATTAATTGCAATATTAGATATTTTTTGACACCCGCTATTGAACAGAAAATTAATTATTTTGAAGCACTTTATTGGCAGCTACTTTATGAACAATATATGAAAAAAAAACTAAGCCATTTTTGAGGTTGACGGCTGTGATTCTAATGGGTCGATTCCTTCTAAATCGTTGTCTTCCTCCGAAAATTATGAGGTTTCGTCGTCACTACTTGAAGATCCCAGTGTGATAAGTAAATCATCAATAACCGTTTCAATTTTGCCATCTGCTTCCCAGTATTTATCTTCAATAGAACGAACATGTTTAACATACGATTTCCAATTTTCAGCCGATATTGAGTCAATCGCTTCTAACGTTATTTTATTTAAATCTTTAATTGAAAGTTCACCGGTGTTGCGTTCTCGAATATATTTTTTTACTCCTGCCCATGCAAGTTCAATAGGGTTGAGGTCGCACATGTATGGAGGCAGCCTTAAAGGTGTATGACCGAGGTTACGTAAAAGACCGTCAATTTTATACTTTTTTCTCTAGGCTTGTTGGCTGATATTACTTCATACAATTGATATTTTCTCCATGTTGGATCGCATACAAGATTCTTCGATTTAAGCCACGATATCATATGAGCTTTTGTAGAGTATTTAGTTGTCACTTTATCTTCTAGAATGATAAGACGCATTATCCATTACCACGACTGATTTGGGAGGAATGTTAGGTAGAAGCTTCTCGAGCAACCACTTTTTCAAAATTATCTCTATTCATCTGTTCATGATAGTCTCCAGTTGTTAGTCCCGAGCGAAAAACTAAAGCAGCATCTGGAACAAATCCGGCTTCTGAACCAGCATGAACTATAATAAAGCGACTACTAGAGCGGATTCCCTGAACAACACCTGTAACACTTTCACTTTGCCAGCATTTGTTCACTGTCATATTATTATCTACCCAGGTTTCGTCTAAATACGCAATATTGCGTCCTTCTTGCCTATATTGCCTTACAGTTGATAGATATTTCAGCCGCCAGTGAAAAATATTTGGTCTCTCAATGAGCAATTTTCGTTTATTTTCTTCAAGTTTATATAAAAATCCTCTATTGTTCGTCGAATTACTTGAAAATCACCATCGCCAATTTTATCTTTGTATGCTAATCGGGGTCTTTTTTTACCAGGAGATTTTAAAGGTGAAGTAAAACATGCGCGATCATTATGTTCTCTTTGAATTTTTCTTACACTACTTTCCGAAACACCAGTTTAAAATGCAGCGCGTTCTGTTCGATTTTGAATTGGAATAGTCAAACTATTATTTTCAGCTTCTCTAGTACAGGCCTCTATAACGCTCGCAATAACTTCACGTGCGCCGCTTCGAATTGTTTTTCCTCTTTTGCTCGCCGTCGTCAAAATAATAATTCAAACTCATTTATATAGAAATGAAAACAAATGCTCGAAATGTATAGGCGCCATTGGAATTAGCTAGAAGCTTCTAGCGGCAAGTGCATGGAGACGCTAGGCACATCCCAATTATAAGTGGACCAGTGCGAAATTTACTAAATCCTCTATTAATTTTCCGTACCGCTTAGCTGCCGCACTTTATAGGTGAAGCGGCAAACTATTACAACAAATAAAATAACATACAATTTATTTGCGTACACAAATTTTACTTTTCCGCTTGCTTAAGACTATGAACCTTTATTTTAAGGACCGCTCGCTTTTCTTTCGTGTCCCGCACTTTAGATGGTTAGTGGTATCCAAATAAATAAAACAATTCCTTTCATTTCTTTTTCAAATACTTATTCTGATTGTAATTGAGATGCATGTTATAGATTTATTTATCAACATGCCATAAAAATATACACATATCAATTGACTTCCGTAAGTTCACCATACGAAAAATTTGGTTTAGGATTCTATTTATATCTAATTTATTATCCTAAGTTATGCGTTCTAAAAAATTCAGTTTATTCATCAAGGCTGTAGCGGTGAAATTATTTTGTATTAATTGGGTGTAATTTTGGTCTTTTGAAAATGTTTTAACGGTTTTCGAAAGAAAAGTATATATAAATATTTATGTTCTAAGGGATTTAATTTTTCTTTATTCAGGGTGTAACACGTTAATTAGTTTTTGGTCAGTTGCATTATTTTGATAACGCATAATATGTGGGAGATATCGGATATTTTATTTGTATATTGTTTTATATAAAGTAATGTGGCTTCACGCACCCATATTTTGGCATAGAAAAACTGCTTCTGAAAATTAAACTCTGGATTCGTATTATTTTTTCAAGTGAATAAAACAACTTCAAACTTTTGGGTAAAACTTACTCGATATGAAGTTTAGTTTCTTAATTTACCAGATGATTTACCAGAAACAAACTTCTGTGTCAGTTTTTTATTTTACATCCTAGCGTAACATTTTCAAATAAAATATTCGATATACAGTCATGGTTATGTAAACAGTACACGTTCGGTTTTGAGATATTTAAGTCTTAAAATAAAAATATGCAAGTCGGTTTGCTCGAAAGTGATTGTACGTTATCATACTTTATTAAATTATATGAAATATTTATGTTCTTTTAGGAGGAAACTTTTAAAGAAGCCTGAAACCCAATGTTTGGAATACATACTGCTCATTCAGATACTCTAAGCTGCAGCTCTTCTAGAATATTCACTGCATGATCTCAGACCCTAACTTCCATTGATGGGGATGAATTAATATGCCCGTCAACCAGTATTCACCATCAAACGTAAGTATTTTAAAATTATATTTTGAATACGTTCAGGGCAACCATAATACTGAGAATTATTTAAGAATAATAATATTTAACTGTAGACATGTTGTGCACCCTATTACCAAAATAACGTAAATACTAAATGCTATAAATAATTAGTTTTGTTTAAGTGAATAAATCAAAATTAAATTTTTTCGTTATTGTTTCATGGTTTTACAATTTGGTCGTGCTTTTTCTTCTGTCAGTTTCTCAGGAAATTATCGCAGAAACTATTTCACATAGAAAGTTAAAATTTTGCAGAGTTTTTTTGACCCTCATCTTTTGCAGTATTTGCTCAAAAATGTGTGTCCAGTAAGGCAAAACAGACAAATATTAGTAGTTAAAATTTGTTAGGTCTGGCGCCTATTTTGAAACCTCTTTATTTCAAGATTCAAGAACTATGAATTAAGTATAGGTAATGATATAATAAACGGTTATTTCAGAATTTTAAAGTTATAATAATGTATAATATGTATTATTGAATAGTTAAAATATAGAGGCCGTTTACAGGAACTTACCTTGTAGCCAAATTCATATTGGGTTCTAAAATCAAAATCACTAATTTATGGTATTAAATTTTAGGTAGTTGGAAATTTTACCCACACATTTTTCATCATCATCAACCGGAATTAATATTGAAGAAATACCATTTGATACTCCTTCACCATTAAGGAAGAATATTTTATTCATGACTATATTTATATTGTAATTAGTAATAACAGTAGTTGTAGATATTCATAAATACGTACAATACTTTATTAAATCAATATATTGAATATTTACGTACTTTAGTAGGAAACTTTTAGTATCTACCACTTTTTCTTTTGTTATTGTTATTGCCGCAATATTAAATTTCACGATTCAGTTCAGTTCAACTAGATAACTCTTAAATACATTAAAATGTATGGCGGATTTATGAGATATTTTATGTAGATGCGATAAGTGTAAATTCAAGAAAGCATAAATATACTTAAGAATGGTTTGATAAATGCCTTAAGTCTGGCGTTCTAGAGCATTTGGCTTTATGACTTATTTAAAAAATGTACTTAAAGATCTCTTAAGATAAAGCCTTTTTAGCTTTAAGACGTAAAACCTCCTTCTTTAAACTTAAGATTTATGAAAAGGTTTTGTCAGTTTTCTAAAGACCTTCGTAAAGATTAAATTGTTTCTTGGGCAATATGTTAATGAAGTCTATTATTCTTGTATTATTTGGCATAATGTAAAACAGTTTGTAATATTTTTTATTTTACGTCTTAATGTACAATTTGACTTTAAGTTCTTACAAAATAATTTTTTACAGCTTTCCAAAACACCAGTTACCACAAAAATGTAATTTAGAAACTTGGTATGCATTATGATCTTAAAATCTCCCAATATAATTTGAAAAATTGATAAAAGACTAGGTTTCCAATTTAAAAAATAATTTTACTTCATAAAATCGCCATATATACTAAGAATATTTCCAGAAAATTTTGTTACAAAAGCCGGATGCCCTTTAGCAAATTACATTTTTGTAATCTATTTATTTATTATTGAACTTTTAAAGTTTTAAGTTTACCTCACATTATTATAATATTTTCTGTTGTCCAATGTGTTTTAATTAAACATTGTAAAGCTTTTTTTATCTTACGTTATTTTTATTGCAGAACACTTATTTGTAATATTCTCAAAATCTTGTATATTGTATTTATACTATTTTAATAACCAATATCTGTATGAATACCATGTTACTAAAGCTGAAAATATATACTAAAATAAACATGTGTGTGTTTGACTATAGGTTTTCAGTACTTAAAAGAAAATAAAGTGAGCCATTTTCCCAGTGTAAATAAAACAGATATTCATATTTATAATTTTCTTTTAATGTTTAACCAGTTCAAGTAACTTCATAATATTTGACTAGTAATATAGTCCGAAATATATCAAAATTGACTGATTTTAATAAGGTTATAAATATTAAAGTTAAATTTTCTTCATGCAATTTTATATTACGCCCTTCAAATCTAGTCATATCAGTCTAAAAATTATATACATTATTCTATTCCGATTTTATCATTTATTGGCCCAATAAAAATCATAGACAGTTGCATACAATTAAAACAAGGTTTAAAAAATTTTTAATTTTTAATGTTCTCTTAGTATTCTAAACATCCAATTTAGGTATGGAATCTTTTATGCAACCGCGGGAATCAAATAAGCTCAAATTTATTTTCATATTGAAAGTACCTAATACAAAAAAACTGGATCATTTTAATATGCATTGCTGAATCTGAGCAAAAAGTAGGCATCGGCTCGCAATAAATTACCTTAAGTATCTCAAATTAAAGTATATTTTTTTATAAACTATGGTTTGTAACTACCCAAATAAATGAATGTTCTTGTACGCACACCAACATTTCTGTATATTTCTTCTATCTAATATATGATATACCGATTTACCAAAAACAGTTCAGTTCAAATATCACACAAAATGTTATTTATTGCATTTCTCGTTGTTCTTCAAGAATAATCAATCTAAACATATCAATTTTTAATATGAATGAAAACAATTTAGAATTTTTTAAGGGCCTATTCTTTCTTTTACTATTTTTTTTTAATTCCGCCTATTTCAAATTGGAATAAATAACTCGTATCTACTCCTCTGATTGTATATGTGAATTCAACCTTATATTGACTCGCAACCAATAAAAATGTGAGGAATATTGTAAACACATCGCGGCGACACCCTATAGGCGTTGTCTTTTGTAGTTAAACGTATAAAATTTATGGATATCTGACATGATATAGATTTCTGTTTTACATAAATAGCTCTTTCCATACCAATAATTATCCGCGTTACAAAGAATCTTAGTATTACCTTATGAGTTCATTTAAAATTAGGAAAAGATGTAAGTAGTACTTGACCCAGCACCCAACGAAACGAAAGTCCGGCAACACGCGGCGATTGATTCAAAATAAACAAAAAGTATATTGGACACAAACGATTTGCCTATAATATAGGTTAATGCTAATTCTAGTCGTTCAATATTCAAAGGGAAAGATCATCAAGAAAAACAACTGAGGTTTTTATCTAAACATCGAATTAATACATAAAAAAGTTATGGACGTACACACGTTTTTTCACTAGAATATCGCCTAATTTCCATATGAAATCTGAAAATTATAAATAATTAATGAAAAACGTGTTGAGTTTAATTAAAAATTGAAAAAGAAACTTGCATAGATTAGTCAAATTTGTATTAGTCCTAAAATCGCTATAACCATAATTTAACCTACACACTTTTTATTGTGCTGACAATTCAATGTTGTAGTTGTTTGTGAATTTTTAAATAATTTTACTCACCTATATATACGTCAATGTCGTTGCCTGTCCAAAGTCCAATTTTAGTTAAGAGGTAAAATAATACGTCGTATTTCCTCTAAACGAAATGATGTTCCAAAGCTACTTAACCGATTTAAAAGGTTTTTATCATAGTAAAAATATAATTATGTATAAGGAGGAACCAGTATGTTGAATAGATAGAGATTATGTAGGGTATTCCATAATTAATGGTATATTTGTCGTATTTGTAACTCAAAAATAAGCAGAATTCTGAATTTTTGGCTATGGCCATGATGGGTAGTACCTAGACCAGAGTTGAGAAAATATTTTTATGACTACGATGTTGTCAGATTTATTCAAATTTAAAATAGAATAGTCTCTGAATAATCATATGTTATGGAGCAAATAAATCGATACCTAGTTGAATGTTTTCCAGACATCGACGTTAAAAATTGACATCGCTACCCCTTGGCAGCGCATTGAAAAAAACGCTCGCCTAGCGATACTTTTGCTCGAAAGGTATTCGAGTCTTGTCATAGCGGGCAATTTTTCAATGCTCGACATGTTTGGCTGGGTACCTTCCCGAGATGCCTTTAGTCATTTGGATAATAAATTAGGAATTTCCACGTAGACTTCTGGAGTCGACCTAGTAAAAAGACTCCTTAGTCAGCACATACAATACACCACACAACAACGTAGAGTGAAACAGGATACCAATAAGTTGAAGTACCAAAGACCGATTACACAAACAGCCAGTCCAATATTTTGCTTGGTATTGCCAAAAGCATGATTTAGGTCTACTTACTTAGACATAAAATACCAAACTTATGATTCAACGAGACAAATAAGATTGCCGCGCAATAGCGTAAATCCCACATATAAAGACATTTCATCAGCTAATCAGACGAAGGTCGTCGCGTACTGGCAACTCAGGGCGATGAGCAAATTTCTCAATGAATCCCCACTATAGGTAGATATAGATATAGATAGTTTATCTTAAACTTTGCACAAACATCCAGTTTTATGTTGGAATCAACTGATTACTTTTTGGTACAAATCCAAGATATCGGAATAAACTGGCGGCTTGATAAAATATTTAAAAATTCAGCCTGAAAAACTACTTAATGGATTGATTTCAATTTGTGTCCTTTAACTGATTGTGGTATAGGCCGAGAAGAATATCCACAGTGTGTCCCGAATCGGGTATACAGAGTCATTCCTTATAATTCAACACCTTGTTGGCAAATAATTATATGAGCAAGAAAAAAAAAGGAAAATAGTCCTAACCGTCTTTAACATTATTTTCTCATTTTTGTAATTTACCGACATTTAAAAAGTTAAAAACTTAGAGTAGGAATTAAAATAGAGATTACAACTCATTCATAAATCACGTTAGGGGTATGCGCCAACATAGTTCCCCTATTTCTCACATTCTATCGACCAATGTTCACGATAAAACAAGAAGTGGGGATGGCCCATGCCCAAGCCGTGGCCATTTGTTGACGAATGCCAGTGACGGCGTGGGTTTTCACTTCTCGCATAAGGAAATATCATTAACCGTGAAAAAATTATCGTTCCGGACTTTTACATATCCTCGTGTTTTTCCATTACTGTCGGTCGGTCGGTCTGTTCCGGTATAGCTAAAAAATCTACTTACTCTATTAACTTTAATTTTATTTAATTTTCCACAAAAATTACGTCTGATATAAAAAAAACTGGTAAAATATTGATATGAATTCAATATGGCGAAACAAAATGACGACCTGTTAAAAAATTTGATGTACGAAAATGAAGAAATCGGCCATGCTTCATTATCGTTGACAAAAAGAAGGATTCTTACCTATTCCTTAACGAGGCAAATAGGTATTTTTACAAACTTCAAAGAAAAATCGTTCTCTACGTCACTATCTAAAATCAAACCATTAAGTTAGGTAAGTTTAAAAGGAAATTAGTTATTTATATATTTTAGTTATGTTTGCCTTATGTCACTATCATTTTGTAATTGTGACATTTAGAAAAATTATTTGTTCAGTTGTTGAAAATGTCATCTTAAACCTGTAACTGTCAAGTTAGACCTTGTCTAAAGTTAAACCTCTTTAGTGAATAAGGGTGTTAAAGTTTTAAACTAAAATCAATGCTCTTAACGCGCTTTTATTGGATTCCTATTCGTCTGATTGTATGTTTGTATGTCTAGTTCAAATCTTGTAATGGATTTTTTAGCACTTCCATTACCGATTATTTTCAAATTTGACATGCATGTCGGATATAAAAAATCCAATTTTTTTTAGTCAACGTTTAGAAATCCAAAATGGCGGCGCCAATACGGCCGACGAATTTTGTTACTTGTGTAGCCAAAACTGAAAATCAGTGCCTAGGAAAATTTAAAAGTGTCAGCATTTAAAAATTCAAAATAGCCGTGTCAAAATGACAATGTCAACAGATCGGTCGGATGATTTTAACATTTGTGAGGATTATTTAAGAAGGCACAACAAAAATCAAAATGGTGGCGCCAATATAGCGAACGAATTTTGTCATTTATACAGATTCGGCTGAAATATCAGAATCTAGAAGTATTTAAGAATAAAAGTTTGAAATTTTAGTCAATATTTGAGAATAAAAAATGACGGAACCCCCATAGGAGACTAATTTTTAAATGTTTGCAGATTTGATTAAAATTCGGCATTTAGGGGTATATAAGACTGCACGTCATGAATTTTTGTCAACATTTTAAAAATTCAAGATTGCAATGCCAACATGGCGGCGGAATTTTAATATTTGTGTAGATTTGGCTGAAAGAAAGTAGGAATCTGTGGGTATTTGAAAATACATATCATACATTTTTAGATAATATTTAAAAAATGAGAGTAGGAATGCCTAGAATGTGAGCGAATTTTAATATTTAGACAGATTAAAAATCGATATTAAGTGAGCAATTCACAAATTTTTAGTAATAAATATTTAAAATGGGGATGTCATCAATTAATCAATTAATCCGATAAGTACTTTTTTCAGATATTTTTAAACATTTAATTAGGCCACCGTTTTGTTCCCCGATTTTGAATTTGTCTCAACATTTTTACCAGTTCATCCCATCTATAATATTTGATTTTTGAGCAAAATTTGAACATAATCGATGTACTAGTTTTCTGCATTGACACACAATATTTTATTAGGCCGCCATTTTGGATTTTTAGTAGAACTTATCAGTTGATGGTCATGTCAAACCTAATTTTTCTGCAAAATTTGGATAAAATAGATAAGCAGTTTCTTAGTAATAACATTTCATTAAACCTCCACTTTGTTCAGTCATATTGAATGTTTACCAAAATGTTACCACGTCACCATCATACGACCTTTAATTTTTATACAAAACTTGAAATAAATAGAACAAGCAATTCTTGAGCTTTGTCGCGGACAGACATACAGACTAACCGACGGAACTGAGAAAGCATGTTTTTTTGTACCTAGAATACTTTCCTCTTATGAGGAAAGTAAAAAAAGCGAACGCTATTAGATACGAATAGAATAGCCAATTGTCATATTGTTTTTCCATGTTAATAGCTAAAATTTAAACAATAAAAGATTTTTTTAATTTTCAATATCCCAAATCTTAAATTCTAACCAGTTTAGAACATGTTTACGAACACATTTTTACTTTCAATACCCAAAGAATCACCATTTAAATTCCTTTACCTGACAACACATATATGAAAAATTGGTCCAACTCAAGTGAAAACTAAAATAAGGCGCCAAATCATCCGAAACTTTATTATTTCCCCAGATTTCATCCAAAATCTAGTGATTTTCGAAATCGCAGTACGTTTTTTTTTAAGCGTGAAATGCCCTTCGACTATTTTAATATAGTATAGGTATATGATATAATTATTTTAATTCTCTGATAGGAAAAACTATTGTAATTGTCAAAAAAATCCCCTCAGAATCTTTTTTGTATCATTTTGCTTCTGAGGATTCTCACATGACCCCCGACGAAATAAACGTTCTTTTATACTGAACCGGATTGGTCAATACATCATGTGACCCAAAATAAGTGAATATGGTATCTTCCATTAGACATGTCTCCTGGAAAAGAAAATCTTGCTGTTTACTTAGTGATTAAAAGAAAATTCCAAACTTAAACGGCCATTTTTTTACCAACTCACATTGCCGCACCATAGTTAGGTCAACTAAAGCTCCTAGTTTCGCAATGTCCAAGATAAAAGATAATAAATAAAGAAAAACGTGATTATTAAATATTTAAAAAATTAATGTTCTTCTAATGTCACCGCACCTTTAGAACGCTGCTTCTTGAAGTAAGGCAACATATAATTAGAAGATTTGGGCCATATCAACAAATACACAATAATACATTGAAACACATGCAATACTGACGCTAAGAAAAGCTTGGTATCTATTTAATAAAATATTTGTTAGTAAATTAATTTCTTTAATGTTAAAATTTATTGTAGTTCCACGACCCGTTATTGGTTTTCAAGCCACGCCGGTCACGTGACACTGTAACAATGTTTACTGTAAACTATTATACTTTTTTACTATAAGGATCCCTTGTCAATGAAAGTAGGAAGGTCTAATACCACAGTGTGATGGTCTAATACGTGGAGTTGTCGATCGGGTTTGCCATAGCTAACTAAAACTTGTTACTAGTGAAATCTGATCTGAGACTTTGGGTATTTTAGTTTGTATTTTACTATTTTGCAATAAAAGTAATTTCTTTATACTGCCTAGAAACTAATACTGGAAATTACATTACTAGGCTTTGTATGAAAATTTTATTGCATCATGTTTAAACATATTCACCGTAATATAAATTGGTATAAACATTGGTGTTCCTGGCTAGGCTTGGCATCGTCGTACGATCGACCTTATACCGTAAGGTAATCTTGGCAGTGGCTAAGTATGTAAATAATATTTTTATTCTTCCTCTAAGGTCAAAAACATATAGTCAATTTGAAAAAATAACATTGTCTGATTATTTCTTGATCTTAGGTTTAATAAAACCAAGTTTATTTTGATAATATATAGTATTTATTAAGATACTTAATAAATTATGTGAAAATATCTTAGTATTAATTTTGCAGTCCAAACCTGACCAGTTTTATTCATTTTTGTTGTAGAATCTCTTCTTTTTAATTTTTGAAGACATATTAGTAATTACGTGTAAAAGAATTTTGAAAACATATTTATCATTAATTAGATCATTAAAAAGACATAATATCCTTGGTATTCTAACATTTTAAATTACTATTTTATTTTATGATCTATATGACTACGTACTACAACTGCGGTTCTCTTGCTCCGTCTGGTCTACTGTACGGTATGGTTCTACCGGTGCGGAACGGGTATTGAAAAATAAAAGAGACCGCCGATACTGTCGCTTCTCTATGGTTATTATGGTTATTCTTCTCAGGTATAGGGGTCAACTAATAAAATTGTGGTGCTAATTAAAGATGGCCGAACAAAATGGCGGCCAAATAAATTGTTTGTAATCATAAAAAAACACCCTCTCAGGTTTTACGAATCTTCACGTTTTAGCATTCCTAGATGCCAAAAATATATGTTATCAAATCCGGGGATCCGTCTGTCGGTCTGTCTGTCAGATCGCAGCAGAGCTTAGAAACTACTATTCATAAAATTTTAGTCAAAAATTAAGGGTCATATGGGGATATACCTGACAATATTTTGTTAAAAATCTACTATGGCGAAACAAAATGGCGGCCTAGTGAAATGTTGGAAAAATTATTATTAAAAAACGTTTTATTCAGTTTATCTCAAATTATGCACAAACATCAAGTATTATTTTGGAATCATTATGGCGGCAAATTTGTGCCATAATTGTGATATAGAGATCAACTAGTAAAACTATGATACTAATTCCAGATACTGTAAATGTTTGTAATCTTGAAAAAAATCACTCTCTCAGGTTTACTACTTACTTGATTGACTTCAAAAATCAGGCTGAAAATACTGCTTATTAAATTAATTTTGTTTTTATTGTCAGAATTAGATGTGATATAGGTATACTGGTAAAGTTGTGGTACGAATTTAAGATGGCGAAAAAAAAGACAACAAATTAAAATTATTAAAAAACAACGTAAAAAAATCTTGTTCGATTGACTTTAAATTTTGCAGAAAAATTAAATGTGAAAATAGGAATCCATTATGATGGCACAAAGGGGCGCCCAATAAAATGTTTGAAAAGACAGTATAGGTATCATATATACTGTGACTATGTACTGAACTAAACACACTTCACTACTCCTAACAAATGGAAACGAGATCATAATGAGGGAAGTTTCGGGTAATGGAAATTTACCGATTTTTTGTTTCTGTGGTATGCGTTACTAGAGCCACTCACAAAATCCATTCTGTAGACGAAATCTTAGAAATACTACGTTTTCGCCTTAAGTCACGGTATAAGTAATTTTAGAGTGGTTTTTATTTATTTTTCTAAGTCGTTTTTTTGACTTAAAAATTTTTCCTTCTACATCTGATAAAATGATGAAAAGTTTACAACAGATTAGTCGACCTTTATTTCAGTAACTGGCTTTACAGTTTAATAATGATTGTATGATAAAGACCACCAAATTAATTTCGCAAAACCTGGCGGAATCGAAAAAACCCAAAAATGTTTACTTGCTTTTTGACCCCGAATTTAATTTAATTGTTCACAGAATCTTTTTAAAATTTATTAAAAATAATACTTATTGCATTTGAGTTACGTTAGATTAGATTGGGTTTGGTTTATTCGTATATAATAATTTAGTGAGAATTTAAATTCCTATTATGAAGGCTGAGGTTCATTTATCGGCTAAACGATATAAGTAGAAAGCATATTTTGTCTCTAAATTATTAACTGTTCTCCACAATTTTAATAACATATTCGCTGACAAACTCGAAGTATAAACGTTATCAAAAAGCAGTTAAATTTCCATTTCTCGAAACTTCACTCCTTTTTTATTTCATTTTATTAGGAACAATGAAGTGCTATGCCACATTTGATTTTTGGGCATAACTTAAAATAAAATTAATAAACAGTTATTACAGCAATTTTTTTAAGACCCCCATTTGTTCTCTTATGTTCAAATCGTACTAGTTTTCCCCTAATCACATTTAATTTTGCTGTCAATTGAATATGAAGATTTTTTACGTTGATTTTTTAAACATTTTATTTAGCCACCATGTTGTTTCGTCATCTTGAATTCGTACCACGACTTTACCAGTTTATCTCTATATCAGACTTAAAGCTTGCACAAAATTTGAAATTAATCTAATAAATAGTTTTTCAAACGTATTTTTTAAATGTTCTATTGGGCCGCCATTTTGTTTTGCTATCTGCTTAGCCTCATATCAAAGTGTTACCAGTTCATTCCTATCTAACACTTAATGTTTGTGCAAAACTTGAGAAAAATTCGATAATTAGTCTTTTAGTAATAATTTTTTAATGGTTCAGTGTACCAGCATCTTGTTCTGCCATATTAGATTGTTACAAAAATGTTTGACCAAAAAATTTGAAGTCAGTAGGATAAGTATTTTTTAAGCTATACTGCGAACTGATAGACAGAGCGACGGAATTGAAAAAAAAATGTTTTGGCATGTAGGACGCTCAAACATGAAGATATTTAAAACTTGGGTTGGTGATTTTTTTCATTAGTACAAACATTCTGTTTGGCCGCATCTTGGATTCGTACCAAAATTTTACCCGTTGATTTTTACATAATACTTGATTTTTGTGCCAAATTTGATAAGTAGCTTTTTAGTAACAGCTTTTTTTAATATTTCACTAGGCCAAAAATTTTTTTTCGCCATATTGGATTTTTACCAAAATGTTACCAGGTTATCCTAATAAGACTCATAATGTTTTGACCAAAACTGCACATGTTTGTGTTAGGTCCATGACTCCATGAATTTCTAGAAAGCAGTTGCATGGCATATAAAAAAAAACGATAGTAACAAGAAAGAAATTTTCAATGTCTTGTTATTTTTTTATTTAAAAAAAAATTATAAAGTCAACCGACGTATTTTGGCTAAAGATACGGGTCGTTCGCTAGACTAATGAGGTTTATGTCGGTGACCCACATCCACCTGTCACACTGCAAATATCATGTGATTTATGTGCAGCAGCAAAAATCTAGATTTTATATTAACGCAATATTATGCTCTTAAAGAATAATTGAATTTAAGCAAAATAAGTTATTACTAACTTTTATGCTTCAATTTTTCATTAGTATTGATATTGGAAAAAAAACTGCTCAGGTTTTTTGAATAAACATACAGGTGGGATCAGAAAGGAAGGAATCCTGAGTTTTTGCATTGCACCATGACCTGAAGGGATATAACTTTTGACTTTTGTTGAAAAATGACGTTTTTGACATTTCTTTTTAACAAAGACATAAACATAGAAACTTTTATTAGTCAGGTCGGAACCAAAAAATATGTTTTCTCGTTTTCAGATTTCTGACAAAACTGCGCTAAAACAATAAAAACCACATGACATGAAGAATTTTCGGATTTTCTTTATAATTTTGCTTTGTTTAACAATTTTTGGTAAAACCTTCTAAAAAGATACTTCTAGTGATAAGCATGCCAAATTTTAGAGTTTTTTTGTTTAATAGAACGGTTAAAAACTGCAGTTTATATTGTAAATTAAATTCTCTGTAATTTTTGTTCAAACCGGCCAAATTAAATGTTAATTTTTTTTAAATGTAGGTTTTTTTTATTCTCTTTAAAATGGTAAATGTATTTTTAAAATAGAAGATTCTATTTTTCGTAATAAAAATTATTTTTAAATTAAAAAAATATATTTTTTATGTTTTAAAGATTTATTTTGATAATACAATATAGAGAAAAGAGCGACTTCTAGATGAAAGCCAAAATATTACAAAAGCCTATTTTTTAATAAAAATAATTAATATGTTTTGTTTTTAAATAAAATAGATTTTATTTTAATTTAGAATATTTTTTGTTTAAAACTAGGACTTTATAACTATTTGGCTTTCCTTTTGAGTACTATTGTTTTTTTCTCTATATTTAAAAACCAAAATGTCAAAATTTCCATTTTGAAGAGATTAAAAAAAACTAAATTTAAAAAAATTAAATATTCAGATTCGCACATGATTGATTTGCAGTTTTTAAGCGTTCAATTAGATATAAAATTTGGTATTCCATACCCTACAGGAAACCCTATACAAAGGGGTGTCACAATTTCTAGGCGTTCCAGTTTTAAAACTTTAGAATTGGTTGATGAAACTTTAATTTTTTAAGAAGTGGAATAACAGCTTATTAGCGATGTATAAAGCGCAAAACGCAGGACTTACTAACAGTAAAATGTAATAACTTGAAGATAAAAGAAATGGTAAGAAAAATTAAAAATACCGAGATAAAAATAATATACCAGATAATTTTCCCGACTTCGTCAGTTTGCAATACAAGCTGCTCTACACACTTACACTTGCGTCTATTCCTTGTAGGAGATAAGTTTTGCTTCATATTAATTTGCAAAAGTTATTAATCAAATTTGTAAACATTTTCAAATAAGATATCAAATTCATATTTGAATGGTATTAGATGTATTCAGTTTTTTAAAACCTTTTCAATGAGCCCCCACAAGACATAGGTTGCTATTTAAAAATAAAAAGTGAGGATAGCTGGGGGTTAGAGAATTAAAGACGATTGTCTCAATTTATCACCCAAAACTAGGTTTAAACTTAAATCAATATAATTATATAAGCGTTCTCGCCATAACTTTCTCTTTAAAGAAATATGAATTTTATGCGTGACTTCCGGGTATCTCTAATTGGATTAAACTAATTATATTGTTTTTAAGATTCCATGGATTCAAAATGGAGTAGAGTACATTGCAGAATGCACGGGCAAACATACTACAAAAGACAAGGCAAAACTACACCTGACTGGGAAAGTTAAAAAGGTGGTTATTAGCGCGCCATCAGCTGATGCTCCTATGTTTGTCCTGGGCGTTAATGAATGTGACTATAATCCCAAGGAAAAGGTAAAATGTCTGCGTTGTTTTATCAGACAACCTTGGAAAATAGATGTCCTATACGAAAACTGATCTCCACATTTCTGTATCTTTAGATAATATCTATGGCTTCTTGCACTACAAACTGCCTAGCCCCCTTAGCAAAAGTAGTTCATGAAAAATTTGGAATAAAGGAAGGTAAGTTTTCAGATGCAATGAAAATAATTAACTTAAATGCAACCCAATATTTATTTAAATTAATTTATTCTATGCTATTATTGGTCGGCCATAGTCATATATAGCAAGGCATTAAAAAAATATATTACAAATGCAAAAACTACACACTAGTTTTTAGAATATAAAGAACTAATAATTAGAGATTCCTTTTCTACAATTCTTACCCTCTTGTGAAGTATTTAGTTATAAAATACGCAATTTAAAATAATCATATTTCGATGTAACCATGTAACCTGTTTTAGAATTAGAATTAACACACAAGTAAAAGAATCTTTTGTTATCTTGTTCAGAATTTAGTAAATTTTTACAATCCATACAACAATCTTGAAGAAAGTCTTAATTAGAGTAATTGGTAAAAGCACCGAACTAAACCGATCTACAGTAGCCTATGCTCAAAGTAAGGCACTAGCTTTTTTACGAAATTTTAACTCCGGGTAACTTTGTTAATTTTAATCGGATTTTTAAAAGAATATATATACGCTTATACAAAATTGTATCTAGTTATTTCAGAATCATTTTGAAAGTATATTCTGCTCACTAGGACCCTTTCTTTTTTTTAAAGATTTATTTGTACTAGGTAACTGAAACACTTATAAATAATAATAAAAATATTACAATTCAATTTTATCTATGTAGACTATTCAATATTATCTGACTGACTAAGACGTAGTATAAGTAGTAAGTATATATATATATATATATATATATCGGAAAAAATAAATCACATCTTATCTAAACATGATATACATGTCTGTCATAAAGCTCATAATTTATTAAAAAGTCTTTACACGCCTTTGAAAAGCAAGGTAATAAATAAAAAGAAATCAAATTTGGTGTATTCAATTCCTTGTCTAAATTGCTCAAAAAAGTATATTGGAATGACAACACAATATTTAGATAGTAGATTAAACGGTCACAAATATACAAAAAATGCCTCTACTGCACTCCACAAACACGAACTTTCAGAAAAACACGAGTTCAATTTTAAAGAAACACAAATTCTGGATCAGGAAACTAATTACCGGAAACTAACAATCAAAGAAATGATTCAGATTAAAAAGGAGAAAAATGCTGTAAATGATAAAAAAGATATCAACAACTTAAGCCAAATTTATCATAATTTAATTTCTAAGTAAGTTTATTCCAAAGAAAAAGCTATTCTCACATAACATCCTGTACATATAAATAGCAGAAACCCAAACATATATCATATATAAAATTTAAAAAAAAGGTAAAAAATTTATCATTTCTTATAAACTAACAGCATTCCAATGCTATAGAAATCACTGTTAATCTCGATTCCGTTTAGGATTAACATGTCATTTTCATACGTAGCAAATAAAAATTTTAATTTTCTGTTAAGTGTATTCTGTATATTGTATCTTGGTTTGTTTGTACCGAAAAACTATGTAATGTTTTTTAAGAAAATGTGGTTAAATTTGATAATTTTATGTTTTTTAACTATATATATGTGTCTTTTTAGGAAATAAATTTTCATATATATATAATATGGTGATATGTAAAATTATAGAACTGGTTTTATATTAACCTATACCCAAGAAAATACCGACAAAATATATATATATATATATATATATATATATATATATATATATATATATATATATATATATATATATATATATATATATATATATATATATATATATATATATATATATATATATATATATATATATATATATATATATATATATATATATATATATATATATATATATATATATATATATATATATATATATATATATATATATATAAATTATGAATTATTATGAATATTATTTCGAAATTGAATTTTTTACATATACATATTTAGGCAATTTGTCTAAAATTAATTTTTGAATAAAACAAGACAAGATAGATTTAAATTAACTAAATTCTAATTTATATCTATTGAGAATGGAGATATATGATCATATTTTTAAGACCAGTGAAAAAAATTAACTTTAGACACTCCTTGTTTCTTGGTTTCCTGAAACGTGAAAGGTAAAAACTGATTTCTATGCAGTTTTCGGATAGAATCTAGTAGCGGACACAGAAATATATAATAATTAGTTCTGACCTTTCTTAGAATCAGCAGGATAACAAAGATTTGAGATATACATAAAATTAAACTTAGAAAAAACAAATTTTACTAAATACAAGTAAACTCTAATGAAAATGAATGGCCAGGGTTACACAAATTTAATTTAAGTTGTCACAGAAAAATTGCAATTAATTATCCAAAACATTCTAAACTTTACTATGCTGCATGTCAAAAAGATGCTTGCGGAGACATCGTCCAAAATTAAATGATTCTTATATAATGATTTTTTAACTATTAAATATTTATTAATTAAATGTTGCATTTTCATCTAATAACTCAAAAATTCAAAAACTGCTCCTTATGTGACTTTTTCCGTAGAATTCACTGCCGATTTCAGAATAAGTATACGGGGTCAGGTCAAAAAGTTATCGGACACGCTTAAAATTCAAGAATTTCTAAAATTTTCTTTTGTGTCCAATTAGTAGGTAGTAGATATAGCTTATTTGTTTGGAACAAAAAGCAAAATGTCAAAAACTTTGCGATTATCAGTTTTTGATTGTTAATGAAATATTTTTCTTATTTTGGTGTTTCTTTTTAACTACATATTCTATTTAATTTACTGTCTTTGCAAAAATGGCTGTCGAAAATTATATAAATTTTGATATATTTGACGTTGATCTTCTTCAACAAGATGGTGCGCCAAGCCACAACATTGCGCTTTTAAGCGGTAACTTTGTTCAAAGATGGATTAGTACCCATGGACCTGTAAGATGCCCACTCGATCTTCGGATCTTTCGACCTTAGATTCTTTCTTATGGGGTTTCATGCAATATAAAATATATAAAACACGATATCACTCTGTAGCAGTGCTTCGCGCGGCAATGTTTCCGAAATTTACAAAGAAGGCATATGAACGCTACTAGAAGAATAACGAAAATATGCCAATTTTGCATAGGGGAAAATGGCCCGTCAATTTGAAAACCACCTTTGCTTTTTGAAAGTTTCTTTTTTCCCTAACTTAAGTTTTAAATAAGATATGTAATTATTGTTTTGTTTCGAGGAAAATTCAAAAATTTTATCATAATTCATAAATTGCTGTAATAAATAATTAAGAGTTGAGAATTAAAACAAATCATTTAAATTAAGTTTGAATGTATTAAATCTTTAGTATAATAGTTACTTACAAGAATTTTGTTTTTAATACATTTTAGCCATAGCCTACTACCTACTAATTGGACACAAGAGAATTTTAGAAAATCTTGAATTTTGGGCTTATTTTTCAAAATAACTGCATACATGTATATATTTTTGGAAAGCCCACATTATTCCTAATAAATATAAAGAATAATACAAAGGGTGTCCCGTTTATAAAAATAAAGTAGGGTCTATTGTGAAAGCGGCCTTAAATTCCACGGAAAATTTCATATAAGGAACAGTTTTCGCCTTTGGTAAGTTATCAGATAGCTGGGATACGAGGGGTGCATAAAAATGCATTATTTTAAAAACTGTATCTTAAAAATGAAAGAGGATATGAAAATTCTGTTGGCACCATCTTTAATTTCATAAAAAAGTAGTATGCTGTCGCTAAAACCGCAACCTTCTATCTTTAAAAATAAGGGAGATAGCCCGCTAAAGTGCCGAAAATGGGATACCCTGTACATAGCCAAACTTTCAGGGCTTAATACTGCTCATTTTAAGAAAAAAAGTTTATATAAATATATGGCCTAAAAAGCTCCGTTTAAATTAAGGGTGTTAAACTTAAAAAAAAATAATTTTTATTAATATTTGGAAATCCCTTTGTGCTTTATTGAAACTTGGTATGTAAAATAAATTTCAAAAATACTACTTTTTTCAAGTAAATGAAAATCGACTGAGCCACAGGTACGCCACTGTCTATTTTGAAAACTTATCACTTTTTCACAGTTAACGACTATAGGTGCTTAAAAGTGTCTCTTGTCTTTGTTTGGTATAATGGACCGTTTTTTAAATAAAAAAATCTGAGCAGGTTATCCTATTAAACTTTGGCAAAAAATAAGGATTCTTATTGATATTTGCAAAACCCCTTAAGGTGTTTTATTGAAATTTGGTATGTATAGTAAGTGTTTAAAGTTCTACTTTTTCCGATCAGAAGAAAACAGAATGAGGCACTGCCGTACACATGGGCAACCATTCCGGTTTTTGTATTAGTTACATGTGCAAAGGTGGGACCCGAGACCATTGCAAACCACTTTTTGTGAGATATTTAACACTTATCTGCCTTTTAATACTTGAACCTGTATCTCTCATACATAAAAAAACATGGACATTTGATAACTGAAAGGGCCTTTAATTAATCTCATAGGAAGACGTAGAAGAGTACGAACTGCTCAGATTCAGCAAGTCGTTCTTATTGAAATAGCAAAAAAATATGGATATAAATTCTCGAAATATTATCCATATACTAGTACGGCAAATTTTAATGAAGCAGAAACTGTATCCTTAGCACAAATAATGTGTTCAAGCTCTTTTGACTAGTAACTGTCCTAAAAGAGTTGCTTTCGGCATGTGGATACAAAATAAAATTATGAGCGCAGGATTTTTATCCCAGGTGTCTTTCCCGTAATGCAAACATGAACTTTTACAATAATCACACATGGGCCGAAGACAGTCATCACGCAATAACTGATAACCACTTTTAAGAGCAATTTTCTTTAAACGTGTGAATTGGAATTGCTGGAGATTTTCTAATTGGGCCTCATTATCTTCTTAGTTATTATTAGATGTCTTTGTTTTGGGATCACCTGAAATCATTCATTAGTATATGAAACACTAGCGCAAAGTAAGGGGGATTCAAGAAATAGAATACAAGAGTCATGTGTTATAATAAGAATAACCATGGCATTTTCGAGCGAGTCCACCAATCGATATTAAGGCGCGTAAATGCGTGCATTGTGTCGAAATGGTAATTTTCAACAGTACTCTAATTCTTTTCTATTCTTTCTCTATTCTTCGGTTTCTTAACTATTAGACATATTATAAAATAAACTTTTTTCTATTTTATGAAATAAAATCCATTCTAATTTTTAGTTTCTCTTTTTATGTTGTAAAAAGTACGATTTCATTTTATCTTGTGAGCTAGTATTCTAACAAGAACTAGAACGTTTCATACACAATGTTTTTTTCTGGTTTTACTGAAACATATTATATACATTTTTAAGTTTTTATTCACAGCCGTAGCATGTTTTAGTTTTTGCAAATAGGATAATTTGCTCAGACTCTTTCATTTCTTTTGCAAAAGCAATTCATTCTAGCAAAAAACTTTAACTTAAAATAAGATTTAAAAATAAACAGTGGCGTACCGTAAATTTGCAAAAATAAAAACCGGAATGGTTGCCCTTGGCTTCTGGTCAAAAAAAGTAGCACTTTAAACACTTATTTTACATACCAAATTTCAAAAAAAAATTCCTTAAGGGGTTTTGCAAATATTAATGAAAATCCTTATTTTTTGAAAACTTTAATAGGATTACGTGCTCAGATTTTTTTATTTTTTTGGAAACAGTCCATTATACAAAAAAAAACCCTTAAGTACTTCTGGTTGTTAAATGCAAAAACGCAACCAGTTTTTTCGGTATTAATAAAAATCCTTTTTTTTAAATTAATACCCTGTAATAATGTCTCGATAAGGGAGGTTTTTAGGATTTATGTTTATTATTTCTCAAAATGACCCCCAGCAATCAGCCTTGAAAGTTTGGCTATATACTTAATTAACCCCTGTAAAATTTTTAATGGGTCTCATTTATATTTTTATTATTAGTCCGTGATTTTCTCGTGCATATATCTTTTAATGGATTCCATACGGAAACTCTATTACTGTATAATCAACGTTGACGTAAGCTGCAGAAAACAGAGATCTTGTATCTCATAAACAACGAGATTATGAATATTTTGTTGACGGCAATATAGCTTCTACAAAAATGTAGCAGTATCGTGCAAACCCTAAGACTATCTTTACCAATAATCGAGTAACTCGAAATACAGTCACGCTTACTTCTTTACAAATTCGTAACATACTGTGTATACAATGTGAAGTCTTTTTTTAGTAAATTTCCAAATAACCACTTTTTCAAGCTCACATTGCCTTTTCGAGTTTTCTGGTATTAAAAAATCGGTAAAACATAATTTATTAAAAACAACTCCAACTTCAGCATTTGGTAAAAAAAAAAAGAAAAATGCTATTTTCTTCAGGGAAGTGACCTAGTAAACAGAATATGCATTCAAAACGATTCTAAAATTACTTTTGCAAATTTTTCTTTTCAATTTGGTATTGTAGTAAGTAAAATTCTCAACCTGTAGTAAACACAAAACATCTGAGTCAAAATGTATGCGAATTCAAAACTAGATAATTTCTTATCAACGAAAATAATCGGATTAAAATTAACAAAGTCACACAGATCAAAACACCGAATTTCAGTGTTTTGATCTTGTGCAGTAAAGATCCTTAAAAATGCCTCGCGCACTTTCAGGCGAAACGTCGGGAAGTAATTTTATTAGTCACGACAGAATCGTCCGAGCAGCTTTAAGATAGAGGTTGTTAAACTTTGCTCAAATCCTATAAAAAGAAAATACATAGAAAAATCATGATAACATAAATTAAGCTTAGGTTGAAAATTTTTCGGAAATAACGAACGGTAGTTCTGCTTAAATCTTATTTATCACCAAGCAACGTTTCGATGCCTTTATTGCATCTTCTTCAGGCTAAAACAATCATAATTTCACATACACGAACAATTACATCAGACTAACAATTTTTTATATATTTATAATAAGGATGGTATAAACCTGGTTACTCACCTACGTAACTGTTTAAGATTTTATCACTACATTAGTTACAGCAATCATTTTGTTACAAAGTGGTCTCAACCATGGAAAATGCAGATATTATTTTTAAATTATTACTTAATTCTGTATGTTCAATAACCATGCCGTGTCAAATATTTCTAAGATGTATCACTAATTATTAGTTGATATGGACATAGCTGCCTATGATTATTATTTTATTCGAAGGATTATGAATTTTCTTTTATTAAAATATGTAATTTCCTGAGCCTGAAACAACCAGGCAACCCCGCTCAGAAGAACGTAACTCCGCCCCCAATCTAAAAGGGTAAAGAAGCCGTACCACATCATGCTAAAGACAAAGACAACAACATCCGTTACTGTTGGTACCGCTGGGCTAATTTTCTTAGAAATATTTGACACGACATTGTTATTGAATATACAAAATTAAGTAATAATTTAAAAGTATTATCTGCATTTTCCATGGTTGAGACCACTTTGTAACAAAATGATAGTTATTAGAAAAAACGATAAATTAGAATTTGATATTTATAGGAAATTTACTAATACTGATAGGTATATAACATCCGACTCATTTCATTGCCGTCAACACAAAATGGCAGCATTCCATTTCTTAACTCACAGGTTAGTCAATTTTCCATTAAGTAAAGAACGTTTTAACAAAGAAATGAATCGGATTAAAAATATAGCTAAAAGTAATGGATATAATAATAATAATTTTGTACATAAATTAGTAAATAGACATAAGCATAAGAAAATGTTAAAAGATGCCACTACTGTTCAAACACCTGAGGCTTCCAATAAGTTCATAGTAATCCCATATGCACCCAGATATACGAGAGGTCTAGAAAAAGTATTTAAAAACGTAGGTTTTAGAGTAGCCTACAAAACGGAGAACAGTTTGAAAAATCTGCTTGGAAACCCCAAAGACAAAGTCGACTTGAGGGAGAGGAGTGGCATCTATGAAATTAGCTGTAATGACTCCGATCTAAAATATGTTGGGCAAACTAAATACTCCATAAACATTAGTTTTAAAGAAGACATGGCACATTTAAGATACGGAAGAAGAGAAAAGTCAAGCGTTGCCCAACATGGTTTGGAAAACAATTACCGAATAGGAATAAATAATCTTAAGTTGATTAAAAATGTATCTAATAATAGATTATTGGGTGCATTTGAGAGTATAGTAATAGTTAAATGTGGTAAGAAAGCACTAAATAAAGACAGAGGGCCTATTCCCTATAGTCCGCTCTATTGTTTACTTGACAACGGTGCAGTCGGGTGCAACCAAGTGTTATCACATTTACCTATAAATAGTTAGGATAAGTTACTTTAGTTTATATCATCTGCTGATGATGCTAACTTGGTTAGCAAAACGCGCGTCCACAACGTAACAAGTTGTGGTGTAGTGTGGTTAGAACCCTTGTATTTTGATCTATCTTCCACCACAGGTTCCAGTGTTAGGACTTAACATGTTTCTTTAAAAGAGTGATTTTGCGAGCATTTAAAATTATTTATTACTATCGCTTGAACATCCGGTACATCAGAAAGAAGTTTTTGAATTTGCGACGTCAAACAACATTTCTTATAGTCAGTGGCGTATCGTGAAAATTGGCATGAAAGTGATTTCAGAATGGAAGAAAAAATCTTTATAAACCTCACGATTAAAAAAAAAGGTTCTCACTCCCGTTCGATGAGAACAAGCCCTTATGGCTCCCAGGAAAAAAACTGACGACTAAAAAGAAGTTATCGCATTTTACTCTTAAAATATTTCAAATAATATAGGGATCTTTCAACGTTATGGGGGATTTAAACCTCAACCCCTCCCCAGGGTACGCCTCAGCTAAGAATAACCATGTCACAGTCTCAAGTTAGCAACTGTATTATTTTAAATTTTTATATAGAGATAGTTATAGCCTGTTTCAGAAATGTATAAAGTGATAAAACCTGATTAGGAATGCAAAAGAACTACAGGGTGGCCCACCAATGTATGTCACTTCCATAGTTTAGCATTGATCTCATCGCAAAATTCTTTCTTTTCATGAAGTGCAGCGAGTATCACTCAGTTTTGGGTTAATTTATGCGTTTTGCCTATTGTTATCCGTTCATAAACACTGAAAATGGTACGCCAATGGCGTGCGGTTGGATGATTGTAGAAATAATTTAAATTTGACGAAATTGTATTTTAACAAAATAAACATTATATATACATATGTACATAATATATATATATATATATATATATATATATATATATATATAATATTACAACAATTAAATTATAATAGGTAAAATTCTTCGTCATCTGAGGAACTGTCATCACTTCTTGACAGTATAATTAAAGAGTCGACAGTCTAATCGATCAGGTTGTCAAGATCCCACATTTTCTCCTCTTGTTTATTCATATACTGGACTGATTTTCGCCAGTTTTCTGGTGTCATTTCTTTAATTGCTTGATCAAACAGCAACTTAACATATTTCATTTTAAATGTCGTGTTTTGACTTCCTACAAATCCTTTCTTTTGCGGCCATGTAAATAAGCAAATTCTGTTCAAACTACCTTTGATAGTTAGTCAGTCGATAATTTCTTGTTTTCTCCAAGATGTAGTTGGTGTCTTCTCTAGGCGCCACTACCGAATCAGCCGGAAGATATTTTATCGTTTCACCAAAATAGTCTTCGAAAACATTCGAATTCACATGAATCTATAGCATGGTAATCTCCCGTCCGACAGGACTAAAAAGTTAGCAAATCTTCTTCTAAAATTCCCTCTTACAATGAGTGCAATTATTAGTATCTTCCCTTTTCCCGAAGGCACTTTAATACCCGTTGACAGGCCTTCGATAAAAGCTTGGCGGGTACTGGTTATATTTTTGTCTTGACACATTTTTTGTACTATATAACTTTCATTGATTCACATCTTATCAAGATAAAAAAAATTTCTTTTGCCCCTTGCAGTACTGCTTTATACTTCTCAAGTATTTTCGTCGCCAGCAAACAACTATTTCATCCTTTTCCAGTAAAAGTGCTTTTCGGTTTTGCATTTCCCAGGCAAAATCTATATTTCTCCATAAGAGTTTTCTAGTTATCAAAGGAATACTGACATCTTGGCCAAGCCTCATCAAAATTTTATCTAGAGAGGGCATTTCTTTTTTAAAATAAAAAGAGTGAACTTTTCTTTCTTTTATTCACTAAAGAGGTTTAAATTTAGACCAGGTCTAACGTCACACTTGCAAGTTTAAGATGACATATGCAACAACGGAACAAATAATTTATCTAAATATCACAATTGTAAAATATGACAGTGACAAAAGCAAAACAACTGGCGAACTAAGAATTTTAATTTTCATGGCAACTAGTCCTGATCTAGCTCTTAAACCTTATTAGTAAATACGGGGGTAAGTGTCTTTATCAAGGACTTTTGCTGGTCTTCCTAGAATTTTCTCAGGAGGTTCCAGTTCCACTTGACCTGCTACCTTTCTCTCTCGTAATAATTTGAAAACGGTGGACTTTCCAATTCCAGTTACTTGGGAACATCGTTTAACAATTTCTTGCACAGTAAAACTAGGGTAATCGTGTTTTATGCAATCGTGTACATTTAAAATAAAAACTTTTTCACTCACTGATAGTAGAGAATTATTAGAATATCTTTTCGTTGGAGTGAATGTCGCCATTTTATTAATATTCTTATAATACTGTTAATAATAAAGGTGGTGATCATGAAATAATCTCTAACTATAGGCCAGTATCGGTCTTGCCTATGTTCACAAAAATCATTGAATTGTGCGTGAACAGCAGACTGCAGTCATACCTCAATCGACTGAACTATCTTTCAAATGGGCAGTATGGGTTCCGAAAATCAAGTGACACCGAAATTGCTGTGAGAGATCTAATTAGTGAAATGCAAGTAACAATCGACCAAGGACACATATGCGCATTAGTATCGTTGGACTTGCGAAAAGCTTTTGATACTGTTAACCACTCTATCTTGTTACAAAAGTTAAATTCTTTGTGAGTGAGGGAAGTGCCTCATGACGGGTTCACAAATTACTTAGGTGAAACAAGGCAGTTTGTTGCCTTAAATAATGCTAAAAGTGCATACCAAACTGTGAAGTGTGGCATGCCTCAAGGATCAGTCTTGGGGCCGACCCTTTTCCTTATTTATGTCAACTCTATATTTGATTTAAATCTAAGTGGTAAAATTAAGTTGTACGCAGACTATACTACTATAATGCATTTTGGCAGGGATAAAAATGAAATTAGGGGAATTATTAAAAAAGACTTAGAACTTTTACTAAGTTGGTTAACCTCACACAAACTGACTGTAAATGTTGAAAAATCATCGTTCATGTATGTCGGTTCCAGGAGCCATCATGAAGATCAGTCAATTTCTGTCGGGCCTTATCACCTTAGGTATAAAAATGAAACAAAGTTTCTTGGACTCTTAATTGATGAAAAGCTTTCATGGAGCAGACACATACAATATGTGAGAAATCAGGTCTCATTATTTGTGGGTGTTCTGTATCGCATAGGTTACTTACTAAAATTAAGAATTCATAAGCAATTGTATTTTTCACATATTTATAGTCATCTTCATTATCTTATTTCGGTCTGGGGTACTGCCAATAATATAACAACACTAAAGCCCCTCTATGTGATGCAGAATAAAGCCTTAAAAATGTTTTTAAATTATCATATAGATATTCCACTGAATTGTTAAATTGTTAAGTCCAAAAAGAATGTTAAATCTGGCTAATATTTATAGATTTAAGGTATCATTATATATGTATCACATAATTAATAGAAATAAGCGCTCTCTCCTAAAATTTCAAATAACTAGCTCATTACATGATCATTTTACCAGACATTCGAATAATATCTACCTTCCACTATTTCACACAAAAATGGGACAAAACTGTATCCTCTATAAAGGCTTAATTTTATGTAATAATGTTCCAGCAAATATTAAAAATACAGAAAATGTAAATAGTTTTAAGCGTAAGATAAAACAATATATACTTAAAAAATATTAAAACGGATAAAATATTATATGTGTAAATCAATAATGTAGATGCATGATTCCTAGTATAAGATCATATTGTAATCTTCTTGAAGTCAATAAATGTCTAAAACAGTAAAAAAAACAGTATGACGTAACTGCAAATACTAACATGTTTAAAACACAATTAAGAAGTATTTATTACCTGCCTCCATGAACTAGCAAAGTCTACTGAATAAATATGATTATTCAGTAAACTTTGCTACTAGCCTATTATGTACACATTGAGCAATAAATGTAATCTATAGGTAATAAAACCTCATTAGGTATGCAAAAGGACAGGGCAAAAGAACAGGGATTTAAATGGATGTTTATTATTATTTCTATAAACAAAGTTTACCTACGCCTATGGACAATCCCGAAATTCAGTCAAACTGAACAAAATTCTCCTTTTTATTACCTTATTATATATTTCTGAAACAGCCTATAGGTATAGTAATATCGAACATGCAAATATACTTATCAAAAAAAAGGCCAAAGGCGTGAACCTTTTTCAGGGTTCATATCCCCTTATAATCAGGATATAATGTAAAGCGTTGAAAATAATAATTTACCAAATGAGTTATAGCCGATTATACTTTACCAATGTTAAGAAGTGCCTTGCATTACGAACAAAACCAGTGATTTCCGATATATTTATTTAGACAAAATAATTTATGGCGCCCAACACACAGCTGATCCTACAATTTATAGGTTGGGTTCAAAGACTCTTCTGTCTGTATTTAAAAAAAACTATTGTGCTGTCACCGATGATGGGGTTAATAAGTTCTTTTCCAATATTCCTCACTTAGCTGGTACAGCGCACATTGCCAAACCAGCTCTACTTCACCGGTTTTTAAATCATCTGCAACCCGTTTTTCATACTGATGTTTTGGCCTGCCCATATCAACTCAATTGCGTTGAACTGATTATGTAGTGGCAGACGCAAAACTTCGTGGCCATGCTGACGTAACATCTGATCCATCCCATATTCTTTTGGGTGTTGGTGTCTTTTTGTCATTACCAGGAACACTGACTTCAGAGTGTTCGGCAAAGGATTTAAGTATTTTTTTTGAAGTCAATCAATAATCTCATATTTTTCCATGGGGACGTCGCGTCGGTTGCTTATTAACAACACGGGAATGGTACGAAGCTTTATCTAAAACTATTATAAATTGTTTTAAAGCATGATTAGATATATTTATAAAAATGTGCATTATTTAATCTACTAAACGGATAATTGGGATAGTACAGTGGTTCCAAGCCAAAACCGAAATATTTGCAAATATTTTAAATCCTTCGCTTCTTTGGTACATACGTAAATACCTAAATGTGTAAAATTTCGGCTTTCGCTTAGAAACGCATCTTATTCTCTCCTATTCGTTCAATAGATTTCATACCAATTAAATATGGTTCTTCTAAATTGGATATTAATTGTTCTTCGATCAATCAATTTTTCAAATAAATGGCTGCCCATATTATCGTCATAATTAAAGTTTTTTAAAGTTGATGAGAAGATCAAATTTACTCCTGGTATAAAACCCGTTGAAGAACCTGGATGTAAGATAATAAATCTTTTATCCGAACCCCAACGGCGAATCATCCAGCCACGATTTTGCTCCACTATCATTCGAAAAAATCCACGTTTCGTTTAAAAATAACCACATGTATAACTTTGAAATTTGGTTCTGAATGTAGTTTTTAAAAATTGTACCCGCTGACTAGCAATTTCCGGCTTTTCACACAAGTATCTTCTGTTGCAATCCTTTCTAAATCGAAATCCCAAACTTTTTGCCCCTTTGGACAATTAATTTAGCCCAATATCCAAAAAACCCGTTGCTTCTGACCATAGATATATAACTAAGAAGTTTATGCTTCTGACTTTTACGTAAACCCACGTAGAGTGATAAAAGTAAGAATAAATCTTTAAACATAAAAATTAAGGGATTTTTCAATATCATCTTTTGGACTTGTAAAAAACTTATTCTTATTCACCCTATTTATTGTTTTTTTTTATAAATAAGGTAACACGAAAAAAGCCTACTGTTCTTATGTTTAAAGGTTTTTTCGGCTTTTTTCTGTTTTATGATTAACCCTCTAAGTGGATACCACAATATAAATGAAAACTTTGTGCAAACAACTGAAGTTTATCTCTTTAATTAGACAAAAAAAAACAAATGTATGATTATTTTATTATTTAAAGAATATGTTTGAGCTTGTCAGTCTTTCCTTATGCTCTGTGTTTGTTTTAGAGGTAGTCTTTCAAACTGTAAAATCTAGTTACTATGTTTTTTTTTTCACGTTAAGGGCTGGTATTTTCATGTCCGTATAATTTTATTCGGTAGATATTTTCCATGGTTACAATTGTCCCAATAATCGTTTCCACGGTAAATATTCGAAGAATAAAGTTATTTAGGGATGAAAATACTGGCGCTAAATGTTTTTGTTTTTACATTCTGTGGAGGTTAAAATACTTTTTTTGTTTTTACATTTTATCTGCATATTATTTTGTTTTTTTTTTCATATAAGACATATAAGACAAGGGTAAACTCTCTTTAACTTAAAAATATGCAACTCTAGTTGGAACTCTGACTAAGCTTCGCGACTGATTAGGTAATAATATGCATTCTATTTTAAGACTTTTGTAATACTTGACAATAATAAAAAGTATATTTTAATTAGTTTAGTTTTATTAGATCCCAAAAACTTATCAGAAAACAAAGATCGGCTTTTTGAGAATCGATTCTTTCGCAACAGGAGATCGATTATTTTAGTTCTGATCTAGATCGATCCCTAAAATCAATTCTTTTTAAAAAGATCGGCGTACCTAATAGGAAAGTAGTATTAGGTTAACCAAAAAAAGAGGCAATGACTCCAAATCAGAACCTTGCCCTGGGCGCCAATCTTCCCAGAGCCGACTCTGATAGCATAACGGACATAAAAATATTTTTTTAACAGTATGGCTCCCAACGAAAATCAGGAGTCAACAGTGCAATTCAGTGCCGGTCTTGATATTAGCCAGAGGAGTAATTGTCTCTGTAATTCCATTTGGTGAAGATAATATTTTTTATGAATTTGACAGAATCCACTTTTCCATAAAATTAGGCATGATAATTTAACAATATTTAATTGTTTTCAGGATTTATGACGACCGTTCACGCTGCAACATCCATACAACACATTCTTGATGGTCTGTCACATAAATCCTGGCGACATGGAAGATCAGCTATATTGAACATTATTCCAGCATCCTCCGGAGCAGCCCAAGCAGTCGGAAAGGTGATACCCGATTTAGACGGCAAAATTACAGGTATATATAAAAATGATAAAAATGTACTTGTCGGAATTACTTGTAACCTGGAATAGTATAGGATAAAGAATAAAAATATTTATTTAGAAACAAATTTGGAATATCACTAGGGTCCGGAATTAGTCTTTCTGATATTTTTTGAATTTCATCAAAGGTATCTTTTGTATAGAAATTGAGATAATGCACTAAAATTATTCTTAGAATATACGTTGTGTCTGACGTTACCTGAAGAAAAATGTTACTTTTTAGTTCCCTCGTAAAAGGGGATAAAATCATCCTGCGAGATTTTTGTATAGAGATAGTGAAATGTAAAAAATATTACTAAAAACTCCTTATCCAATTTATCTCAATTTTTTTACAAAAATCAAGTATTATGTAGGAATCAACTGGTAAAATTTTGGTGTGAATCTAAGATGGCGTAACAAAATAGCCGCTTATTAAAAATTAAAAAATCAGTCTGAAGACTATGTAATGAACCAATTTGAAATTGTGTGCCATAACTAATTGTAGTATAGAGAGAACTAGTAAAACCGTGGTACTAATTTAACATGGCTGAACAAAATGGCGGCCAAATAAAATATTTGTAATTGTGAAAAAACCACCCTCTCAAGTTCTTAATGTTTTAGCGTCCCTAGATACCAAAAAATATGTTTTATCATTTCCTCGGTCAGTATGTCGGTTCGTCTGTCTGTCAGTTCGTACCATATCATAAAAACTACTTCTCAGATTGAAAAATTAAATGTGATATAGGAATAAACTGGTACGAATTCAACACGACGCGACGTAACAAAATAGCGATGTGGGTCAATGTAAATACTACTGAATTTATTTATTATGCCGGAGAATCAAGCGGGTATAGGTAGAAATTGTTATACAGTATGTTGCCTCTCTCGAAACTCTTAAAAATAACATAAATTCTTAAATTAATAAATAAAAAAAAAATTTTTTTCGCGTATTTTTTTCACACTCAATTTTTTCGGGAAATTTCAAACTGAATTTTTAAATTTTAAAATTTTTAAATTTTTAAATTTTAAATTAATTTTTAGATTTTAAAGAAATTTTAAAAAAATTTTACTAAAGATAGAATTAATTTTCAAAAACGCATTTTTAAATTCTTTAAAAAAAGTGCACCAAGTGGATATTTTGATTTAAAAAAAAATGGTTATTTAATCTAAAAAAGAAGATGTTAAGTTATGCTGAATGGCACTGTGCACTTAATCCGAAAAGCAAAGATTTTTTTAGGGTCTAAAGAAATTTAATAAATGGCAATCTGAATAAAGTTCACTTGTCTAAATTTAATGTACAGGTCATTTATAAAATCGTGTTTAAGTAGATATAAAATAAATTCTAAACAACTTTTTATAATTAAAGCTTTTTATAATTATTTTTTGTGTATGTTAACAATAAAAGTATCTTATCCTATCGTCAACATCGGGAGATACCCTGTATACTTTTGTCGGTCGAAACTACCAACACAACACTACAAAAATAATTGAAATTACTCCAAATACTCTCCCTCTCTTTTGATTTTATGGTTGGGTTTATTAGCTACTTTTTGACTTTAAAATCGAGCTTTTTTAGCTGAATTCTGTTGTTTTTTAGCCGAAATTTGAGTAACATTTTTTTCCGAAATTTACCTAAATAATTTCTCATTTTTTGCCTTTCCTTTATTTATATAATAAATCATCAATTGTTTCAAATTAAGTAGAAATAGTATTGACAGAGCCAATTAGTGTAAGAATTTATAAGCCAAGAGGGAATGCAAAGATAACAAATCATGGTATGACGGTTGGTAGGGACAAAAAACACTTGCAAAGGGACTTTTACTGTTAAAAGAATCTAAGATGGGCATGTAAAACACGCGCCCTTTCTTGAAACTAAAAATTTCGATTTCTACAAATATTTTTTTTATTATTTTTTAGTTTGGAAATGTATTTTACTAAGAAAATTGATTAAAGGGTTCATGACGTAAAGAAAAACACTCATGAAAATACGTATTTATAGGTAGAAAGAATATGTTTGTTTAAAGTGGTCAAGTAATGGCTGCTAGGAAATTTGTTTAATTTTAATTTCTATCATGGCGGATCATAAAAAGCTTTGGGCTATTTTTAAGCAAATATTCCTTGAAATTGGCCACTTTGTAAGCAAATATTTATCCAATGGCAATAATTTTCAAATGTAGCCAAAATCTAGCAACATTTATTAAAAATTTGTCAGTAAAAATGCCTACTTAGATTGCCTTTAGTACTCGCGAAAAAATGGCTAATTTAAGACCCAGGACCAGCGTGACAAAATTAAACGACCTTCACCCCAAGATGGCGTTTTTCTATGATATGTGGTGGAATATTTAATCTTTTTATTAGACATTTTGAATGGTAAATAATATATATTTCGTTTTTCTAAATATATCCTCAGTTTGGTTAAGTATAGTTTTATAGGTTGTAAACGTAAATTTGAAAATGTGGCATATTTTGGCAATATTATAGCAAAAATAACGAAATAAAACTACCCAATTTTAGCTTAATTTTGAAACAAAAATTTGATAATAAATGCTATATTTTTTTCTCTCAATTTTTGTTGTCTTAAAATGTTATAATCTGACATTCTTATATAGCTATTATTACTAAAATAAACTTAAATACTTGCTAAAATATATTTGGTTGGAATTTGGGAAAAATGCCTATTTATGAATTATATTCTGTCCTCGATTTCTATTGATTAAATATGCCATATTCTTGCATTTTAAACAGCTATAATTTAAATTCAATAATTACTAGAATATATCTGGTTATATTATGACAACAAAATTGACAGATATTTCTACTTTTTGGCCATCCTATATTACAAAAAAAAGTTGGAGTTTTAATTACCCCATAAAAAATATTTTTTGGCCACGTAATTGTGCTATAGCCTATCTACATTAAAAACTGCTACTTTTAGAGTCAAAAATCTAATTTAAAGCTAGCTTTCATGGCTAGAAAACGAACCAAGATTAATTTGCCAAAAATTGATAAATCTTTGGTTTTTGTATGTCTTTTATGGCTGTTAGACAAAAAAGCTCATCAGCTAATTTGTGTTACTTGGGAGTGCAACAGTAGAGCTACTAACTCTTTAATAATTTTATTTGTCCGTATTCTTCTTAACTAAGTTTTTAGGGAAACTTCTACAACTAATGTAAAGAAATGAAATGATAATAATTGGTAAGAAGCAGGAGGATCTTATGTAGCAGGCGGGATTGTATCGCATATATCCCATCTCGCAAAATTTTTAGAAAATAAGTCTCGTCTTGGCTCGTAATTTGTATTCCTTATTCTCGTCTCCCAACAAAAAAGCTATACGAGAGTGACACCCTAGGTAGAACTTACACAAGTCTTTTACAGAATACAGATTTTTTGTAATGGAATCACCTCGCCAAACATCATTATGAGTATAGAACGAATTGATGAGTCTAATTATGTTTTGGTTTGTTTTATTTTGTAAATTTCGGTCACTTCTTCAAAGGCGTTTACTTCTTTTCCAAAATAAGTAGTATACAAGGTTGGGTTATAGTATCCTAATACAGTATACTTAACTCTTCGAAAATTGAACTAGTTCAATGTTCAAAGATTTAACTAATCACCAGCTTACGTATCAGTAAAAATCGGTAAATTTCCCGTTACCCACAACTTTCCTCGTATAGAATTCGACTACTTACAACACAGTCTATATATCCGCATAATTATTTGGTAATAACTTTATATAAATCATACAAACTGTAATTTATTTCTTTTTTTATTATTTTTTAATTTATATATTTGTTATTATTATTATTATTATTTATTTTTCATAACATTATTTACGCCGTTTACAAAAAATAAATTAAGTCCATATATTTTTTCCTCCATAAAAGGTTTTATTCCAGGAATTGAAATTTTAACGAATATTTAAACATTTCATATGCCATTTTGTTCCGTCATTATAGAGTTATACAAACATTTTACCAGATTATCCTTATGTCACACTTTATTTTTGCCCAAATTTCGAAGTCCATTCCGTAAGTAATTTCAAAATAATTTGGTTCTACCTTTCGTGGGGCCGCAATTTTTACTATCATACCGGATTTTTACCAAAATTTGAAATCAATCGGATAAGTAGTTCTTGAGCTATGCCGCGTTCAGATAATAGACCATAAACTGACGGAAATGGAAGAACATGTTTTTCGGGGTGCAGGGACCGTAAAACCCAAAGATCTGCAAAAACTCGGAGGATGATTTTTCCACGATTACAATACTTTCCTCTTAAGAGGGATGCAAAAATAAGAAATAATAAATCATTTTTTGTTGCAGGACTGGCCTTTCGAGTCCCAGTAGCTATCGCGTCAGTGCTAGATTTTACAGTCAGGGTTTGTAAATGTACGAACATAGGAGATATAAACGAAGCTATTAAAGATGCTTCTCAATGTTCGATGAGCGGAATTCTATGTTATACAGAGGAGAAAATGGTTTCCAGTGATTGTATAGGTATTTACCTTTTAGTTGAATACTTTTAAAATTTTTATACATTTACCTTACCTGTACATAATAAGAACGTTGTTTTCTCTAGCTTCTACAGCAAAAGATATTTCAATCAACTATTATCAAGAACTGTAGAAGAGAAGTTCTGGTGAAGATTCAGAATAACTGTGCTTAATTATTGGACTTATTAGGAAAAACACACTACATTTGCACCATAAATATGTTTCTGGAGTTTCCTATTTCTCCAATTTCCATACCGCAACGTTGTCAGATTTTCAGTTTTTCTGCAAACTAAACAAACTCTTTTTTTTAATCAAATGATATTTTTTTTAAACGAGATTTATTTTCCGTATTTTCTTAAAAATAACTCCAAAGTTACAAATTTTTATCTGGATCCGTTAAATGTATTAAATGTTTTTAAAAATCCATCGACAAATTCGGAATTAAGAAACGACAACTGAATAATTTAATAATTAACGAGATGTTGAAAATTCCGTCGTTCCATAGCTTGACAATATCCTAAGCAGTCAGTAATTACCCGAATAGTGTTCTATTTCATCTCTAAAGTCCATTAAAACTTCAAAGTTTTCGGGCTTCGTTTTAAACACAGTCGTTTTCAAGTAACCCTAAAGGAAAAAATCTAGCGGACTTAAGTCCGGTAACCTTGGAGGTCACTTAACAACCCCCCTTCGCCCAATCCAAAGTCCTGAAAGCGTTGTGTTTAAATAATTTATAATAGCAGTTGCAAAATGCGGCAGTGCCGCATCCTATTGGAACCATACATCCCAAAAACTATTAGGGAAAAATATCGTTTAATGCTGGAATAATTTGGCTCTTCGACAGCTGCAGATAAAGTGGGCGAGTGAGTGAAAAACGCGATTACTTATTATACCAGCCTACACATTAACTTTCGTGAGAAATTGCATGTAGGCCTCCATCATCCAATGTGCATTGTTTGCAGACCATTACTGAGAATTATGCCTATTCACAAAACAGTTTAGACAAAATGTGGCCTCATCTGAAAACAGAATTTTACTGGGAAGACTTGCATAATGCAACAGAATTCTACTGGGAAGATTTGCATAATTGTATAGGCAAATTTCGTTCCCCTATCTGGTCTTCTTCAAATAACTCTTAAAGAAGATATATTTTGTAGAATCTGTACTTATTCCGTTTTAAAATTCTCATAACAGAAGACTGGAGAGAATTGGTGGCCTACCGGATGTTGTGACCTAGCAACATCAAAATATTTATTCTTTCTGTTTCTGTCAGATTGGCAGACATAATTTTAAAATGCCTTAATTCTGAAAGTTGCTGTTTAGAAGACTTTTAAACTTGACTGTGGCAACTCATGACATAATCGTTGCTCTTACAGGTATTACCTCTGAGTATGAGACAAGGTATTTTTCTATTTGACTTTGCATTTACTGTTGTTTTTCAGAAAGGGATCAAGATACAAATTTGCAATGTTTGAGTTATACTAAGGATAATACGGCAAAGAAATCACGCTTGAAAAAAAAAGTTTGGAGGAAAACTAAAAATCTGACAATGTTGCGGTGCACCATAAAGGGTCGGGGGTATTCAATAACCTCCAATCACTAAATAAAGTTCAGATCGGTTGAGTTGTTTTTGAGATTTTTGACCGTTTTCAGACATCTGACTAACGCTGTAAAAGCGGCAAATCCCTCCAATCCCAAAGAATTTTTTATAACAAAAATAGGTTTCTCTTTTCAATGGATTTTGTATTACCCAATTTTATTCGCTCATAAATAGTGAAAACCCTTTTTTTTTCGTCTTTGATTTTCATAAAAGTGTATAAGGTAGTATATGTTTGCCCCCCCTCCCACGAAACATTCTAAATACGCCCTTTTTTACACGTCTCAGTACAACATATGTTTAGTTTTGGAAAATCACTCGAATGTATTTTTTCAGTAAAAAGAGCTTTTTAATATTTTAGTTTCTTAATTTCAGAAATTCTAGGTAGCCTTGATACCGCTTCCTATTATTTCAAATTCGTATCCAAAAAAATATAATACATTTGCTACTCATTACGTACAGAGTTTGCTTATTGACAATGAGTAATTTAATAGAGCGAATCAATACACTTAATAAGTTAATTGCTAATTGCTAAAAAACTATTTGACTTAGGTATAGAGAACCTCGATCCAAAATGAAATTAAATAAGATATACTTTCTCCTCGCGGAGTAATATACAAGACATCTTAATTAGAATAATGAAATTAATAACGGATGAAATTGGGAAAAATATACCACTGATTTTCGTACATCCTGTATAATATGAAGGATGAAGGATATGGTGCTACAAACACCTTAAGCCATTATAAATTTACAATTTGTTGTTCAGCTATTTACGTTATTTATATTCGAAAATTATTTCGAAATCGCTATAAGATAGATAAATAAAGTTAACTTAACTTTTAATAACGAATTGAAATATGCAATAAACTTTTGGGTATTTCATTAAAAAAAACTTTGATATGCCACTACTTTTGCCAAACCCTGTACATTTAAAAATCATTTTAACTTATAGCCCTTACCTTAATATGCATATACCCAAGTTATATTAAAACATATATATTATTTAAAGCTAGAGACCGACGGATATAGATGGGTTGCCTCAGCCTCAGTGGCGGCTCCTCCAATAGGACATATGGTCAATGACCCCCCAATAAATATTTCCAAACAGAAAATAATAAATAAATTATATTTTTTTTAATTTCTTTTAAATTTTGAAATTCCCTCTATTATTCTAAGCGTGTAAACTCGTTGAATGTTCATGTTGATTCCGCAGCAGTCGCACTATCGATGGCTCGCACAGCGATCTCCGAAGGTTTCGTTTCGTTGGACCACGAGGCTGGCGGCCCGCGATGACTTCGTAGTTATAAACGGCGCCGGCGCCGGCGCGGCGCGGCGGCGAGTTTTTCCCGAGTATTCCTGATTGAATTCGCATAGGGGCGCATAAGTTATATATGGCTTACATTAACAAATTTTGGGTCAACAGCCGCGCCGAGTAAACTTAAAACATTTTTGTCACTTGATGCGTTTAATGTGAATTGTGTGATAGGTTGTGGTTAGGATTGCATATTTTTATAGAAGTTATTTTATTTTCAAGACTTGTTTGTTGATTTTGTGGTTTAAATTAATTGAAAAAGTTAATGTTTTAAATAATGGTAGGCACAGGGGTTTAGAATCTTAAAACTTCAAAAACCGCTAGTGAGATGAAGTTTGAGAAATGTCTCGAATTTGAGGCCAGATTTCGAACTTTGCCGAAACTTAAAATTCGGCAGACAAGTAAAGACAAAAACAAAAAAGTAAATCGTTATTTTAGTAAAAATATGTACGATTTATGTGACTGGATATGTGATTGCGAAGGGATAAGGGCATTTTATTGTTTTGTCTTTGATTTTTTCATTTCATTTGTATATAAGTTTTTAGTATAAAAATGTCTTTATGATTGACAATAATTCAAATATCACAAGAACCCTAATTTATCTGAGTATCCTCGCATTTTGTGTGATCTGTGGCTTTTCTATCGTACCGCAGATTCTACTAACACAAATAACATGTTATAAGTCCGGAAAGTTAAGCATCTGTCAAAATAAACACCGGGCGTTTTCATTGTGCGCAGATGACATGACGCCATGTTTCCAAAAGTTAATTTTTATCCACAAATATAAAAAACCATTACAAATTAAGGTTTGAAAAAAAACTACAACGTGATTATAATAATTTATATCTGGATTTTATATTGGTCAGATATCAATATTTGTTTATAATAAAACGCACTATAGGTAATTTTTATTCAATCAACTTCAACTATTCTAAATAGATGCAACACTCGGCAACCTTGAAACATTCTGACAATGGCAATGATTTGTATGTATGTATGTATGATGTTTCTTCATTTTCAAGCCGATTTTAGGAACACTACTGGAAGTTATAGTTAAAAAAAATAGTCTTAAAAGAATTATACAAAAATGTATACACCAAAATATATTTCCAGTATAATCTACAATGCCATTAAGGAGAAACGATTTTCAAAATTCATTGCATACAATCTACCAGCTGAGTACCCTATAAATATGCATAAAATAAACAATATTAAAAGGTATTTTCAAAAAAATATATTACAAAATCCTAAATAACACTATTATTTCCTGCTTACTTACAATTTTCAGTTTTTCAGTCACAAAGTAGAATATACCTAAATGATGAATGTCCAAAATTTTAAATTAGGATTCACTAGATAGCAGGCTTTTAGAATTTAGACGAGTAGTCCTTGTCGTTAATTTCTTCTTTGGATCAAACACGATATATTAATAAAACTGAAATAATTGATTTATTAATACCTCTCATTTTCTATTTCGAGCTTTCTCTTCCGTACTTGAACGTAAAATTGAGTCCATAATCTCTTGATAATACAATTTGCTGTATTAAACAGAATCCCTAACACTTATACCGTAGTTTAGAATCAAAATCGCAGAAAAAAACGGTTTATTTTTAAAATAATAGGAAATAGGAAAAAATGCTTTTTAGGATCACTGTTAAATGCAAGATGTATCAAGTATATAAATTTAATTTTTGTTTACGTTAACTTTTCAGTCATAATCAATAAGTGTATAAAAATCACCGAAAATTCTGAAAAAAAAACGTGTTGCCAAAAAACTGCATGAATTTGTTTTATTTATTGCTTCAAAGTTAAAACCCGACTTTGAAGGAGGAGAATTATTTTTGAAATAAAGAAGAAAATAAACAATTGTGATTTAGGCAACTCGATTTTTTTAGAATCTTCTAGTTAATTTTTATGTGCGAATGGCATTCGGTGGAAAATTCGCCGAATAAAAACAATAAACACTATTTCATTTATTTATCATAAAAAGTCCAATGATTATGTCGACGTCATCGCAGGTTAGTTTTCAATTTTGTATTTGACTTACTGGGCGATTTTCACTTACCAATTCGGCGAAAACATCACGCTTGATATTGACATTTTTATAAATGAATTGAATTCTCTGTAAAATGGCTTTATTTTTATACGGGCTTTATGACATACAAGCTATATCCCCTGCCATAAATATGTGTTTACCAACATATGTTGGGGCTCCGTTACACATTGGTCCATAGGGTATTGTGCACAATCGCCAATATACAAACAAATGATTTAAGGAAAAAATAAACTCTGCAAACAAGCTAACGGATAATATAATTCCTTACTTTGAAAAATGTACAGAGAGACATGACTAGTGTCCTTAATGGAGAGGCAAATTATTCTTGTTATGGCTTATGATGTAACAATTGCTTTCTCCATTTTTCTAGAACAAATCAAAGGAATTTAAATGTAGTGGGATAGTGAGTGTAAGGTCAGCCAGAGCTGACTGTGCATCCGTCTTTGAAACCGAAAAATAAAATATTAGAATTGATCAGTAATGCCTAATAGCGTAGTAACCTACAATGGAATATATTGTAGATGACTGCACTGGAATGTTGGCAATTATAATGGCTTATCACATCATAATGTATGTTTTATGGCCTAGAAATATTCTAAAGTATTTCTAGCTGGTCCGCGTCATTTCTTAGGTCAAGTTTTCGTTTGTTTTGAACTAACAGATAAGTCATATTTACCACACCACTTAAAAAAAGTTTTGGGTGGAATGGTCAATGTTTTTCGTATTCAGATAGTAACAAAATCTGACGTGATTTGGAAAAATTACTTAGATTTTATTAATTTCAGCATAACGATTACTTAAAAACAATTAATTCTTCGACTACAGAAACAAATCCAAAAAGCATACCAGTGAATCATTACATAACCGTAGTAACTCTTATTTAGAATAAAAATTGTATTTATCTAGGTTGTTCGTGTTCTTCAGTTTACGATGCAGGTACCAGCATGCAACTAGGTGAGAACTTCTTCAAACTGATCGCTTGGTATGACAACGAATACGGTTACGCTTGCAGGCTAGCTGATTTTTTGGCATATATCCATAAAAAAGACTGTGAAGCTGAATGCAATGAAAAAAAGAAGAAAGATCCCTGTGAGGATGAGAAGAAAGAACAGGAAAAGAAAAAATGTAATTAAGATATATACAAAGTAAACGTTTATTTTATATATTTTTGTAACAGAGTTGGTCCGAGGATATATTAAAATTGTGTATGACATTATCTATATTGTTAGTTATTTAAAAACGTTCTTTATGAGTAAATATTTTAAAAATTGAATTTTAAAGAAGGGGTAGGTTAACAGAATGGTTGCTCGTTTTCTAGATCCTGCTTTTTTATTAAAAGAGCAATTTTTAATCATTAATGTATTATATTTAAAGGAAAATGCGAGAACCAAATACACTCACTTCCAAAAAAAGTAACGCACTTGATTTTTGACCCAAGTTCAATGTTTTATAACTTCTAAACCAGTGAATCGATTTTGATTGATTGTCTTTCAGCAAAAATGAAACAAACGAGAAATGTCTCAAAGATTCTTGGATAATAATGTAAAAACTAGAACTATGCTTATTTGCTATTTTGTGTGTATATTATATGAGCTGAGGATTCGTATAGCAACTGTTTATACCCTATATGAAAAATCCTTTTTTTGTGAGCAATTTGTTTTTTATTTACCGACTTATCTCTAAAATTGACCGAATTATAGCTTTTTTGCGGAAACCTTACCAAGCTGATAGTTGGAAAAACTTAGACAATGTTTTTTTTTTAACTTAAAATAACAATAACTGGACAAGAATTTGAAAGATGTGCTTAGTACCGAATATTGGATTCTCTATAGCAACTCTAAGAGCTTCTTATATTGTAGCATTCTCGAAATTAAGTTCCTTATTCCTTCCATTGGTATACCATCCCATTCTTTTGATGTTGCATCTGCCAATTCTGCTAGAGTCTCCAGTAATCGTTCGCGATAACGCACCCTTCTTAATTGATTCCACAAATGATTTACTGCATTCATATTGAGGCTTCTCGTAGGTCCTATAATGTGGCGATACCGATACAGTTTCGCACTATTGCTAGGGTATTCGATTGGGCATTATCCTATGTCAGAATATGCAGATCGATATTCAGGTATAACAAAAATTTTAGACTTTTGCAGGTCTCCTAGCCTTTAAATTCACTTCTGCTAGGCGTAAACAACCGTCTGCTCACTAACCATAGCATCTTGAACTTGGCGAAGATCTTGAACTTTTACAGGTGTATTTGATCGATTCCGTAAAATCCGCAAACAAGTCTCGAGAATTCGTAATCAGCAACAAAAACTGAACTTAAATCCCTTTTAATTTTTTTTAATGGAACTGGAAATTGTGTATTAAAAATCTTAGCTAGCGGATGGACTATGTCACCATGGCAATTAATTTGTTATAATCCGCCATATTTGTCAGTTGTGTATTAAACTAACTTCATGAGTATCATTTTTTATACGAAAAAATGGTTTAGTGATAAAATGCCCCAAATTACGGTAAGATTAGTTGCTTTAGTGAATGATGGGCGCAGTAAACGCTACGCCGCTTGTACTATGGAGGTCCCTGAAGCAACAGCTCGTAAAGCGATCCTGAAATATGAACAAACAGGAAGCATTGCTCGGAAGGTCGCCCTCGAAAAACCTCTCCTAGAGATGATCGCTTTTTGAGACTGCGGATTTTACGGAATCGATCGAATACGTCTGCGAAAGTTCAAGAAGATCTTCGCCAAATTCGAGATGTGATAGTAAGTAAGCAAACGGTTTGTAGACGTCTAGCCGAAATGAAACTAAAGGCTAGGAGGCCCGCAAAAGGTCCTAAATTGCTACCTCAATATCGCTCGGAGATACTTCATAAAAAATTATGGAGAATAGACTAATCGTGAATGGTCAAATATCCTGGTTACTGATGAATCAGGGTTTTGTCTTAATATTAAAAAGAGTATGGAGAAGAACTTGTGAAAGATTCAATCAATCTTTGATAACAGAATGCGATAGTTTTAATGGTGGTTCAGTTATGGTGTGCGGTGGAATTTCTATAAATAGACGTACACGTCTTCATGTTTTTCCCATTAGACAGTCAATGACAGCCCAAATTTACATCAACGACATTTTAGAACAGTATGTGTTACCTCTTGCTGATTTAGATGGTAACAATTTTTGTTCTGATGCAGGATAATGCCCGACCGTATACCGCAGCAATAGTGCAAAAAAATACTGTAATTCGGTGAATTTTAGAGATTAGTCGATGAATAAAAAAACAAAAAACATATAGGGTGTAAAAACTTTCTATACGAATCCTCAACTAATGCACAGGGCAAGTCAAAAAATAGCAAAAAAACTTGGTTCGAGTTTTTTCATTATTATCCAGGAATCTCTGAGAACATTTTCATTTGTTTCATTTCTGCGGGAAGACATTTTCTGCCTTTAAAAAAAATTCTTCAAAATCGGTCCACTGGTTTAAAAGATATGACGTTAAACTTGGGCCAAAAATAAAAAGCGTCACTTTTTTTGGAACTGAGTGTAGATAAATAGAAGGGGGCTTGTACACTATAAGTATAACTCCTAATAATAATAATAACAACTAAATTATGTTTGTATAAAAAATTTCTGCACAGAGTTTTGAAACACAAAACTTTAATTTAAATTATTGTTTAATTCTTCACAGTTTCAGTCAAACACAGGATGTTTGTTAACATTTCAAAATAACTGGTAGGAAACGTAATCAAACATTTCGCTTCAAGGCATCTATTAGGTAAAAAAACGAAAGAACCAAAAGTTTCTTAAATATTTGGACTACGCGGTAGTTCGATATAATCATTAAACAGGTGATTAGAACTAATACAATATTTAAAAAAAATAGAACCGACTTAAAAAAATCGCTAAAAAGTAAAAAATAATATTTTATTTATTCCTTAAATATATACATTTTGAAGTCGACGCCCAAAGTAGCCTCACCCAGCCATTACAAAATATAGTTGATGTATTTTATATTACATTATATATAAACCAAATATATAGCTAGCCTTATATCTTTTGAAACTGAGGCCCGAATCACTTGCTCTCAAGGCCGCTTTGTGGAGCTGCGCAAACGCAAACTGATATTTCCATCCAGTCGCTGAGCCCAAAGTCAAATAGCAATATTGACTTCCTATAGCACATTTATAAATGTCCAAATGGACCAATAACGAATTCGCATTTCGAGACATTTTCAAAAATAATTTGGGGGCCTAAATGCTTAAATGTTTCTCAATGTTTTCTCTATTCCGTCGGTCTGTCTCTACGCGGCATAGCTCAAAAATTACTTATCCGATTGCCTTCAAATTTCAAGGGTCATAACGGGATGAAATAGTTACATTTTGGTAAAATTCCAATATGGCCAAATAAAATGGCGTCTACTGAAATGTTAAAAAATTATTACTAAAAAAAATACTTATTCCAGTAAAATGAGACTGAAAAGCTACTTGTTAGATTCATTTCAAATTTTGTGCAAGAATTAAGTGCGATATAGAAATGAACTGTTTTGAAATTGTGGTACGAATTTTTTAGTGAGCAGAAATGTTTGTGAAGAATTACTTTTTCTCGAAATATGAATAATTTGATCCATTTGTGCTCTCGTAACGTCCATCCGTGGATAACCTCTATATGTGAGTTTTGGAATTAATGGAGCTTCCAAATGACAAAAAGAAATTTCTCTGTAAAAAGGATCTGATTATAGGGTAAATGTGCCAGTAGTCAGCCACTTAAAGACAATTTGAACTTTGAAGAAACGTAAAAAATATATGTTACGTTATTATTGAAAATATGTTTACGAATGGTAGGTATAAATGTATCGTATATTTAGAATCTACAGTCTATAAAAGCATAGAAGTTTTTGAAAAAATTAAAATTATTTTTTTTTATCAAAAATGTCAAAATTTCCAGTAGTCAGCCGTTTCGTATCTAATTTCAGCCAGCATTGTACCAATAGTCAGCCACCCATGAAACAAATTAAAATATACCTACCTTTAATAGGTAGGTACATCAATAAGAAAAATTAACACTTTATTTATTAAAAAAATATGACATTTTCAACAGGTAGGTATATACATACAAAATATGGCATTTACAACAGGTAGGTAATACAATGTATGTAATAAATAGATAAAACTATGCTTTTATCTGTAAAATAAACAAAAATAAACTCCATAAATAAAATAACACAATACAAAATAAAAATAAACCTACCTAGATAACTAAAAATATATATAACATAAAAACTATTTTTCTGAACTAGAGTGAATAGTGAACATCAAGTTAATAAATCATTACTTACTTAAAGAAATAGGAAAAATTAAAAAAAAACCTAAAAACTAAAATTATAAAATGTTTTGGCAACACAACTGACAAACAAAATCTGCATAGCAAACTTCCTCATAATTAGACCCTTGAAATTTAGTACATTTTAAATGGTACCATTTGGGGCACTGATCGCATCCTATATTTTTAAGATCATTGTCTTCCGTATCACTTTCTAATAAGTCATCGCAGCTTGCACAATTCTCTTTTTTTTTTTGGCAACTCTTCGTTCAAATCGTTTTCAGTAGTCTTATTTTTTCTCTTTGTTAACGCTCCTGTTTTAGGTTTTTTCTTTAACGGGACGTTTTCTTTGTTGCCACTTAAACGTTTACGTCTTTCTTCTTTTCTTGCATTTTTTTCATCAATAGCCCTTTGCTTTAAACACTCCTTCTCTTGTAAATGTTTTCTAAATTCATCAGAAGAAATAGCAGCTGGTAGCTTTACTGCATTTTTTCGTTTGCTGTTTTTCAATAGAGGCATTGGCAACGATAAAGTTTCTGAAAAAAATCGGTGAGCTTTAGAGGAACCCTTTTCATTTTTTGTTTCTTCGCTACTTGTTCTTAGATTTTCTAACCCATCGTTTGGATCGATCTTAATATTTTGTAGAATAATGATTTTATTCTCTAATTTTACACCTTGATTTCCTAATATTTCGTTATGTTGATCATTTATCTTGTCAATTTGATCTTCTTCGGCAAAATGTATTATTTCTTCTGTACATGTCCGTTCTTTTGTCAGTAAATTTTCGCTGTTATCATCAGAATGTTAATTTTTTTCGTCTTTAATTACTTCTCTTTCTTCATGTCTTAGCTCTTTTTCAGTGAAGTTGTTATCTGTTTCTTCTATACATCCCTGTTTGTTTGCCTGCCTAGTTCCCATGTTACCAGGATCTTCAATATTTCCTTCAACTAATAAGTCTCTATTGATATTTTTTGGTTTGGATTCAGTGTTTTCTGCTGCAGTTTTATTTATTTCTATTTTATCTAAGAGGCAGTCTTTAGTTTCCTGGGGTTCTGTAATTACATTTACATCAGCGTCGTCAGTACATATTTCTACACAGCCATTACTATTATCTACTAAATTTACTACATTCTTAGTGTCTAGATTTTCAGTATGATGCTTTTCAAAAAATTGTTCTAAATCAGTTAACATCTCGACATCATCAATAGAGGATGGAAATACAGTAGTATTTTCAGTAATAACTTCTATTTTATCCAAAAGGCATTCTTTATTATTTTGAGATTTTGTAATTATATTCACATCAGTGTCGTCAGCGTCAGTATCTTTTCCTATACGGCCAATATTATTTTCTACCATATTCACTACTTTCTCAGTGTCTAGATTTTCAGTATGATGATGTATTTCTGCATAAGTTATCATCTCGACACAATCATCAGTAAAAGATAACGATGGGGATGCAGCAGTATCTTTGGTTATATTATTATTCTCTCTTGAAAGAATGTCGAAATCGAAGTTATCATCAAATTCTAAAATACCATTGCTGAGGATTGAAGCGCTTGCTATTATTTTTCCGTCCAATTCTTTTGATGCAGGCATAACTGTTACTGTTGGAATTTGATTTTGGAGAAAACGTTCGTTTCTTATCTGTTGAAGCTTTTCAATAACTATTTCAACATTCGGAACACCTCTCTCTGTAAGTTCTTCTTTCATTGTTTCCAGGACGGTTATAGTGGTAATGAATTTGTCTTCTGTTATTTGCTTATCGCGCCTATGTTCATTGTTTTCTAAACTTTCTAAACGATTTTGTACGCATCTTGAATAGTCCACTGCGTTTGGAATAAAGGGGAAAAGGCCACATTTTCTAAATCCGTTTTTTATAGCCTGGGGTATTCCTTCACCATCTAATACTTCTTTTAGTAGGGGACAAAATGTCACTTTGGTCAAAACAGAATTTACGTTTTCCGACTTTGCCATTTTCCAACAGTATTTTTCCACGCAGTTTTTAGAGGCTTAAATACGCTCACATCAGCGGGTTGCATAACATGAGTCGTATTTGGAGGAAGAGCGTACAAAATAATTTGATGTTCGTGACAGAAATTACTGAGTTGAAGGGACAAGTGCGATTTATGACCATCAACTAAAAGTAATATGGGTCTCCTAACGTTGTTGTCGTCCAGCCATTTATCAACGCCATTAGCAATATATTCGAAAAACGTGTCACTCTTCATCCAGCCTGATTCGGACCTACCGAGAAACCAACCCGAGGGAACACTGTCAACAAGTGCCTTATTAGGTCTCACAAATGGAAACACCACCATTGGTGTCAACGTTTTTCCGTCAGCAGAAAAGACCAACAAAACGGTGATGGTCTCTTTTTCTGCCCCTTTTTTAACTTCGTAGATATTCTTGTAACCCTTTGGAGCGAGAACTCGACCTGTTTTTGGACATAAAGCGAAGCTAGTTTCATCCCCGTTGAAAATTCGCGCAGGATCATCTAAAATATCTTGGGCATTGTTTTCTACTAAGAATTGTTCAAGTTCTCGAAACCACTTTCTAATCATTTCTTCGGATATAATACTTCGTGCTTTGGATAGACCTTCTGGTTCCCTTAAACTTAAATTCTTATGGCGTTTCACAAACCCCTGATACCATTTTTCTTCCGGTCTGTCATCATTAAAAGGTGTTTTTCTTTTTTTTTCTTTTACGATTTTTTGAACAGTGTCCAAAAGCTCAGACTTTTTTTTTGGAAAACCACATTTAGCAACCTCAATCAACCACTCCTCCAGATCATCCTCTTCTTCTTTAGTTAGTATGGTGTTGGGTCCCATTTTACGTGGCCCTTCTTTGACACGCCCATGGATTCGGTCCTGGATTGTCCCTCTGGGAACTTTATATTTCCTACTTGCCTCCCTGATTTTCATATTGTCTATTCTTATAGCCTTTAAAGCAAGTGTTAAAGTTTCCTCGGAATAGGTATGGACTTCTCTGGTTTTATATCGCCCCATGTTAGCCCTATGGGGGAATAAAAAACAGGAATAATAACGTGGCTGAATATAGGACACGAAATTCCTTTTGTCAGCCGTTTAAAACATCATTGAAATATAGGAGGCTGAGCACTGGTTTTATGAAATAATTTCGACGAATTTTAATAGTCGAAGATCTATGAAAGGTATGCTTTATATTCCTTGTAAATAGAGGCCAAAATCGAATGCATCGCAAGTTTCCCAGTCGTCAGCCCCCTGGCTGACAATTGGATTTTTGTCTTTTTTCCCGGCCAGTGTTCAGCCACCAAAAAAAAAACCTTTTTATGCAAATTACACCATGCAGACCCTCAATAATCAGAAAAATAAACCCTCTTTTATCTACCAAAAGGAATTTACTATTTTAGCAATAAATTATTTGATAATACAGCTTAATTTTAATCTGAATCGTTGGGAATGAAATACAATATTTACTTGCCTTTTAACAGCCACCTGTTCATCACTCACTTTAGACGCCAACTAGTTTTATGTTTTTTAGGTTAGGATCTTTCGATTTATTGAGTTTTAGCGGGAAACGTGGCTGACTATTGGACCATTAAAATGTATAGACAGAACTGAAACCATTCTTTAATATTAACAGTTTTCTAAACTAATGGCTGACTACCGGACAAGGCCGGCATTAGGCGCATTTACCCTACTTTGTCAGCAAAAGTAATTTTATCTCCTTTAGTACTCTTTTTGTAGTCCCATTTTTTGCTTCATACATATAACCTTATGGGACCTGCCTTAAATTTGATATAGGTTAATAACACAATCAAGTAGCACTTGAAAGTTCAAATATTTGCAATGACCAATCATTATTTAAAGTATGCTGCATCCTATTATTAAATAAGATTTTTGTTACCTTCAGGGAACTTTTGCACTAAAACCATTGTTCTTGCCCTGACCTAGCACAAATTATCGTATTATTAAGGTAGTTCAATAGCCGTTACATTTCCGTCTCGGAAAAAATCTGTGCTAATCCAAGGGTAGATGTAAAATAGTAGAGAATTGTCAAGTGAAATATAAAAAAAACGAATGACTGTGTGGTAGAGTGCATCGTGCCACTAAATGAGAGAATGGGATGTATATGGTTTTTTGTTTGGCTATATTGGTTGTAATCGCTCTCAACTATGTTGATTGTTGATCAAGACTTTAAGTTAGAAATACGTTTCTAAAATATAAATATATATATATATATATATATATATATATATATATATATATATATATATATATATTATATATATATATATATATATATATATATATATATATATATATATATATATATATATATATATATATATATATATATATATATATATATATATATATATATATATATATATATATATATATATATATATATATATATATATATATATATATATATATATATATATATATATATATATATATATATATATATATATAAGAACTCGAAAGTCGTATTGTATTGGCTAAATCCAAACGTTTTTTTAATCAGGCTCTAAATATGACATAATGACTTGCTTTGTTCAGTGTAATGAAAATGTTTCGACAGGGCTCTATTTTTATCGCATGTGAAGCGTTCTTGATATATTATAATATATTAAAATATATTTTCGTAAAGCGGTTGGAATTTCTAAATCTAGGTATTTATACGAAAACAACCTTGTAACATTACACTTCTTAGCTTTAAAAGAAATATACTTAATTTTCTATCCAGTACTAAACCCCGAAGAAAAACTTACATCAAAGAGGAATACGTAGTTCATGTTTTGGCGACCATGTAGAAATTTTGCAGAAAAGTTTTAAAAAATGGAGTTTCAAAGAATCGGGGGCAAATAATTTTAAGGAAACAAGTTTATAAACAATTCAGATTCAGATTATTGCAAAATTTACATCCGGTTGGCTCGCAAGCTAGTATGAATTTCTGTAACTGCTATCTAGACAATTGCGACAACGATCCTGACATTTCTGACTTGAAAAAAATAATTTGATTTGATTGAAGCAGTAGCGGAATACTAAGTAGGTATAATTCTAGATACTAGTCACAAGAAAATGAGCATAGAATATTTATTTCTCCGCGAACAACAAGGCTTCTTCCTTGCTTTGTTTTTGGTTCAACTAATGTTTCATATAAACCAAGGGAGCTTGATCACACATCGGTATTGCGAAACATTGCATCTTATTCTACCGAAATTTTCACCTTTGTCGCGCTTATGGATAAGATTTATTTTTTAAGGTGAAATATAGTTTCATTTTTTAATAATCGGATATATTGTACAGGGTGTAAAAGAATTAATACAAAAAGGTGAATAAAACATCAGAGATCGATACTACGCAGCCGAAAAAATGACTCCACAGCCATTTAATATATATTTTTTATTCACGTATGAATAAGATTTATCTTTTAAGGTAAAATGTTAAATTTATAATCGGACATGTTTTACAGAGCGTCTAAAATATATAACAATTAAGTAACGCAAAAAGGTGCTGAAACATTGCAAATTAATACGTGGCACAACTTAAGGTATAGTTTTTATTCACTTATTGAGAAAATTCAACTTTTGAGATAAAACCAAAAGATACATTTTCAATATTCAGATATTTATTTATCTACTTATTTATTTTATTTATTTATTTATTTATTTATTTATTTATTTATTTATTTATTTATTTATTTATTTATTTATTTATTTATTTATTTATTTATTTATTTATTTATTTATTTATTTATTTATTTATTTATTTATTTATTTATTTATTTATTTATTTATTTATTTATTTATTTATTTATTGTATATAATAAAAAATCGGTAAATTTCCTTTACCGGGAACTTCCCTCGTTTAGAATTTTTTCGCATTTATTTGGAATAGTGAGATGTGACTCAGTGATCAGTACATAGTCACAATATATATCAGGCACGTAAGGATTACGATTATAAACATGTTATTTACGCGCCATTTTGTTCGGTCATCTTGAATTAGTATCACAATGTTACTAGTTGATCCCTATACCACAATTAGTTAAGGCAAACTATTTGAAACCAATCTATTAAGTACTTTTTACAGGCTGAATTTTTAAGTATTTTATTAGGCCGTCATTTTGTTCCGCCATCTTCGAGTTGTACCAAAATCTTACCAGTTAATTCCAACATAATACTTGATGTTTGAACAAAGTTTGAAATAAATTGGATAAACAGTTTTTAATAATATTTTTGTTACAATTCACTAGGTCGCCCTTTTTTTCGCCGTATTGGATTTTTACCAAAATGTTACCAGGTCATCCCCACATTACCCTTAATTTTTCTGGATTACAATACTTCCTTTTTACCAGGGAAGTAAAAAGAAAAAAAACTAGAATTATCAAATTCAGCGGAATTATTAACTATAATAATAATATCTAATTAAAACCAAACACTAACCACGATGGAAGAATGACATTTAAGAAAAATGCAATAAAAAAAGCTATTTAAAATTAGCAAACCCTCTTGATCACAGCAAAAAATAGGTTAGTTTCCCTTACCCGGAACCTACCTCGTTATAAATCTTTTCTTTTAGGAATAGTGAAGTGTTTGTTCCATTATATTGGATTCCTACCAATATTTTACCAATTTCTACTTATGCCACACTTAATTTTTGGGAATAATTTAAAATAAATTCAATAAGTTGTTTTTCACTGGCACAGACCGCCATTTTCTTACGTCATGTTGAATTCGTACCAGTTTATCCCTCTATCAGAATTAGTTTTTTCGCAAAATTTAAATTCAATTAAATAAAGAAAAAATTATTTTATTTGGCAGTCATTTTGTTCCACCATCTTGAATTCGTACCACATCTTTACCAATATCCTTATATCACATTTAATGCCTGCACAAAATTTGAAATTAATCTAATAAGTATTTTTTTAGGGTGATTTCTATATTATGATATATTTTATTAGGCAGCCATTTTCTTTTGCTTTCTTATATTCATACCAAAATGTTGTTAGTTCATCCCTATGTAACACATAATTTTTGTGCAAAATTTGAGGTAAACTGGATAATCAGCTTTTTTAATAATATTTTTACCAAAATATTACTAGGTCATTCTCATATGACCGTTAATTGTTGACTAAAATTTGAAGTCAATCTGATAAGTATTTCTTAAGCTATAGCTGTACAGACAGACAGCCAAACAGACAGACGGACCGACGGAAGTGATAAAACACATTTGTCAGATTTAGATCTCTTAGGTGTGCAGCTCTGCTAATCAAAATTGTGCGATACGTGGAAATCTATGAAAAAATGTTTAGAATGTCAATTTTGAAGAAATGCCGATGGGTTCCACTCCTGCGATATAGTTGAAAAGAAATTCCAATAAAGTAGCTAAAAAATATAAAACACGTGTAATCACATTATGGACAATACAATACAATTTTTATTTTGTTCAAACAACTAGGGACGGTGGAATTTATATAGTATTTTTTTTCAAATACAAACTATGTCAGATTGGCACTTGGGTAGATTCCTTTATAAATTATTAAAACCGCACCAGTGTTGTTCCAGAAACAATCGTAAGCTATGAATATGATCTTTCCGGACACTTTAAGGCAATTGGTGATGACCGCCCTGCAAGTACTCTATGCTGTAGCAAGAGCAGATATTACTGGCGCAAAGAAAAATCAAGACAGTTTTAAGCGCTTCTTCGTCTACGCTTTAGTTGTAAGATTCCTTGAGCCTACACCAAGACATTTAGTTTTTGAGAAGATTGAAACTTTCATTCGCTGTTTAATTTTCCTCCAGGAAAAAATAGATAAACTAGCGGATCTAAGATGGTATCTCTTCAAAAACAATGTTTTATTGATAATATGTCAACTACGTTAGCAGCTTTGAAACAGACAGTAAAAAAACTCCATCAAAATTTACCGTTTGCAGCCAATTTTGGGTAGCAATGAAATGCAAAATCAATGTTGTTTAAAAAATAATAGCTATACTCAATGATGCAAATGTATATCCCAACACAGAAATTTTAGAATATGGAAGAAATTCTAATTGAATATGATGATTACAAAAATGCCTGGAATTTGAACAGTTGGAATCTGACCGAAAATCAGTGTCTTAATTATATTTTTATCTAAGGTTTAGTCTAGTAAGACATTTTATACATTAAAAATAAATAGAGCTGAATATATTATCTAAATATTACCAAAGTATTTCCACATACAAACTAATTATACATAGTTTTAATTCCCCCTTTGGTATTTTTGCATTTGTTTTTAAACTTCCTCTCCGTAAAAAAATGGGGATCTTATAAAAAAAGGGGCCCCTAAAACAAAATACCGGCCCGGACCTCAAATACTCTTAGTCCGCATAATAAATGCTATTTCACAAGGCTACAAAAGGCTACTACTAATTATACATAGTTTTAATTCCCTCTTTGGTATTTTTGCATTTGTTTTTAAACTTCCTCTTCGTAAAAAAATGGGGATCTTATAAAAAAAGGGGCCCCTAAAACAAAATACCGGCCCGGACCTCAAATACTCTTAGTCCGCATAATAAATGCTATTTCATAAGGCTACAAAATTAACTAGTGAATTTATTAACAAAACTATACTCCAAGAGAACTGGTCTAAAAAAATGTGTCAATTAAACCAAGAAAACAAAGAAATTGCCGAATTAAAATAGGAAAAGAACAACAAACTAAAAGGTATCAAAAGGAATGGAAATCCCAGTCAGTAGAGAGATCAATTAAAATTGGATTTTTATGCCTCACATCGGGGTTTAATTATCTAAGGTCTCTAAATTTTCCGTGATCTGTGTCTTAGATAAAAAAACTCTGCAATAAATCTTATCAATTTCTTTATAACGACACATCGGTACTTTTTTGAATAATTTCTAGGTGGACTTCTATCAATACTATCAAGCTGGCATGTTTGTCAAGTTTTCTAACCCAAAAACAAATAATTTAGCCGTTTTCTTATTTAACAAAATAAGGAAGCTATATATGCCTTATTCTTATCATACCAATTTGGTCGTTTTTGACACCAACTCCATGAACTCTCCAAATATAGGAACCTTAGAGAATGTAAAATAGATTAGTACGGCTCTGTTTAAAACAATGTGATTCTAAAAATAAAAGCTTCTTTTTATTGTTGCTAAACTTTACTGGAAAATCTGAAGTATACGTATTATATTATCGTTCATGTCCATTATTTGAGAAGACTTATGGCAAATATTAATTTGCATCGTAAGGCCATTTAAACCGGCATAAAACCGTTATACAAACATAACCCTCAAAGCAGACAGCATGTAAACAGAAAACATATAAGATTAACGTGTAAAACGTATCATGGGTTACGCAGATATGTATGTAAACAACTACTCCTAAAGTCAATCTGAAATATCTTCAAATGTAACAATACGTTTTTTCCTAGAGCCAACATGCACAGATCCAAAGGGCTTATTATTATATTTTATCGATTACCTACCAACCGAAATTGCCGAAATCGAATAAAAATAAATATAATATTATCCAAGAAACTGCTAATTTAAATTTACTTGTAGGATCACTCTTGAAACTTTTTAAAAATAAATCTGGCTAAAACATTATGCAAAATACAACATTTCAAAAACTTAAGGAAAATTGATTTGCCAGTACAAAAAAACAAATATATTGTATACAGGGTCATTCACAAATACAAGTTCGTAGTAAATTTAAGAAACAAGGGTATAAAAAAATAAAAATCTAATTCCCCACAAGCTTTACTTTAGAAAAACGTTTTTTTATAACTGCCCTTTGATAAAAAGAAAACTACAGAAGATACAGCTCCGGAATTAGGGGGTGGGATTAGCTTTTTTTGCGATGTTTTATACAAATTAGCCCCCGGCGGTATCGACACTAAATATAATTTTGCTTTGTGCTTTGACTTGCTACTACCATTGGCTTTATTTAAAGAAGAACGAAAACCACAGGGTGATTCATAAATAAGTGCTTAATATTTAATGGTAACTTCTGGAACTGAAAGTATAAAAAAGTTTGTAAACGTACAATCCTCAAATTACTATGTGAGGGTTTCAGAGAATGGTAAAAAAGTCTGTATAAAATTGACGAGTAAAAAAGAGGTCCTTATTTCTGTATTTCTACGACAACACAAAGAATCTGGTGGCTAAAGAAAAAGATCATCAAAGATTCAGATAAAATTCGGTTAATAATAATTATTTGAAAATATTTAATGTACAGGGACTTAGTTCCAAATAAATATTACTGCGGCGTCTATTTCAAATTAATTTAAACCTCGTATACAGAATGTTAATTGTTTCTAAGGAAACTTATCTAACCTTTTCTTATTATTTTTATTTTATTATTTTATTTTTTATTATTTTCCTTGGCTGCATTATAATTTAAATACAATTTATAGCAACATGACATATTTAACAAAACGAACAATTACTTAAAACATATTTTTGACACCACGTTTAATTTGTACTTTTGGATCAGCATTAATTTTCAGTTTGTCAAAAGAAAGGGTTTTGAATTTAAGACATTTATTAAATGAGACGTCGAGAAATCATTATGAAAATGGTATTTACTATTTTCCACTTCAATAATCGGATGTGGGCATAACTAACAGTCAGAAAAATTACTCGTTAATCGTTTGAAAAGGTTTCAAACCCCCTACGTTTTGTTATCAAAATGTATAAAATCTAAAGACCTTTCAAATCAAGGGCGCTTCCAAGGGGGGGTAGAGGGGGTACCCCCCAGACACCCAATACCTATTATTGAAAATTATTTTGCCTCAAATTTGTTTTAACAATAAAGGATTAAACGAAAAATTTGATAGATATGTATTGTGATAATTTTTCGATGTATGAATAATATTCGACTGATATGGCAACAACGTCTCGTAAGGCGATTGGCCGATATATATATATATATATATATATATATACAGGGTGTCCCACTAAGGGCGGCCGGGTAGCTTTTCTCAGAAACTATATAAGCTACAGCTTCGCGAGAAAAAATTTCATGACTAAAGTGGCTAAGAGAAATTGCTGGAAAATTTGTAGAACTACCGCAAGATAGCGTACCTGCAATGGTAAATAAAAAACCAGTTTTTTGCAAAAATACACAATATGAGATAACATTTTGATAACAGCAACAAAAACTCCAGACAAATCTGCGTCAGTTTTGTTAAAGGCGTTTTGTCATATTTCCAATAAAAGCCCTCTGTCTCCTACATCTTTTATTTAATGTTATTGAAAGAGCATTTAAAGCTTTTTTAACTACTGTCATTGGCGCTCGATAATTCTTGGTACACTAACTAGAGGGCGTTGTTTAAACAAAGCTCAATTTTTAGAGATTTTCTCGAAAAAATCAAATAGAACGGTATGCTTTTAACAGTGTCATTTTAAAGAGGAAAAAATTGCCCAAATTCTGGCGAAAACCGCGTTTTAATATATTTATTCATTTTTTAGTTATTTGAAAATAACCTGTTTTCCACTGTTAAAAAAATATTACCTTTTTAATCATAACTAAATGTTATTATTCTGTGACAAAGTCTTCTTTACTACAACTTGAAAGCAAATAATCCTTATTACAATAGTGTTGGCTTTACCTCACACTTTATCCAGGCTTTTTGGAGCGTGTTTAAAAGCCAACGGGCTATAACAATAACAAAACCGAAAACCCATTAAGTAAATCACTAACAACATAAAAGAACAATAACGATAACACACAAATCTTAAAAAATTACAATTAACAAAAATGTCTTTACAAATGTTTAAATTGTTTTCCATTATTTTCAATACAACGATCAAGTCTTTGCTCAGTGCTAGCAACGGCGACTTAAATTTCAGCTCTCGAAATGCTAGCTACATCATTCGAATTCTTTCAATCATATTTTCTGGCGTAGTAAAGCGCGTTTCAAACACAATGTCTTTTATTCTTCCCCACAAATAAAAATCAAGCACAGAGAGGTCCGGGGATCTAGCAGGCCATGAAAACAAACTGCCTCGTCCTACCCAACCGTTTCGATAATATTCGTTCAAAAAATTACGAACTGCCCTGGAGAAGTGTGCCGGACAACCATCATGTTGAAACCACATTTGTCTTCTGATTTCTAAACGAACATCTTCCAATAGTGCAGCCAACTTATTTGTTAAAAATATTAGATAAACTTCGCCGTTTAAGTGACCATTAAAAAAGAATTGGCCAATTATGTGTCCATCCAGTACGCCACACCAAACGTTTACACTCCATCGATTTTGATTGTCGACTTCACGCATCCAGTGAGGATTAACTGATAACCAATAGTGCATATTATGTAAATTGACCCCTCCAGTGAAGGTTGCTTCATCCGTCCATAATATGCGGGACAAGAATCTCCTTCTGTCAGAGCTTGGTGCAGAGTAATGTGATATGGATATAATTTATTGTCTAACAAAATTCGATGTACCGTCGACTTACTAATTCCCAAGTCCAACGAAATTACTCTGGTGCTTAAATGTGGATTAATTTGAACGTAAGCAAGAATGTTGATAATGTTATCCTCATTTCTAATTGCACGGTTTCTTCTAGGCACTGAAATCGGATTCACTTGACTAAATTCGCGCAAATTTTTAGCTAAACACATAAATACTCTTTTACTGAAATGTCTTCTACCAGGATATTTAGCTGCATATACCCACGCGGCTATATTCGCATTTTCGAAATTTTGGAAGTATATGGCTAACATGTCATAAGCTTCTTCAATGGAATAAGACATTTTTACCAAGTCAGTTTAAGAAAATTATGATAACATATACTCGCAAATATTAAATAAACTCTAACAATAAACATGCATTGTTGCTTATTTGAAGTTTGACATACGGCCATTTTTAAATTGAGTAACGCGCCAGCCAACCACGTTTAATTTGCCTTTTTTGTTTTTATCCAGCCTACTTGCAATATTTTAACGTTGACGCGTAACTAATAATATTCTTAGTTATTAACGTTATGTCTGTGAACATTAACAATATTACAAATAATGATTTACTTTAATACAGAACAAGCTATTTTTAAAACTAGGAATTAAGTTTTAGGATTTACCACTTTTATGAATGCTTCATAGGAAATAACTAAAAAATGAATAAAGATATCAAAACAGGGTTGAGTTAATTTTTCCCTCCTTAAAATCACTGGGTTTACAGAAATGACAACAATTTTGAACATTTGTAAAGACATTTTGTAATGGTAATTTTTTAGGACTTCAGTTTTACTGTTTTGTTATGGTCATAACACGCTGGACTTTAAATGCTTCAAATTTTTGATAACAAATAAATTTGAATCAGTACCAAGCCTGAATAAAATGTGAGGTAAAACCAACACTAAACTAATAAGGAGTATTTGCTTTCAAGTTGTAATAAAAAATACTTTGTCACAGAATAATAAAATTTAATTATGATTAAAAGCTATTTTTTTTTTAATCAGCGGAAAACAAGTTATTTTGAAATAACTAAAAAATGAATAAAGATATCAAAACGCGGTTTTCGCCAAAATTTATACAATTTTTTCCTCTTTAAAATCACACTGTTAAAAGCATGTCGTTCCATTCGATTTTTTCGAGAAAATCTCTAAAAATTGACTTTTATTTAAAAACGCCCTCTAGTTAGTGTACCAGGAACTATCGAGAGCCAATGACAGTAGTTAAAAGAGCTTTAAATGCTCTTTCAAACAAGTAACCACTTGGATAACATTAAATAAAAGATGTACGAGACAGAGCGCTTTAAAAGTTGATTTATTTATCACCTTCCCCCACCCTTATTATTGGAAATATGACAAAACGCCTTAAACAAAACTGACGCAGATTTTGTTGGAGTTTTTGTTGCTGTTATCACAATGTTATCTCATGTTGGGTATTTTTGCACAAAAAAGTTTTTTTTTACCATTACAGGTACGCCATCTTGCGGTAGTTTTACAAACTTGAAAATATTTTCCACCAATTTCTCTTGGCCACTTTAATGAATTTTTTTTTCGCGAAGCTGTAGCTTTCATAGTTTCTGAGAAAAACTACCGGGACACCCTGTATATTTTATTTTTAGCAATTTTTAATTAACATATTTTCTGGCAGTGCCGTATTTAGGGGAAGGACAAAGGGAGCAAATGCGTCCAAAGCCAATAACCCAAGGAACATGTTTGAAAGCAAAAATTAATTTATAATTTTATTTCCTCACAAAAAATGAAAACATTTGCGTCGATGATTTCCTTTCACGGATGTTATGCTTTTAACAAAAAAGCATGGTAGCCAAGTTGTAGAAATTGAGAGGGCTGAAGGCGAAGTGTATTTCATACATTTTGACAAAAACGTTAATAAACAAGTTATAAGGTAAAGAAATTATTATTACAATAAAAATCTTTAAAATCTAGGTACATATTTTTGATTAAAAATATAAAAAATTTTAATATTAAAATAAAATATTATTTGTTTATTTGGATAAAGTTACCGTTTTGTCATTTTTTAAGAAATATGTTGTTTATTTTAAATATTTTTATTATGTTAAGAAGCCTATAGTTGAAATGCCTATAGTTTATCTTGTAGATTATAAAAATTATCTGTCACGTTGGCGTTAGGTTAGTTCGTCGATAAAACCATCATTAAAGCCATAAAATCACATGCTAAGCTAACCTCGAATCATCGAAAATTAGATTTATTTTAAAATACGTGCTCGCTCTAAAGTGTTGCGATTGGTGGGCGTCGTATGGGATTCAAGGTTCTGTCATCGAATCAGGTCAGAAGTCAGAAAGCCGAAACATATATCGACCTCGCTCGTGAACCTAGTAAGGTGAAAATATCAAAATAAAATATAGTACTCCAGAAATATCAAAATAGAATATAGTACTCAAAAACCTAAAATTGATGTTCTTGTTTTGAATATTGATATAAATAGGAGACATTCTAATTTTACCTGTAAAATTTCAATTAAATGTAAATATAAAAATTACTTGTTTTACTAAGAAATTAAATAAACTTAAAAAATTAATTAAAATTTTCATTCTTACATTACTGTTCAAATCGTACCTTAAGATTTAAGATAGGCAACCCAACTTACTATAAATGTATGGATTTAAATTAAAAATTCACATTGTGAAATAGTATTGGGAAATTACCGGTCATTTGTAAATTGGTATGACATTTAAGGCTCGGTCACTTAGCGTCATTTATATATTATTTTTAAAATCCTTCGAAAGTGTTCCTGAAAGTGTGCACAAAATAATAAAATTGTATAAAATACTCGTTTCATAAGACATTTAATTTTTCGGGAAATTTAATTTGGATTTTGACAAATCTTCAATAACATTTTCCATTCTAATGGAAATTTCAGGAATTTTCCTAAACACTTCAATGGAAATATCTCTATATGGTCGGCAAAGGTATCTTCTACACAATGGTTTACGATAAGGAAGGTCAGGTATTGCATGCGGCTTTTCCCGAAAAATAGAAAAAATTATTGAAAATCTGTGAAACCCTCAAAAAAAATTAATGTGATGTTTAAAGGTGGTTTTTCCGGAAAGTTTAAAATGGGAATTCCAAGTAAAATTTTCAGAAACTATTCAGACATTCTCATAATTTTTAAGTTGAAACTAAAGACAAAAACCTGACTTTAAAACTTTTTGAGTTGTTTGAAACAAATCTCCTTTAATATGCTATTACTGTTTAAAATATGTATTCATATTCTCCTGCTTTAATATTTCTGGAAGATGCAATATATTTTGTTCATAAAAATATTCAAGAAAATATTTTGATTTTTGAAAGTGCCTGCGAAAGTAGAAACCGCGACCAATCTACTGAAGTGAATACGAATATCATCCACGTAAATTTACAACAGGACGGAACAGAATATCTAAAGTAAGTAGTATTTTTATAATTTTTTTACGGCTAGATAGGGAGAAATTTAAATGGGTTTGTTGTTTTTTCTTATAGGTAACTATAAGATTATATAAACTGATCTAAAAGAAAAATAATAAAAAACCTGTATTACTTTAACCCATTATTTCCCGGTGTTCCAAAAATGGAACATCGAAGAATTTTACATTTTAGAACATATGCTCATGGTCTAAGATGCTAAATGTTTTTATGATGGATAGTAATATGCATTAGGCATAAATAAGAGCGGCGCTAGTTGTATTCAGAGTGCCAAAGAGGTAACAGTGTGTTGTTGTAAATCGTGTTTCGACTGAGCTGCTATGAGTAACAAAGAGTAAGTTAATATTATTTTACCTGTTTCTTTCTAAGTATGGGGTTTTTTAAAATAAGAAAGGTATATGACTGTAAATTTATTTAAAATCGTAGGGGTTTGCTAAAACATACAGGAAAAACTTTTACGCCCTCGTAAAAAAGAATGTTCCAATAATGGAACACCGGGCCTACTACATGCATAAAGCGGAAATTTTCTTTCAGAATTCTGACTACGGAGCAGATAGCTGCGATGTTTGAGGACAAGGAATTTTGGAAGGATTTTAGTAGGGCAGATGTATACATTACTCCACCCGCTGATGAGGGCGCGGGAAGCGAGGAAGATAGTGGAGACGAAGATGAGGGGGAAAATGTAGATCACCTTAGTGGGGCACAATTGCGGGCTCAGGCCATAGCCGTTCTTCACTCAACAGAAAACGAACCTCAAATAGTTGGCGAAAACGAGGAAATAGAAGACGAGGAAGATAGTATTCCACTTTCAGAACTTAAAAAATCGTTACAAGGCATCCCAAAACGGCGAAATTGGGACAAATCTATTGATATTGTTTCTCCAAACAAGATCTTTCCAAATTTGGGCAAAACTATTACTCTCTCTGATCCGGTAGAATACTTTGAAATATTTTATGATGCGGAAGTTTGCGAATTTCTTAAAAATAATTTTATTGCATATGCTAGGTCGAAGGGTGACTTTTCCTTCGATATCTCAGTTCCCGACTTAAAATGTTTTATGGCCATTCTTTTATTATCTGGTTACTTGGATATCCCACGATGGAGAATGTTATGGGAATGTGATACAGAAACCTATAACCTTACAGTGAGTAGTGCCATGAGACGGAATAGGTTTGAGCAAATAAAAAAATACGCACATTGTGCTGATAATAATACACTCGCCAAAAACGATAAATTTGCCAAGTTACGGCCATTATTTGATATGCTAAATAAGCGCTATATGGAAAATGCAGGTTTTCAGCAACATCTCAGCATCGACGAAAGTATGGTTCCATATTTTGGCAGGCATTCCGCCAAGCAATTTATTAGGGGAAAACCAATTAGATATGGTTATAAAATGTGGTGTTTATGCGAGCCTCTTGGTTATCTTATGCAATTTGAACCATACCAGGGAAAGCAAGAAGGACGTACAAATATGGATTTTGGTGTTGGTGGTTCTGTAGTAATGTTTTTATTATCGAAATTACCTAAGAATGTGCACTTCAAAATTTATGCTGACCGCTATTTTTCGTCTCTGAAACTTCTAAACCGTCTTCAGCAAATGGGATATGGTTACACTGGGACAATAATGTCAAACAGAATCGAAAATTGTCCCATAACACCAGTAAAAATTTTAGAAAAACAGGCAAGAGGGACGTATGATTTTTGCACTGATAAAGAAACAGGCATAACTGTTACGGCATGGAATGACAACAGAGTTGTCCTAACCGTCAGTTCGTGTGATACTGTTAACCCTATTCAGCAAGCAAGCAGATGGATTGCCAAAGAAAAAAAGAAATTACCCGTATCGCAACAACAAGTAATTTCGAAATATAATAAATACATGGGTGGCGTTGATCGGATGGATGAAAACATTGATCGATACAGGATTTCAATTAGATCAAAAAAATGGTGGTGGGCAAATTTCGCGTTTGCGCTTGATACTAGCATGCACAATGCCTGGCAAGTATATCGAAGAAATGTGGATTCTGCTCATATGGATTATCTTGCTTTTCGTCGATACGTTGTAAGAGTTTACTTAACAAAAATATGGAACTCCTGTTGCTGGAGGAGGGAGACCAAAATCTTCAAAAGGATTAGAAAGCAGGGTTTTAGACAACCTAAGATATGATCGCATAGATCACTGGATGATTCCTTCCGAGAAGCAGAATAGATGTGCTGTCTGTAAAAAAAATTCGACAAAAAAATGTGAAAAATGTAACGTCAATTTACATGAGATATGTTTTAAAAGTTTTCATTTGCGTTGATTTTAAATACATTTGTATAATAATGAGAGACATGCAATAAAATGAGTACTTAAAAATTTTGAATTTTATTGTCATTATATACTTAGTAGGCCCGGTGTTCCAATTTTGGAACAACGTTTTTTTTGCAAAAAATTGGCAAAATCTATTTTTTAACTCAATTTAACATATCATTACGATATAATCCCCTATTTAATCTAAAATTCATAAATAAAAATGATAAAAAATTAATTCGGGCAAAGATGGGTTAATAAGTTGTTACTGAATAGGTAATCTGTAACCTGTTACCCAGTCTTTAATAGTGAACAATCTACTTCTTACTCTTCTTAGTTTTTATAACTCAAAATCACAAAATTAACGTACATTTTAGAGGAGCGATGCATTGTCAAAAAGTTATCTGTGACTGTGGCGCCAGTTGTTACGTCAATGTAATTATAAAGGTTTGTAAGCATTAAGCTAAGAGTCATCAGTCACCCTAAAATTGAACGGATTTTGTTTACACTCTCGAATTTTCAATAACCTCACTAATTTAACCTATTAGAATTGATCAGTTTTCCGTTTCGTCGAAGGCAGATCTCTGTGTTATTGACATAAGTGGTTCTACGTGTCCGATTCTGCTGCTTTATTTCGGGGGGAAACGGAAGACTCAACCGCTGAGTGTAGAAACTAACGACCCCGCTAGAAAGGGAGCAAACACTGTGAACGTGTGAGGCCTAGGTGTTCCTGCATTCTATTCCGTTCGTCTGCCGCAGTTCTACAAAGAATATTAGCGTAATGGCTGCTATGTGGCGGGAGTAGGAGGGGTAAGAGGATAGCTTGAAAGAAAGGATCATCTCCTGATATCAGTAGTACTCTCAAGGGGCATCTAGTGGAAGCCAAAATGCATTTCATAAATTAAAAGAGGAAAAAAATCAAGAAGTATTTTAAAGATTCAGGGTGTCCGGGAGTTTAAAACTCGCTATCCGGATATCCTCCAAATTGGAATAAGCTGTAAATCATCTGAGGGTTGCCCCAGCCCTGACTAAACCCCGGGCGGAGAGCAATCTGGCGACTACCTTATAACAATCAATATCCTATTATGTAACAGGAATCATCACTCCAACGATCTGTCAGTTGAACGTCACCGGACACCGATCAGCTGTTTTTGACGGGCATAGGACAAACAAATTTACATAGGAGTATATGAGAGTTTTGTTATTTATTTCTATTTTTTTTACCTTAAAATGCCTTCTTTTTGTTGTATTGCAAATTGTGGATGTAGAGGGACAAAACACAATGTTACTTTTATTTATAAGTGTCAAAAATTTTCAATTTTAGATATAAAAACGATTGAATGAACTTTCGTCGATGTGGCTGAAGTGAAGGGTAAGAAGAGGATTTACCTACTACTAAATTAAATTATGTCCAAGTGCAAAACATTTTATATTAATCATTTATTAAAGAACTAAAAGTAATCTTGCTAGTTAACAATTATTGATTCTCAATCGAGACTGATTAAAAATCTAATCGTTGTTTGAAAAAGTTATATTACATTTTGTACCGTTACATATTTTAATGCTGTATTACTCTTTTATGTTTTAGGGGGCTTAAATAATTATCAGTATTTGTATGTACCATTTGAAATTTTAATTAATTTAATTAAATTAAATAATTTTAACTTTTTATGTAACTCTATAATTATTTTTTCGTTTGGGAAAGTGAGGTAATCCTAAATAAAACTAACTGTATAATAGTATACTAAACTAAATGTATAATAAATGAGCTATGATTTCCATATACAGGGTTATTACTTACTTAATATTAAGATTTACCATAAGTGTCTCTCGGCAAAACCTATGGCCAAATAAAGAAAAATCTTGTTATGCAATTAGGACAGAAGTTCTTAAATTCTGAAGGGTCGAAATTCCAGACTCAAGATTACAAGTAGGATAAAGGCTTGAACTTCTCAAAAAAAAAGATGGGAACAAAATGTAACTATTTTTTTTTAGTGCCATGCTCCATGGTATAATCCTGTGCTAGTGCTAGTATATAATTTTTTCTAGACATAAGTAACTCTAGTAACGGGTGAAGGTTTCATTATGCTGATAAAAATTGAGTTCCTTTATGTTAATATTTTGTATCTAAACACATATTAATCAAATATGTTACTTGTTACGCCATCTAGTGGCAATGTTTGTTACCAAAACGTTGTGCTTGTCTTTATCTAAAAATAAAGTTAGTTAGTTGACATAGATTCACCGAACCACATGTGTGTTTATTTTTCCACTCCCATTATTAGTTTTTTCAACAGGTTATGGGCCCAGTTCGTCCCAGGGAATTCAGTAAAGTGAATGTGAGTTGTTCGGTTTTTTGTGAAAAATAAACTTCGATATCATCGATTAAAGACAGTACAGTAGTGCGGAAAAGCGCAGGTGACGCCGCTCAGCAGTCGCGTTGTTTTCACGTTTGAAAATGGCCGTTAGCTACTTGTCATCGATTTCGAAGTTACGTGGCCGTGAAAATTATGAGGAATGGTGTTTCGGTATGGAAAATTTCCTTATACTAGAAGGCTTAAAAAACTGTGTAGATGAAACAGAAACTGCTTCCGTGCAAATTGACAAGTGCAAAGCCAAACTTGTTTTATCCATAGATCCTTCTTTCTATGTCCACATAAAAGAGACTACTACAGCAAAAGATGTTTGGGATAAACTAAAAGATCTCTATGAAAACAAGGGCTTTACAAGGAAAATTGGACTTCTTCGTACTCTAATTTCCTTGACTAGAGACGTGTGCATCAATGGAAGAATACGTAAACCAAGTTATCGAAACTGCCCAAAAACTTGGTTGGACAGGGCTCAAATTGGATACGACTCTTGTTGGTAGTTTACTGTTGGCCGGGTTTTATTTATTTATTAAGTCAATGGGCAAGCCCCAATTTTACAATTGCAATATGATGAGTACATAAAACTCTACATTAAATACAAGTAATAAAAAAAATACAATATCATATAACTAAAATATAAAATACACCTATTAAAAATTACAGTCGAAACATAAATAAAATTAAGATTACGTTGAGGTTAGACTTGCTTTTGCTTTGGTTAGAGATGAATTAAAAACATCAAACCCTAAGGAATTAGCATGAGACATCATTCTCGTTATTGATGATGATTGTCCATAAAGAGTTCCATGCCATCCAGGGTAAAATGTATTCATCCCCCTCAAAGCCCTTGGCGGAACATAAAAATTGATCAGAGACAAAAGATCAGCACAGTCAATATAATCGTTAATTAACTTGAATATTTAACATTTTGTCAAAATTATTTCTTCTATTACTTAGGGTATTCAATCTTAGTAAAGACAGTAATTCATTGTAATGAATCTGATCAAAAGGAATGTTCAGTTTACTACCTACATATCTGAGAAATCTATGTTGTATTCTCTCGATTCTATTGATATGACAGACATAGTAGGATGTCCACACACAAGTACTATTTTCTGACTGGAACCTGACTAGAGAAATATATAAGTTTTTTAAAGCACAAATATTTTGAAAATCTTTGGTATGTCTTTTAATAAAGCCTAACATTTGTAAGGCTTTATTACAGCAATAATCAATGTGCTGAATAAAAGTGAGTTTAGAATCAAAATGTACTCCTAGATCTCTTATAACACTTACATTATCAATTAAATGATCCGAAATATAATAATTATTTAGGCATGAGGATATTTTTCTACTAAGTTGTATGTATTTACATTTACCCAAATTAAGTTTCAGGCAATTGATATCACACCACCTTTCAAATCTCTTGAGGTCATCTTGCATAAGATTTATTTTTTCTGGAGAGTCAATTACCATGAATATTTTCAAGTCATCTGCATATAATAATATATCACTATGGTGAAAGCAATTAACAATGTCATTTATAAAAATATTAAACAAAAGAGGTGCAAGATGAGCTCCTTGTGGTACTCCAGAAGTAACATTGACAATGTCTGAGTAGAAAGTTTTGATTTTAACAACTTGTTTCCTGCTATCAAGATATGAAATTAGCCAGTTCAAGAGTGTATCCCCTATGCCATAGTGTGATAATTTGGCTGCTAATAAATTTGTATCGACTTTATCGAAAGCCTTAGAGAAGTCTGTGTATATTGAGTCGATAACACATCCCCTCTACAATGCTTCCGATATCGCCTGTTTATAAACTAGTTGATTGGTTGTGATAGAACGACCACTGATGAAACCATGTTGTTTAGTTGTTAATATATTTTTAAATCTTTCACTGTTTTTGTATATTGGGGTAACAAAGGATAATTTCCAGAAATCTAGAAAAATGCCTGATGTTAATGATTTGTTATAAATTATCCAAAGAGGTCGAGAGAGAGCAAATACACAAAGTTTGATAAAATAGGGAGTGATTCCATCTGGGCCTGGCCCCTTCTCAATGTTAACAGTGTTTAGTTTTTCAAAAATTTCAGATATTTTTAGATTTAAGGAGTTATCGACAACCAAACCATTAAATGTCATGTTCAACACAGCACAACAAGCTTTCGTTGTTGGTTTTTCATAAACAGACGAAAAATGCTCTGCAAAGAGATTGACAGAACACTGCCCGTCTGTTGACTGTTTGTCTCCAAGAACAAGTACCGATGGAATTTCGTTGTTCAGTCTTTTCTGACTGATATATTTATTTATTTTTTTTTTTATTTTTTTTTATTTATTTTATCAAATCACACTACAGAGCAACAAACTCCAAATGGTATTACATGTCATAAAACGTTTGAACAGAAACTAAATATAAAACAAAAACATACTAAACAGTTCAGTTAGTCAATATACATATAAAATTAATATACTATAAATCTGGACGATGATGAACCAATATGCATAAACAAATACAATGCATTAACATATATAAACGATACCGCATAGTTAATACCAATAATAAATTAATGAGAAAAAAAAAATTAAGTGTTTAAGATAATATTTTTAAAATTTGCAAAGGAACAGTTAGTATAGAAATCATTGTAGGTTTTTACCAGGCGGTCAGTTACTCCTCTAAAGCCATAATTTGTACGGTGTGGTCCTTCATAAAACAAATGTCTCTTACGAGTTATCCGGATCGGAGCTCTTAAATAAATGCGCGATAGAAGTTCACTACTTTCGATCATTCCATTTAACAGTTTAAAAAGGAAAAACATCATCGTGTTACGCCTTCTCCTTTCTAAAGTGGCCAAACCAACCAAGAGAGTTCTTGTTTGATAAGGAATATCTTTGTAAGGAAAATGCATCTTAAATAAAAGGAACTTACAGAACTTATTTTGTACGTTTTCAAGGCGTTTAATATGTAAGTTATAATAAGGAGACCACACTATACAATTATACTCCAGAATACTACGAACTAAACAATTATATAAGGTTTTTAAGGCTTTGGTGTCATTAACATTATCACAGTTTCTTCTGATAAAACCTAACATTTTGTAGCTTTTAAGTATGATGTTATCTACGTGTGCATTAAAATTAAGTTCAGAGTCAAAAATTACTCCCAAATCATTGAAGCTTTCCACTTCGGACAAAAAAACATCACTGAGTCGATAATGAAGCTTAAGTGGCTCTTTACGACGAAAAAAACTCATAAATTTACATTTTGTCGTATTCAGAGTTAGAAAGTTATTGCGGCACCATGAGTAAAAATTATTAATGTCACTTTGTATAAGTTCGCAATCTTCAACAGTATTAACAACACGAAAAAATTTTAAGTCATCTGCATAAAGAAGACACTCACAGTTCTCAAACCATCCTTGTGGTACACCAGAGGTAGCCTTAATTTCTTTTGAAGTGACACCACTCAACTTCACTCTTTGGGTTCGTCTGCTTAGGTATGATCTAATCCAACCAAGATAGGACCCATTCAATCCCAGTGCCTCTAACTTCATTAGAAGCAAATCATGTGATACACTGTCGAATGCTTTTGTCATATCAGTGAAAATGACATCGATTTGAAAGCCTTTCTCTATATTTTCGTTGAGGTAATCCTGGAACTCTGCTAAATTTGTGGCTGTAGATCTGCCTCTGTAAAAACCATGCTGTTTGGGACTTATGTAATGTTTAAATGTATTAAATAATTCATCGGTGATTATTGACTCAAATACCTTGGGGATTATTGAAAGTAAAGAGATTCCTCGATAGTTAGTAACTTGGTTCTTAGATCCATTCTTGAAAACCGGAAAAAGCGTTGACTGTTTCCAAAGAGTCGGAAACAAAGCCCCGTCAAAGGACTTCTGAAAAATAATCCTGAGTGGCTCAGCCATCGTCGATGCACATTTCTTAAGGAAATATGGGGGAAAACCATCAGGACCAGCACCCTTGTTAGTGTCGAGGGAATTGAGTTTGTTTAGTATTTCCTCAGTTGTAAACTTATGGCCCGTTAAAACACTGTGAACATTTTCGGAAATCAAAGGCATCGGGACGTTAGAAAAGTCAGTGTAGCATAATTCAAAGTGATCCGCAAAGGCATCAACAATCTCCTGTATGTTATCCTTGGCTTGAGAATTATACTCTAAGCACTTTGGTATGTCATCATCCTTCCTTAAATTGTTAACGTAGGACCAGAAATACTTGATATTAGATGGTATCATTTACTCAGTGTTTGTAACAAATAGAAGGTAACATAGGTCAATCAAGTATTTTGTTTCATGTCTTACTTCAGAATATCTCATATAGTCGTCTCTATGGCCAGTCTTCTTGTATTTTTTATGTAATCTATTCTTTAAAGATATCATCCTTTTTAATTCTGGACTATACCATTTTGGGAATTTTTCATGGTTGATAGTTTTAGTTGGAACAAATTGGTCCACAATGGCCCCCACAACATCGTAAAACCTTTGAACCATGTCATCTACACTCTCCAAGTGAAATACATAATTCCAGTCCACCGACAATAATGATTCTTCCATGCTCTGGTAATCCGCTCTCTCAAACAAATGCACTGTTACATTCTCTCTATTGTCTAACGCTGGTACAGACTTCAAAATGAGATCCATCTCCAAAGGGGGATGGTGTGTGTCGACCCTTGACATTGGATTATCTGTCTCACGTATTTCCACCTGATCAAAATAATCAGCAAAAACCAAGTCCAGTATCTTGCCATATTTATGGGTTATTGCATTGACAGGTTTCAGTTCCAGATAATACATAATGTTCAGCAGTGTTTCAGCTTCTGCCGAGTTAAATTGAAGAGGTGTGAGGTGACTGTCTTCATGTCCCCATATCACTTTGGGCAGATTGAAGTCGCCATAGATCATCATCCTTGCATTCTTATGATCTCTACGCAGACGTTCAGCAGTGTCGCAGAACGTCTGATACGCCTCAATACTGGAGTTCGGTGGGAAGTACACTGCACATATTAACAAAATCGTATTATGCATTTCAGTCCAGATCCAAAGCTCTTCAAACGTAGGGCAGGCACTACCATATAAGACTTTCGACTTAAAATTTGCCTTTAATGCGACCAGAACTCCACCCCTCTCTCACAGCTCATCTCCGCATATCTTCTATCACCCCGAAAGACAGAATAATGCGTTCCAAATAATTCGGAGCTGGATAAATCATCGCTAAGCCAGGTTTCTGTAAAGACAATACAATCATAGTCTGACACTGCAGTAGCTAAAAAGACTTCAACGGTTTTTGTGCGCAGTCCCCTAACATTCTGGTAGTATACGTTAAGTTTTGAGGTAGCATCAGTAATTGGTGTCAGAGTTTTTGATGCCCTGTCGGAAGAACAAGAAAAGTTGGCTCCGTGGTGACAACATTTAAAGATTTGTCAGGCTGATCCGCGAAACTGCGGCATAAGAATCTGACCAGCTCTGCCTTTTCATCATAGTGCATAAGGTGTTCACATGTGTTTAGGGTAAGTGGAATAAGATTAATATGTCGCGGGGCAAGTTGATTCTCTAAAAATGTATTTTGATCACGAATGAAGTTACTTAAGACAGGTCTATTTCTGTAACGGGGGGAGCCCACGACAACTAGATTTGTATTATGACAGGCTTTCAGTAGACGCTCAACTTGTTCTGTTTTAATTGGAAACCCTTTAATAGCATTTTCTGGTGCCCAGAAGAACACGATATAATCATCCTTTGTCAATTTGGCACTATAGGAAACACATTCAGATACCAGTTCCTCAAATAGGAATCCTGAACGCCACTGACAAGTCAAGTCAAAAGTCCCCTGAGTATCTTCTAAAAAGTGTCATACAACCTTTTGCTATTTCGTTGCCTATAATCAAAAGCTGACGCCTCCTCTGACCAGAGATCCTTTCACAATCTTCACCATTGCTTGACTCCCTGGCATGCGTCTCCCTATTAAGCAAAAATATCGTCGGATTTAGCTGCTTGATGTCCTTTACATGGCATTCATTATCTTTCTCTAATGTTTCGATAGTGACGGTCATGCTCCTACAAAGCTTAGTGAGTTCTTCTACGTCATTTCTGAGTATGTCTTCAGAATCTCTGCAGTTTTTCAGTTCTGCTATCAGATCTCTGTTCTTATCTTCCAGCGCTTTCATTTCTTTCCTGAGCCCTCCTAATCGCTTATTTTGTTTGTCCAGTTCGGCAGTAAACTTTTTCTCCGCTTCCGCCACTTCATCTTCGAATGCATCGCTGCTACTTTTTACCCGACGAATATGCCTATCCCTTTCCTTCAATTCCTGTCCCAAATTGTGAATTTCCTTTACAAACCGCTGGCATTTATTCTCCTGCTCCAAAGCATGCCCCTGACATTCTTCAGAGCAGTAGATCCTATGCCCTCCAATCATAACTGCCTTAGACAGACGCTCCAAACAGCTAGGATGAAAAACACCGAAGCATACTATGCAGCAGTAATTAGAAAATTCTTTGTTTCGGCAACATTTAAAATTTCGGAGCATTTCAGTTAACCATGAAAGGGAGCAAAATTGTATTTTCTCTTCAACCCACTCAATTCAGTAGAAAATGTAGCCGGGTTTGTCAGCCCTTTACGACGTTGCCGGTTGATGTATACTCGGCTTTTATAACTAAGGTTGGCAAAAGTGACATAAATCCGCAACTAAGCGAGTGGAATGCAGAGTGATATTTAGCCATTCCTAATTTTAGCAATCACTTGTTAATTGTCAATAGTTCGGCGGGAAGTTTCTGCCAAAAACGAATAAAAAACAATAAAAATTATACAAACTTTCCCATGAATTTCCAGTTATTATACTATTGTTCTGCGTCTTGCCCTCGTTTACACAGGTACCCAGACTCGCAAAAAATATTTTTCTTCACATAGAATGCATCTATTGGTAGTATAACAATTAAACTCATTAAATTTCCACAACACAAATATAAACAAACTGAACACTTAGTGACACATTTTTATTTTTTAGATCTTTTAGGATCTAGAAGAAAATTATACAATCTGTTTGCCTGTGTTTTACATAAAGAACGAAGACTACAGAACAAATTATAGTCTTCAATGCTTCAATGGAAATTTCCAGAAACGTCAGGTGTCACAGACTGTAAACAAAAACAAAGTCCGACAATCAGAAAATGAAAGTACAAGTGCGACAAAAAAAAAAGGATTTAAGTGATGTGATTTGCTACAGATGTAAGGAAGCTGGACACTATATGAATAAATGCCCACAGGCAGGTCAGAAATCAAACAATGATAACTGGCGCTTAAAAATGCTTTTAATGTTTTGTTTTTGAGTACCCAGCACAAAAACAATGAATGGTACTTAGATTCAGGTGCCAGTATTCACCTAACATGCAAGCAGGATTGGTTACTTAATCAGAGAGAGTCAAGCTTAAAGGAGATTGTTGTAGCAAATGACACAAAACTTCAAGTGCATAGTTGTGGTGAAGTTTTAATTGTCAGCCAAGTGGGGAAACAATCCCTTGAAATTGAGGTAAGGAATGTTCACTATGTTCCTGGTTTAAGCACTAATTTATTGCCAAATGATAGAAAATGGTAATTCAGTTGATTTTAGCCAAGATTGCAGTAAGATTTATAATAGTGAAAAAGTCTTAGTGGCCAAAGCTTTTTTGATGAATGGAGTGTACAAAATAGATACACCCGTTTCCGAAGCTGGTTTTGTTGGTCAAGCTTTAAGTGGCGAGATGTGGCACAAGAGGCTGGGGCACATAAATTCTACTTACCTGAATAAAATGAGGGATGGACTAGTTACTGGTGTAAATTATTCTGGGGATGTAAAGATTGAAAAGCAAAACTGTACAGTCTGCTGTGAGGGAAAGCAGTCCAGATTTTCATTTGGTCATGGAACAAGGGCTACAGGACTTTTGGATGTTATCACAGTGATTTAGCAGGTCCAATGGAAACTAAATCCTTTGGTGGCTCAAGATATTTTTTAACCATACAAGATGATTATAGTCGTATGTCCTTTGTTTATTTTTTAAAAGCAAAAAATGAGACATTTGGAAAATTTAAAGAGTTTCAGTGCTTAGTTGAAAAGCAGCTGGGTAAAAAGATAAAAGTATTGTGCACTGATAATGGTGGAGAATATGTTAGTGCAGGGTTTCAGCAATATCTGAAAAGCCAAGGCATAATTCACCAGACCACTAATCCATATACACCCCAGCAGAATGGGCTCTCTGAGAGGCTCAACCGAACCTTAGTTGAAAGGGCAAGCTGCTTGCTCTATGAGGCAGACTTGGGAAAGCAGTTTTGGGCTGAGGCTGTCAACACAGCCTGCTACCTCACAAACAGAACTGTAGTAAGTAATTTACCGAAAACCCCTTATGAATTATTTTATTGTAAAAAACCCAATTTAAGTCATATTAAAATTTTTGCCAGCATAGCCATGACCCGTATTCCTAAAGAAAAGAGGGGAAAATGGGATAAAAAATCTGGAAGACTTCTGCTTGTTGGTTTTTCTGACACAACTAAGGGATACAGATTGTATAATCCTAGAACAAGGCAAGTCTCAACTAGTAGAGACATCCGTATTATGGAAAAGGATATGAATCATAGTTCAGATCAAAATATAAACGCAGACTTAAGTGGTCAAAATGATTTAGAATGCCAGGAACTTGTTCAGGAAGTTCAAGAAAATGACAGCAACTCATTTGACACAACTCCACTGTCTGAATGGGAGACAGCTGAAGAATCAGATTATGAGGATGCCAGTGATGTTACTTTTACCCCAGATATTGTTATTGGTGATCCAGAGAATATCCGTAGATCTCAGAGGGAGAGGAAGGTTAAATCATGGAATGATTTCATCACATATTTCACAGAGAAGCCACCGGGGTCAGTTCCAGTGGGAGATCCAGTGTCAGTGAAAGAAGCTCTTTCAGGGCCTAATCGCAGAGAGTGGATGCGTGCTATGTCAAGTGAAATGGACAGTTTTAGTGAAAACCATGCGTGGGATATTGTTCCATTTCCAGAAGGTAAAATGCCAGTTAAATGTAAGTGGGTTTTTAAAACCAAGTTAAATAATGATAGCAGTGTTACATATAGGGCTAGGTTAGTGGCCAAGGGTTTTAGCCAACGGCAGGGTATTGATTTCGATGAAACCTTCTCTCCAGTTGTTAAACACTCAACATTAAGATTACTTTTAGCTATGTCTGTGCAATATAATTGAGATATTATTCATTTAGATGCATTCAGCAAGCTGGAAGAAGAGGTTTTCATGGAAATACCAGAATATTTTGGTAATAAAATACCCAATAATAGTGTATCAAAATTAAACCGAGTCATTTATGGTTTAAAGCAAACTGCTCGAGTATGGTATAGAGAAGTTAAAATTGTTTTGACAGATTTAAATTATAAAAAATGTGATTATGAACCCCAGGTTTATTTATAAAACATACAGATATTTTCTTGAGCATTATTGCAATTTATATTGATGATTTTTTTCTATTTTGTAACTCTGTACAAGAAATAAATTTTGTCAAAGGGCATTTATTACAAAAATTTAGAATAAAAGATTTGGGTCAGATTAAACAATTTTTAGGCATGAGAGTTAGAATGAATGAATGTAAAACGGAAATTTTGTTAGACCAAGAACAGTATATTGATCAAGTTCTAGAAAGATTTAATATGAGTGAGTATAAGCCTGTAAGTACACCCATGGACAAGGATTTTTGTTTTGAAAAATTAATCTCTGTTCAATGTCAAAAAGAATTTCCTTATCAGCAACTTTTGGGAAGTCTTATGTATATATCTGTGTTAACGAGACCTGATATTACCTTTGCGGTAAATTTTGTAAGTCAATTTAACAATTGTTAGACTGAGCAAGCAACATTGGAAATGTGCCAAGAGAATACTCATATATTTACAGGGGACAAAAGAATTCTGTTTAAAATATAAAAGAGATAACAAAGATCTAATAGGTTTTGTTGATGCGGATTTTGCTGGTGATGACACAGAAGGTCATATACAGGTTAGTTATCAGGGGGTGCTATTTCATGGGAATGTAATAAACAGAAAACTGGGGCACTGAGTAGTACTGAGGCTGAATATATGGGTATCACAGAGGCTTCTAAAGAAGCAATATATTTTAAGAACCTGTTGTTTGAAATATTTAATAAACATTTGTGTATTACTGTGTACAATGATAATCAAAGTGCCCAAAAGTTAGCTGTTAACCCCATATGCCATAAGCGTTCTAAACACATAGATGTGTGCTATCATTTTGTACGGGAGGTTATTGCAAATGGGTATATGAAATTAGAATATTTGCCTTTGTCTTAACAAAAGGTCTCTGTTATGTGAAACATAATAAGTTTATAGAGGAATTAGGCTTAAATTGTTTAAGTAATGATTAATATTGTTTAGTTAAGTAGGAGTGTTAATATTTTGTATCTAAACACATATTAATCAAATATCTTACTTGTTACGCCATCTAGTGGCAATGTTTGTTACCAAAACGTTGTGCTTGTCTTTATCTAAAAATAAAGTTAGTTAGTTGACACAGATTCACCGAACCACATGTGTTTTATTTTTCCACTCCCATTATTAGTTTTTTCAACACTTTACAGGTCATCAAGTTTATTGTAGACAACTTTTTCTTCATATTCTATTCACTCTGAAAATGTTATATATTCTTTCACTCTGACATGCATGACAATTTATTTAAATAAAAACATGTTTGTTTTATTTGTAAAAAAATATATGTACTGGGTGCAGTACAAAATATTAAGATTGAACTCAATTTAACTTGGATATACATAATTTAAATTGAACAACTAGGTAACTAACAATGTCCATATTTGTGACTGGGCAAAAGTTTTTTGGATCTACACTACAAAAGAATCTCATTTTTAATTATACAAATAATTTGTTTGCACTGCTCGGCGTTCTTATTTCGAAGCTTCAAAAAGTATTCACTTGTCATAACTAAGTTTAAAGCAAACACACAATTGTAAAAAATGGTCCTGTATAAAAAAATACACTAAATATTTATACAAATATTTAAAATTTGCTTTTAAATTATCACGGACTCCTATGAAACAAAACAAGGTTTGCCCTACGCCAGCCATATTGACAGCAGTCAGCTGTTTTGTTGGACCGCCTAATTACATACAGGAGGATTAAATCTCAAACCAATTCGTGACTATGAAGCCGCTTCTGTACTTCTACTCAGTTCAGACCAGTTGTTTATATTAGTAACAAATATCAGCATATAAAAATAGTTCATTATGTTTTTTTATGTGAGCTCTGCTCAACGAATAACCATTAAGCTCGGCTAACGCGTCTATAGTGAACTTGGCTTCCATTGCAGAGACCGTATGTTCTATTCCTATCGGAAGATATTTTTTTAACTTATAATTCTGTATGTAGTCAGGGTGTGACGTAACTTGTGTGACCCTAGATAATTGTGTCATTTTTATAAATAAAGCCTTAAATGCCTTTCTTTTATTTAAGCAGGAGTCGTTTGGAATCAATTGAAAGAATTTATGAAAGTGACGCGCTCATTTAAGGTCACTTATACGGTCACTTTTAGATAGTGACTTACATGATCCCAACACTAACAAAATACTTATATTTGCGCGCGGAACACAAAAAAGCTTTCATATTCGTTTTACACAAGTACACATTTGTGGTACAAAAATGGGTGATAATGTTTATGTTGCAACTAAATATAATCGTTTATATTCTATATTTCAAAAAAGCATCTAGCAAAACACCGAAAAATACAGAAAGTATAAGTTTGACGTAAATGGACGGAAACGAATGACGTAACTTTGTTCGGCGACTAAAAATACGACGGGTTAGTTTACCTACGATCTACCCAGCCCTAAAATCGAAAAAGAAAACAGCTGACTGTCAAAATATTTTGTCAAATAAGAAATTCTTTTTTTATTACTATATAAGAAAGTCGTAAAGTAATGTAAATTTTTCTTGTTTGTAACTGTTTAATTAGATCACATAGAAACTGAAAGAATAATGACCGATTTGGTGGCTAAATGCGTTTTGCGTGTCGAACTAAATGTTTCAAGTGAGGCTACTGGTACGGATTGTTTGAAATATTTTTATGTTCATATCTGGAAAAATTAGCTTATTTTTATTTGTGGCATGCAAAATAAATCTAATTGTTTAAATGTTATTTAGAATCTCAAGGGGCTGAAGCGCTTTCTCAAGAATCTGAACCAAATCAAAAAAACAGAGGTCAAAGAAAAGTGAGAGACATAAGTGTTGAGACATTTCCAAGTAGACTAGAGAGTCCAAGAGATGATTGGGGTTTATTACCTTTTTCTTCAAGAGAACAGACTCCTATGACAGACAAAGATCCTGTAGAGTTAGCAGAAGATAAAGGAGAAATTGGTTTCTTTAGTGGCAACCCTTTCGTTGAAATAACTAAAGGAATTTTGCATTTGTACAAAGAAGAGTAAGCAGATATTTTTCGTAGTATCTACATTTATTTTTAAAATATGAATCTATTATAACTGTAGTTTGTAAGTATGATTTATCTAGTAAGCAGTACTATCTTTTAGTGTTTTAACTAGCAGAAAGGATGCCCTAACTCTCTGCCTTTTGGGTGTTCCATGTTCAATGACATGCCATGATATCTTGGCATTTACAGCACCTTGTCATGCAGATATTGCCCATATAAGAGTTCTTAGAGACTCATTACCAAATCAGTACATGTGTTTGTTAACGTGAGTATTAAAAAGTCAATTAGCAGTTTTTATTAATCACTATAAACTTTTTCTTGTCTTGGTAATAGTTCTGATAGTTCATGTGTCGTTAATGAACCCACATGGGTTAGGATTGGTTAGGTTTGGTGTGAAGAAAGTGCTCTCCAACAAAGTTTTGGGTCTACATTATATTATTATATAGTTCTTAATATCAATGAAAAGTAATGAAAATTGTGAGCTTTTTTATTTTTCTGGAAAAATGTAATGATTTTCCCTTTTAATCAACTCTGTACATCATGCACTATCATTTAAAGAGACTACAAGTGCTCGGATTCATTCGATACAAGACCCAGTGCTGATTATATCTTGTTTTCACATAAAATATTGTTGGGTAATTAAGAGTGTTTTTGGTAACTAAAAATTGACCTGCAATCTATTATTTCTTGCTAATTTGTGTTGAAAGGTAAAGGGCATTTAAAACACTTAAGTATAACTTACAAATTTGTTCTAAAAGCATATCCTTAAGGTTAATATAGACTAATTCTAGGTTATTTTCCTCAAAAAGTGTGCCAAAGTAAAAATGGGAAAACATTTTAAGTATTAGTGGAAATCAAAGTATAGGAAATCCAGAAAATATACATAGGTACACATCAAAAAAATTATTCTGTTGAACTAGATTGGCATTTAAAATAAAAATTAGTTTAATTCAAATTATGAGTTTTAATTTATCATCAAAAATTTGATTAGACAATTTTTATTTAATTTACTTAGGTAATTTTAACTAAAGAATTTCAGATTTATTTGGAATAATAAACCTATAAATTGCATGTTGCTTTTTTCCAAAGTAATCAAGACTAAAATTACTCTTTGCATATCACATGTATTTTTTTGTACGGTCACCCTAAGTGAATAGTTTAAATGTCATTTGTTATACCCATGGTAAGACATGACTTAAAGATTGTCACAGTAATTATTACATTTTATTAAGAAGTATTCATAAGAGAATATGTTATCAGGGAAAATGGAATTCTGTCATCAGGGTTGTTCCAAGAAGTCTTTCGGGACTAGATTTAGTACTTTTGAACAAGTTTTAGTACTCTAGTACTCCCTTAGGCAAACCTAGTACTCAAATGCATGTTCCTAAATAATTAAAAAATATATTTAAATATAAAAGATTGCTGCAATTGTTTTCAAGGTTAAAATCCCAGTTATCATAGGTATTTGTCGATAATGTTTTGTTTGTAAATAGTTTTTCCTTTGTAGAGCCCCTCAAATAAATACAAACCTAAATTGCACTATTTAGTGTCCTTTAGCTCTGTTTAGTATTTTCACAATTGCCAAATACGTACACAAGCGCATGTAGCTTGGCCAACTCTTCTAAAGGATCACCAAATTTATAAGTAATCATACAACTTTTTCCTTATGTTTTTTTAACTAATTCCCATTTTTTTATTATTTTGTTACTAAAATATGTTTTTATTATAAAACGTTTTATAATGTATACAATGAATATGTAACATTCTGATGTTAGTCATTCAGAAATAATAATTGATGTAGGTACTAAGAAATTTGCATATAGGTATATAATAAAAATGTGATAAGTAGAAATACTTGAGGAAATACTTTTTGTCATTTATAGTTTAAAAAAATAAGCTTGTATTTAAGATCATACAATTCCTAAAAACTGATGATGTTGCAGTATTTTATTACTTGTAGTTTTGGTTAAAAATTTTCAGGTTTCGAGACCATGAAGCGGCTATGGAGTTTTATTTTTCCTATAATGGAACACCATTTAGCAGTTTGGAACCAGATATTTTGTGCAGGATAGTTTGGGTTTCAAGAGTGGAGTGGGCTCATGATGGAATGGCACCCCCTGGTCATACAGAATTGCCTACTTGCCCCGTTTGCCTAGGTAAGAAAAAGCATTTTAATCATTAATCTAGTAATAATATTGGACTTTTTTTCACTACAAATTTATAAGATTTTTATTTTTAATGTTTTATATTTGGACTTGCATTTGTATAAAATTTAACAATCTACTTATAGAATGATTTTGTTGCACGTGCACATTCTTTCTCTTATTATTCTGAATTACTAGTTATTATTATACAGATTAGACAGTAGCCAGAAAATTCACTGATTGTCACCAACTCCTCAAAAAGTCCATTCCACAAATGTATTATCTAAGTGGTGAAAATGTTATTTGCGATTCTTTTAGTTTCCATTGATCATAAATTTTTTTTATGTAAACCTTATACCTAACTGCATACAGTCATAATCTCTCATCTAATGTCTAATCATGTTTTGACTTCCCCTTCTTTTATTCCCTTGCTTGGATTGAAAATATCATAAAATGTTATATACAATAGATACTCGCCCAGTTTTAAATTTCTATACAAGATTATGGGGTTTCACAAAATAAAGTTAGGACTCAAACATGTTTATTTTTAAGAACACTGTATACTTACATTTATTCAATTTAAGACACATTATATCTAAAGTATTAATTTGGTAGTTATAAACAAATAAATATCGACCATTTGGGTATTTCCAACTGAGTAAAAGATTGGAATTAGGGACATATAAATTTCAATTTCTTAACCTAACTTTTTAAAAGCTATCAGATATACTAATTGACTATTTCATGCATGGTGTGTGGACGTAGCACCCCTAAAATTAAGTACAGGATGTTTTTTAGCAAGTTAGGGGCATAAATCAAACCTCAGGTTATAAAATTGGCCGACGTTTGGACGATTTATTTTTGGTCTTTTTCAAGGCTGAAAGAGACCATTACTTGTTTTTTTTTTATTACAATATGTATTCATTCATCCAAAAAATATATATAAATTAAATACAACAATAAAATTTACAATAAACAGCTTTAATATTAGTAAATAAGATAAGAAAACTTGAAATTAATACGGAAATTATTTTTCCAAATACATTCTTTGAGTTTTTTTCGCTTTTTTTTTCCTTTCCCATCATATATAAAACATATATTTCAGGAAAAACAAATCAATACGAACAATAAGGAAGCCATAAAGACATAAATAGGCAACAAAAATAAAAGCATCATTATTTGTGATATTTAACTTATTTAATATCCTAAACTAGAGGCTTACATAAACATAGTAAAAATAATCAGTCTTCTCCATAGAACACATATTAGTATTACAACCAAAGTATATCATATACAAAAATTACAATATATATCAGCAAACAAATGAATAAAGGAGCATTTATCAGGTCTCAGTGCTTTGAAATGAGCAAAATAGATGAGTTGAGAAGTACTTTTTTTACAGTTCAAAATATGGTTATATTGCACATTTAAGCCTTGTGTATCAGTTCTATAATTCACCAAATTATTTAATTGTATTTGTATCATTTCACTGATATTTTCTTTAGTATAGTTTTTTCCTTTGTCTAATATGGTGGTATCTTGAAAATTAAAATTATGTTTATTACCCTACAGTAGTTCTTGTTTTGATACAAACAATCCTTCAAATTTTGCCTGGTAATACTTATTTCCTTTTTAGTCGTATTGATTTGTTTTTTCTGATATATTTGTTTTATATATAGAGAAAAAGGAAAAAAAAACAAAGACTGTATTCAGAAAATATTTCAATAATTTCAAGTTGTCTGTTCTTGTTGACATAATTTTAAATTAAAGCATATATTTTCCAACATTAAAGCAAAAAACAAAAAAATGTTTAAAGCTATCTATTTATTTTAAATTATATTGTCGTTTATTTTATATATATTTTTTACATCCTATTGTAATAAACAAAGTAATGCTCTCTTTCAGCCTTGGAAAAAAAAGAAATATAAATCGTCGGAACGTCAGCCAATTTTAGAAACTGAGGTTTGATTTATGCCCCTAACCCCCTAAAAATCATCTTGTATTGAAATTTTACATTTTTAGTCTTTTTTTTCATCACATTTTTGCTACAGTAAATTTAATGTTTATTGTTTTTCTTTTATAATGTAAAATGTTAATGAAATGATGTTGTCAGTGTTCAGAATTGAATGTATAATAATAATACACTTAAGTATTATCTCGAGTATGCTTGTTATTATTAATATTATACCCATAAACAAATCTCTTTTCTTTTATTTTCGCAACAATAAAAATATCTTACTTTAAATTGATTGAAATGAATATTTAATAAATGTAAAAATTACATATCTCAACATGTGGACTAGTCTGTCAATATATAATATAAAAAAAATAATTTAACCAAAAGTAATAAAGTATGTCATTTACCCTAAGTTTCTATAGATACATAACAGTTGTACATCAGTACATCGAGAAAGATACATTCATAATAGAAAAGAATTTATTTCAAAAATTTTAAATATTTTATTTTGGCCTAAATAATATTTTATATATTAAATATTGAAACATTCTATTGACAAACTAGTGCACTTTTTTAGATATGTAATTTTATTAACTATTTGTTTCAATCAATTTAAACTAAGATATTTTATTCAACTGCAAAACAGCCAAAAAAGATCATTCTAAATGCAACAGATAATCTGAATACATTTAAATAATATTATACCATCATATTGGTGTCACCCAATAGGTTCGGTTGGTACCAGTTGTGTGCTATTAATTATTCACTTCTCTAGTGTTTTCTGTTTGTGTTAAGCAAAACATTTGCATTTACTCATAGCTATGAAATTATTAACTTTAGAATTTAGATTAGATATAAAGTATGTTAGATCACATATGCCCAAACTTTGACATTGAATTCAGAAAGCAAAAATATATTGGGTGTTCTCTTAAAAATAGGTTTGGATCATAATTTTTATTTGGGACGCCCTATATGCTGCAAAATAATTTAGGATAAAAACTCAAAACTGCACAAGTAGCTTTGGTATTTAAGTTTTTTTGATAGCTTCAGCTCCAATTTTGACCCCTGATTTATCTCAATAAGGGGATTCCTTTAAGCCCGTTTTACAGTTCTCAATACCTTTTGGGGTAATATTGCTTCCAAGACAGAAGTGATAAGATATTGTGGATCATTTCTAAATTGGGCATGTCTATTGCATGTGCATGAAGAATTGCAGACTGTAAAATGGACTGTAGATATTTACAAAGACATCATTGTCACAGCTTGTAATTAAGAAAATCAATATACAGTGATAAACTGACAGTGCTCTGGACAATATATATTTTGTTTTTGACACAAGTAGAATCCCATAGAACAAATGCCCATTTCGTATCAGTTATGTGGATTTTCCACCAAAAATTGTAGTAACTCACTTTCATTTAATTCAAAGTATATTTTTTTAGAACGTATGGATGAATCAGTAGATGGAGTATTAACAATTTTGTGTAATCATGCATTTCATGCTAGTTGCCTGGAAAAATGGGGTGATACCACTTGCCCTGTATGCAGGTAACGTATTTTATTTATTTAAGAGGGTATAGCGCATGCAAACCATCAAAATTTTTGAATATTTTGTCTTACTTGGATTTCACAAAAAAAAATAAAGGACTTCACCACGGAACTTAACAAGTCCAATATAAATACTTTTGCAAAAAATGCATTTAATTTAGAACAGTTTTCTCCCTTTATCTGAATTTTTTTTTAATCAAAACCTTAATATTCTTAATAGCCTAATATATAAAAAAAAGTTAATGAGTTTCAAAGATTTTTTTTACAAAAATAATTGGTACTTGCTCAGTTTTGTTTTTAATTATAAAATAAAATATATAGTTGGTGAATTTAAAATAAAAAATTCCATGTATTAGACAAGAATAAAACCAATGACGTCTTGTTAATTCACATTTTAGCCAAATAAATAGTAATGGTGTAAATGTAGTGTCACAATCACTTATTAGGAGCATGAAACCATATTATCGTGGCATTATCATAAATCACTTAATGCCAGCTATTTCTGTACATTTCCCTATCCAGATAGATGGCAGAAATTGTATTATTAATGTATTAAAATAAAAAAAACTTGTTCAGTGTTGGTATGAAAATAACTTTATCCATATCAGATCAGACCTGGAATTTGCTATAAGCACATGGAACCCATACTATGTAAAAGATATTGAGCTGCTTGAACGGGTCCAGCGACGGATAACCAAGATTCCACCCGAACTAAAGATGCTGTCCTATGAGGATCGTTGCTCTCGTCTGAACCTATCAACTCTTCGAGAGCGAAGGCAGCGAGGGGATCTTATACAAGTCCACAAAATATTATCTTGGTACTACAGTGTCCCGATTGCCTTCCTTCAGATTGCTGACCACACAAATCTCAGAGGCCACAGCAAGAAACTCATTAAAGAAAAATGCTCCAAGCTCTGCCGCAAAAACTTTTTTACAAATCGCATAGTTTATGTTTGGAACAAACTTGATCAGAGAACAGTAGATGCCTCTACAGTCAACTCCTTCAAGAACCGCTTAGATGCTAATCTCAGAGGAATCGACCGGGAACTGGTGCACTACTTTTAATTTCGAATTAGGCAACAACAATGCACAGTCTAACTTCAAAAGTAAAACAGACTCATAGCGGTTTCATCGGCACTTTGCCGCCTACCGCCTTTAATTAATAATAATAATAATAATAATAATAATAATATAAAAATAATAGGGCGTGTTTTGTTTTGCCACGAATAACTTTCAAATTTGTATAAATGCTTGTTCAGATTTGGTAAAAGATTGTATTTTTGTTCATATTTTTCAATATGAACTATATCTATATATATGTGTTGAGTTTTGATTCAAAATTGTTTAGGACTTGTTGAGTTTTATCAGTTTTAGGTGAAATATAATAATTCAATTTACAATACATCGGGACTTATTCCATTTTGCGCGGAAGCCCTTCAAACTATTACCTTAAAACTGAAGAAATAGATCTTTTATAGCCTTATAATATATATGTATGTGTGCATGTATGTATTTATTATTACCACGTACAAGGTAAACCTTGGACCAATTTTGAATGAGGCAGCAAAAGATTCTTCTGCACTCTGTGAGTATTCTTAGGTAAGTAAGTTTGCCTAAAAAAATACAAAATGTCAAAAGCAATATGCAGTTTTGTGTATGAAGGATGAAACAAGTAAATACACTGAAATAACTTGTTTACTTCTTCTGGAAGCTGGTACAAAATTCAGCAGATAGGGGTTATTAAGCCTGCTTTTTGAGAAGTTTCTCGATTGGGCAAGTCAAAAGCTAAAATTGTAGTAAAAATAGATACAGATCAAAAAGTAGAATAACTTTCACGGATCCTACCTAAGTTTTGTAAATTTCTAACATATTTTAATGCTGAATTTTGTTTACCAAATGAATAAAATGATTACAAAAATATATAATAAAAGGTGTCTTTTCATACAGAGATGAGGGTACATTTGATTGTACTGGATAGCAGTATCTAAAGTAAAGTATCCCTTTTTTGGCATGTTTTCTGGTTTATTTTTGTATATTATATAAAATAAACTAGTTGTAGAGAGTCAGAGAAAGCACATATTCAAAGTTTAAAATTTTAGAATTTATTGGATAAGGGCTAATCAGGATTATTCACATTGACCATTATTGGTCCATAACACTGAAAAGAATATTCTTTCTGACTGATTTAGGAAAAGTCATCACATTATAGTTTTATAGACATTTAATGTGGACTGATGTGGACTGTTTTGCATTAATACAATTAAAAAGACATTCTTAATGACTACTAAATTCTAGGTAAGCCAATGAGGAAGAAAAAATTAAAAATGTGTTTATTTAAATCTGTGTTTTTAGCAACTATTTAATGGAAAGTTCTCAAGATATATTCATAAACTAATGGCTTTGTTTTAGATGTGTGCAAAGTCCAGAACAAGCAGAAACATCAGAGTGTGAAAGATGTGGAAAGTCAGTTCCTTCACCTGATGCCCTGTGGATCTGCTTGATATGCGGACATGTCGGATGTGGAAGGTAAAATTTGATATTTAATTTACTTCTGGTACAGTACAAAAATCCAAGGAAAACTCCAGATGAAAAATACCAAATAAAATACATACATTTTGTAAAATAATTGTAGTTGAAACTGAGAATATAAAAGAGCTCACCATTTTATGAGTCAAGATTACTTCACATTATAAATGTGTTTAATTCTAATGTTATCATATCTAGGTTTTATCAAGTGTTGCTAGAGAAAACAGTGAAAAAATGGAAAAATAGATAACTAAAAAAAATTGTGTCAAAATAATACATTGCTTATATTTTGCCTACATTAACTTAATTTCTCCAAAATCTAAAATAGAGAAACAACAATATTTCAAAAAATAAGAACCTACTTAGTTGAAACTCTGCCTAGTCTAAAGAAAACAGTAGTAAGAGGTTGTAAAAACGTTTATTTAACATTGATAGTTGTGAGTGGTAAAAAGTTCTGTTTTATTGTGTTTCAGGTGATTTTCTTTTGTGTTGTAATTATTAAAAATCCATACTGACATATCTTATTTAAAATTTATCTCTAATACTGAACACTTAATTCCAGAGAATATAAAACACTTCTGGTCATATATCAAGGACCTAAGAAGAGATTCGGGGTTACCATCTACCATGAGACTTGGCGACTGTGTTTTTAATGATCCTGCAGATATTTGGATCATGCTGTTGACCTTGATGGGATTTAAACTGATGAGTCTGGAAGGCTGCTTGTTCATCATTCTTTCTGTGAGGATGAAGTCAAAGCTAAAGTTATAGGCCTGGATCCGTCAAAGTTTGCTGGACCTGACGGTGTTCCCCATGTAGTATTGAAGAAATGCAGTTCGCGCGCCTATCCACTTGCGAAATTGTTTCAGAGATCTTTTGATGCTGGATATTTTCCACTGTTTGGAAATTTTCAAACTCTGACTACTGAGGTGTGCCCAACCTATCAGCATTCCCAAAGAACTTTGAGGCTTTATTATCAGAAGAATCTTCAATACCTATAAAACATACATTACGACTCAGCAGCATGGCTTCTATAGGGGCCGTTCCACGGAATCAAACTTTAGCAACTCCAAAATTTTATAGTTGAAGCTCTCGAGTCGGATAAAGAGGTTGATGCAGTGTATACCGACTTTTTGAAGGCCTTCTATAGTATATGCCATCCCCGGCTTCTGGAGAAACTATCCAACATTGGTATCACCGACGTCTATTTGAATTGGATTCTGTGGTATTTGTCGGATCGTCGACAGCGTGTTGTTATCGGCGTGGCGGCCTCCCGCAAGGTGGAAGTAACGTCAGGTGTTACTCAAGGATCCCACATTGGACCAGTCTTGTTTCTTCTATTTGTAAACGATGTGGTGTTTTGCTTCAAGCATTCCAATGTGTTCTATATGCTGATGACCTGAAGTTTTACAATGTTGTTGACTCGAACAGTAATCACCTTCAGCAAGAGCTTAATGACTTCTCTGACTGGTGTAAGATAAACTGTAGCTCTGAACATCAAAAAATGCAAGGTGATTCTTTTTTCGAGACACCACTCCACCAGGTTAGTGGTTTATTCAATAGGAGATGATGAACTTGAAGTTGTGTCGTCCATCAATGATTTGGGTGTAATCTTCGATAACTCCCTCTCTTTTAATCTGCACATTGAGCAAATGGTGCTGAAGGCTTTTAGAATGCTGGGATTCATCAAGCGCCAAACCAAGCATATCACAGATACAAGGGTCGTTGTCTGTCTATACAATGCTCTTGTTAGAAGTATTTTGGAGTACTGTACTATATCAACCTGATGGAAAGAGTGCAGAAAAAGTTTGCAAAATATTTGTTATACAAACATCATTTCCTCTCTCATGACTTCCCATATGACACCAGACTTCTGCTTTGTAGTATGAGGAGCTTGCAGTATCGTAGGAGAGTTGCCATGATGGTGTTCCTTTACAAGGTTCTGAATGGATATGTGGTCTGTGAAGTACTTACTGTCTGAGTCTATCCTCTTTCATGAACCCATCAGACGTGCCGGTCAGTTCCGGCTTTTCTTTGAGAATCCACACAGGACTAATTACTGTTTCAATGCATTTACAGATCAGCTTCTCAGAAATTACAATAGACATTTTCTGGATGTTGGCCTTTTTAGGATGCGTTTCGGCGCTTTTAGGAAAAGTTTGTTGTAATGATTAGTATTTTTATATTGTTAAAATGCTTTGTTATTTTTATTTCTTTTTTTTTTTTGATTTTCTTGTAGACTTTTACATATGTATATTTATATATTTTTATACTTTTTTTCTTCCAGTTAGTGGATATGTTTAATAAGAACCTTGACTTTGTATTTGACATAGTGTTTTTTAAGCTTATTTTAATTTTGGCTTTAACCATACCATTTGGAGGTTGCCTCTGTAGATGAATGTTGATTGAAATAAATAAATAAAGTATAAAAATATTTTAATTATAATTTTAATATCAAAAATTCAAAATTCAAATTTGTCTCTGGTATGGTCAATGTTTATTATTTTAGTGGGCGTGATCTGTAATGCTAATGTTTAAAGATTAGATTATTAAGGGTGTGTTATAGTGAACTTTATGTAATTTTTAAACTTACTTTATTTAATAAAAAATTAATAAAAGCAAATCCTTATAATATTAGTAATTATGAGTTAGTCTGGGTTGACATATTATGTGCACTATTTAAGTTGACATGTGTAATTTTGTATTACATTGTCATGAATAAATTATTGAGTAAAAGTTAATTTTGCTCGATGTTGATTTGCTCGCTAATAAATTGTCCAAAAATCCAAGTTTCTTGTGATGTTTAGGTATCAAGGAGGCCATGCTGCATCTCATTATAGAGAATCTGGACATTGTTATGCCTTGCAGTTAGGATCTCATAGAGTCTGGGACTATAAAGGTATGTTTTTTGTTTTAAACCAACTACAACCTTTCTGTGTATTAGAAGGTGCTTCTATACATAGCTTCAACCACTTATATTATTATTACCCTACGGTTAAAATAACCAGATATCAAACTCGTGAATGGTAACTAACAACCTCGTGAAGCCCATCATTATACCTATTCCACAACACATTGATAACAGTTAATATAGTTATTTGGTAACCTTTATGTATAATATATAAATTGTAATATATTTCAGTTTTCTTGATAAAATGAATGTTTCGTTATGACCACCGCCCGCCACCAGGTGTACATCCTTGAATCTACCTGTCCTTACTATGTAAGTCTGCATATCCTTCCATGCAAGATTCTTAACTTTTTCCCTATGCAAGACCGTAGTTCCGAAAATATCTCGTCGCAGTCTCGCTCGCGCTTCACATCTGCACAGGAAGTGAAGCAGAGTTTCCTCCTCTTCCTGACACTCCGTGCAGATAGAATCTTCCTCAATGCCTAACATAAAGAGGTGTCTCCTCAATCGACAGTGCCCCGTTACTATTCCTACGATGGAATTTAGAGCTTTCCTGTCTCGGGCTAGTAACCACTCTGTTCGGCCCTTATCGGGCTTCACAATGAAGTCTTTAACTTGCCTCCCGACCTCGGACTGGCCCCATTCACGTTGAAGTTCATGTTGTGCCCATTCGTCGAGTGCTGTCCTTATCTGCTGCCTAGTGATGCCTAAAGCTGGTTCTGGTCCTACATACGGGCTGGTGGCGCCGAGTCTAGCAAACTCATCTCCTCTCTTGTTGCCCTCAATCCCACAGAGTCCTGGCACCCAAACCAACTTCACTCTTTTACGTCGCGCCAACTGCTCTAGCCTGTCACCGCATTCCTGAACCAAAACTGATCCCGTCATGGGTGAGTCGAGCGCCTCAAGTGCTGCTTGACTGTCTGAGCATATGACAATATCTCCCTCTGCCTCCTCTATGACTTCCTTCATCGTTATTGTCATTAGAATGGCATATACCTCAGCCTGAAACACCGTTGAAAACTTCCCCAAAGGGAAGCTGGACCCGGTTTGTGTAGCCTCAATATAAACTCCAGCACCAGAGGATTGCAACTGTGTCATACGTGAACCATCCGTATAGCAAACAATTGCCTCTCTGGAGAACTCCAGCCTGTTTCTCTCCCAGTCCTATCTTTCGGGGATTGAGATACTATAACCCTTATGCCATCTTAGTCTACCTGAGGGTCGTGCTACTCTGTAGGCAGATAAAGGGATCTCTCTTTCCACAATGTGGGAGATCCTTGCATGACCCACAACCTCACCTTTGGTATGCCAAGCTCTTGCGTCTCTCATTCGCAAGTGCGCTGCCATAGCCTCTTTCTTAATGAAAGTCGACAATGATGGCAGCCCTAGCAAGACATCCAATGCTGCTGACGGCGTCGTCCTCATTGCTCCAGTTATCGCTAGGCTAGCCAGTCTCTGGACTTTTGCAAGACTGGAACGAATGGTTTTCCTCTCCACCGAGGGCCACCATACTATTGAGCCGTATGATATCCTGGGTCTTATGACTGCTTGGTACAGCCAGTGCATGACCCTAGGACTTAGCCCCCAGGTTGTGCCTACTGCTCTACGGAGCTGCCAGAAGTCGCTATTGACTTCCTTATCTGCCTATCGACATGAGTCTTCCAACTCAGCTTTGCATCTACTGTGACCCCCAGGTATTTAACCTCTTTTCCCAAGGTCAGTTGTTGACCATACAATCTTGGGGGTCGAAAATCTCCTAAATTCCTTCTCCTTGTAAAGAGGATCATATCAGTCTTCCGCGGATTAACCGTGAGACCTACCTCATTACACCATGCCTCCAATATATTACAGGCCATCTGCATTCTCTCGCAGATGATGCCCAAGTACTTGCCTGATATTAGAATTAATCCATTATCCTCATAAGCTGCGCTGGCTGCGAGCGAGTCGCAGATGACGTTTGTCCGTGCTCTATCAAACGCTCCTTCCACATCGAAAAACACAGCTAAAGCTGCTTCCTTAAATTGTAAAGCCTTCTCAATCCTTTGCACCATACTTTGGAGAGCCGACTCCGTTGATCGCCTGCCCCTATATGCATGCTGATTAGCATGAATCGGTGAGACTGCTAGTGTTCCCTCCATTAGATGCCTGTCAATGATCCTTTCCAATGCTTTCATTAGGAAGGGTGTCAGGCTTATCGGTCTAAAAGATTTGGCGGTCGTATAGTCCTCTCTTCCCGGTTTCGGAATGAATTTGACTCTAGCTGACCGCCATACCTCTGGTACGTACCCAAGGGCGATACTTGCCCTGTAGAGTTCCTTAATGAAAAGCCTCAATATGTTGAGCCCCCTTTGCAATAGGGCCGGGAAGATGTTATCCGGCCCTGAGGTCTTGTAAGTGCTGAATTCATTGATGGCCCAGGTTACGCTATCATCAGTGATTGCTGTAGTTGCCATATTCCAGTTAGCCTGGGGCAGCTCTGTCATCACTGTCTGTGCATCAGGGTTATCTGATTCACTTATATAACAATCATTAAAATTGGAATGAATATACATTTTTCATCTCAACTGTTAAGAATTCGAAATAAAAATAAAGAAATTTTCAGTTTAGGGGTTGCACTCTGAGTTATAAAGCTAAGTAAGATTTAGTTCTATACTTGTTGAAGATGTATTCCGTGTTTTATATTTGTACTGTTGTTCATTAAAAAATCGAGATGTGACTACAGTGCAAGAATGTGTGTTATCAGCTGAAAAATAAAAAAGATGTTTTGATTAGAGTTAGAAATTGGAGTTTTATTGAAGTAAAAAGTAAAATTAAAAGAAAAACTGGTTCATTATCCACAACATTTATTTGTCAAGATCTATAAAACCACTGCTTCTATTTTCAAGTATATTGTATACCATTATTTTTAAATAAAAAAGAATTAATTTAATTTTTGTTTTCTCAATTAAATTTAGATTCAAGTTTTTCACATATTCTTTCTTTTCTTATTATCAGTCTGCTTTGAAATGCAATCTGTATGCTGAACTAAAGCTTAGCTCTTTAGAATCACTAGGGACATACGACCTAAGTCTTATTTGGTTAATTGTACATCCTCTCTGGAAACATTTTTCATCCTAGAACTAGAAACGAATGCATGGTTATCCGCCATTTTCCTGTATTCATTCAATAGTCGTTTTTCTAAAGTGCAATATTTTATGATAGAATTAATCAAAAATCCCTACTTTTTTATTTTTGATAATTTCATTATTAATAATTAATACATCAATAATGTTTGCCTTGCTACTTTCAGGTGATAATTTCGTCCACAGGCTTCTTCAGAATAAAGCAGATGGCAAATTGGTAGCATCAGAAGGTCCTCCATCTGAGGCAGAATGTGCACAAGAGAAGGTAGACTCCGTTCAACTGGAATTTACATATTTATTAACGTCACAACTAGAAGAACAACGAATGTATTTTGAGGATAGATTAGCACTGTATGTACCACACAATAATGTATGTCATTCAAGTTTTTTTCATTGCTCTAACTTTTACTGAAGAGAAAATTAGACTGGAAATAAAAAATGCATATAAAGAATTACTTTTAATATTAATACCACTGAGTGTTATAGTTATTTTTTTTATAAATTCAGTTTTTATTTGTTGCAGTAAAATGTACATGTTCCGTTAAATATAAGAAGTTTTGAAATATATTTTGAGGAGTTCTAGAAACATGTTAGTGCCACTCTTTCAAATAAAATGTACAACTTATTTTTTATTTACATTTATAGTTTAGAGAGTCAGTTATCCAGTGAAGCTCAGCATCTTCGAAATAATGTGACAACATTATCAGATGAAAACAAACAATTAGCAACAAAGCTCCACAATGTAACAAAAGAAAAGCAAGCATTAGAGAAAAAGTTTCAACAGCAGAATGCAAAGTAAGAAAATAATTTAATAATATAAAATGTATTTTCTTGTATTTAGCGCTTTATAACCAGTTAAAAAAAACCGAAATATCTTTTTAGGTGTCTTATAAACACATATATTTTACTTGCATATTATCATTTTCTAAGTATGTGGATATTTTTGTATCTTATGATTTTTTAAATTAATATAGTCTGTAAATTAACTATCATTTTCAAAACTTTGGGAGATGATTTGTCTCATAAAATTAAGGAAAATGTTCATATAAACTGGGATGCTCAAATGCTTTGTTTTGAAGTTACAGGTTTATTTTTATTTATTTAAAGGTACACATTACAAACACTATTTCAAAAGGCAAATAATTACTTGTAAAGGTAACATTAAACTACTATCAGAATAATATTGTTGAACATCACAAAATCAAGGGATTTATATGATTATATACTTTATAAACAATGTGTAGATAATGGTTATTAAATTTCATGTTGCACCGAAATAAGACACCTAAGTGTTTCACTTTCTCCTTAGGTTTAACTTGCGCACCACGTATAGTTATGTATCACATAATTGACCTGTCTCATATATGATATCACAGCATATTTTGCAATATTTAAAGACATTTTATTATTTCTAAACAAGTCATTTACATTATTTAAATCAGACTGTAATTTATGACAATCTTTGGGCAGTAAAATAATTTTATATAATTTAAAGTCATCTACGAATAACAGGCTAGAAGAATGGGAGATGCACTCAGGTAATGAATTTATAAAGAGTATGAATAGCAAAGGTCCAAGTTACTACACCAATTGGATGAGTTGTAGAATTTTGTTTTTTCATAAAAAAGACAATAAAATAATGACTTTAATATTATACAATATAAAAAAAATATAATTTAATTAAACAATACGGTTTACAATTCATTTGTTTTTGTTATACTACTTGCTTCGGTACCGATTCATGTTACTAATCCTATGGTTAAGTCCCAAAGTTATTTTTTCAGCAGGAGCTCCCTATTGACCATTTTTTTTATTTTATTAAAAAACTCTTTTTTTTTAATTATGAAATTTTTATTTTTCTCTTTTTAAATACGAATTTTACTACCCAGAAAAATACCTATTATCCATTTGTCCAACTTATCTCAAAAGTAAATCAAGAAGTAATGGTTAAGTTGAATAAGATGACAACGTTGCGTTGTGTCGCTCGAAGACTCTTGACTAAATCCGACATATTTAATTCATTATATTAAATGTATAGGTTTTAGGACAATCATTTCTAGTGATTTTGCTTTTAAAGGGTCGCGATCGCTTTGATTATTATTTCTATTTAATTCTGAAATTTTAGTTTTATCGTCAGTTCGTTTTTAACAAACTTCTCTGGTTTCAGATCTCTAAGTCCAATACATAACCTACAAAGCATACCAAATTTTAGGTCTGGTATATAATGCAACTTGAGGTGAACAAGTTCTGGCTCTTTTAGTTTATCTGAGAGGGTACACTAGATATCTTTTTAAGATTATTAATAAATGACCAGAAATGTTTCATATTCTAGGTACTCTGGATCTAGGATAGTTGTAAGTAGGGACTGTTTTGTTTGAAGCAAATAAATTAATTCCATTAAAAAGTGCTTTATAAAATGGTGAATGTTGTCTTGACAAGTACTATTAAAATTTAATATTAAATATATGAATATGTACAAAGACAGATATTTAATCAAATTCTAATGCTAGGGAGTACAAAATAATATAAACATATTTATTTATTTTTGCATTATTGAACTGAAAAACTAAAATGAGAAAACTTACATTAACACAGAACTTTTAAAAAGTTGAATATATTCTTAAAAGCTTCAGGCGTGAGTTGTCATCACACTTGAAACTTTTAAGAAAATGTTAATTTTTTTAAAAATTCTGTGTTTATGTAAGTTTTATTGTTTTTTACTTTTTAGTTCAATAATTTATAAATAAAAGCTTGTTTTGGAAAAGATTTTTTACATTTATTTTATTCTGTTAAAATAAAATAAAAAAGTTTCCTAATATTTAAAATTTTTATTTCCCAACAATGCAAATTTTTTACACAGCCTGTATAAGATATTCACAATTTTTTTTTACTCCATGGCACCATATTATTGCATCGTCACCGAAATTACATAGGTATGTCAAATTTGGTTTGAAATATATGTACATGATCTTTAGGATCACTGGTTGCAGATCCTACAGATTATTACAAAAATAAAAAGGGCTTTCTAACAAGAAAATTTTACATCAAACAGCTAATGAAAAGTTACTGCTTAATATTTAAAAAAAATAACAAATAAAATATTGGAGTTTTGGTTTAACACCCTGATGTATAAATAAATTTTTAGATTAAGTTACACGCTTAAAATCTGTAATATGCAATAAAAATTGCAATACCTAGCTGAAAACCATCTCAATATCTTCTCTTGTTTTAAAAATATTCGAATTTAATTTTTTTTTTATAGTTATTAGATGTAATTTGTAGTTGCCGTGGATTTTCAGGGGGGGGGTGGCATTCATTTGTTGAAAAAATAATTCATACGAAATCAAAAATTGACACTTTAATTTAAGTACTGAAATAAGAAAAGGGAGATATTTAGACTACAATTTAAAGCTCTAAATACTACGCTACGTCGACTTGCATCTGAAAGTAAGCAAATTATCCTTAAAATCCAATGTTTTAGTAGTAACCCCTAAAAAATGCAAGCAAGAAAGTGTATTAACGTCGAGAGTCAAACATTCTTACACTTGGCTTCTCGCTTGAGAGTTATTAAAATATCTGTGAAAGACGCGAAAAATATAATAGAAATTGGTTTTAAATTTGTTTCCTTAGATAATGAACCAAGATCAAAATAACTAGTTCAAAACAGTCAAAGGGATAATGCAGCTTTAATTTTTGAAACAATACCTAAAGTGATTCATTTGAACGAAATCTTCCAACTTTAATTTTTTTTTTGTTCTCTACGAATTTTTGTATAATTATATAATATATTATTTTTTCCATTTTTTCTTTTTTTATTTTTTCAATATTTATTTAGTGTAGTATTCATAAGCTTTTTAAACGTTACAGGATTAGTAAATATTCAAAAGCTTGAAACACAAAACTTTTGGTTCTATTGTATTTTGTTCCCCTTTCACTCGCGTATTTCTAAATAAACGTATTTATGTAAAAAAATGTGGTGAATACTAAACATTATTATTCGTTTTTTTTTATTTCTTTTTTCTATTCTATTTTTTTTTTAATTATTGACATTTGAAATTATATTGTATGGAGATTGATGCCCCATTATTGGGATCTAACAAACTTCACTGTGAGAGATACAAAAATAATGAAATATTAATAGTTTTAGACATTATTTTACTAGGTTAATACCGCCCAATGTTATTAGAACAAGAAGCCACAATGTTACTTTAATGCTGAAATTATTACATAAGTGCTATTTTCTATTTTCATTATTATTATTAAACATAGTTTAATTGTATTTATATTTGACTATAAAAGAAATCATATGTCTACTTACAAATAAATATTCGAATGCTTTTGTTTTATTTTGACGTTCTGAATACATTTGCAGTACAACTACATTTTCATTGTAAGTAGGGAAGTCAATCCCGAAGGGTCGAGTTTTTCTAATTCAGATTTAATAAGATAAATAATCGATGTTTTAAAGCAGTCATCTTCAGAGTTTATAGAGTCCGAATTTGTGAGGTAGCAGCGAATTAATAAATGGTTCTGCAGTACTTGATTCTCGTTCTTAAAGTATCTTGCAGAATAGTGTTCAGTGTTGTCATAATTTTTAATAATTCCTTCAACATAAACAAAAATAAATGCGTAAAAAAATCGGGATTAATCCATGAATTCATTGGTCAAGTCCCAGTGTTTTCAAGATATGATCTTCTTCCCGAGATCCCGGGATCCCTAATTATAAGTAACTTATTTGCAAAAGGTCGGTCAACGTCTTAGATATCCGCTAATTATTTATTGAATTTTCGAATGTACCATACTTCTAATCTCTCTTTTTAGCTCTACGTTAAATATAGGAATAAATTTGAGTCAAGTTCTTATGTAAGAAATGTTGAAAAATTAACTAAGGTATACAGGCGAAAGCTGGATCGGGCCCTGTCTATTGCCAATATCAAAAAAGCGTCTGTTTTTAAAAAACCTACACGGCTTGCCATTTCTGTAACTTTAACCACTTCTTTAACCCTCCTTAACTTTCTGCTATGACTTTGCTGGCCATTTTTACAATAAAGTCAAATCTCTTATTCTTATATTTGAATTTGACTTTATTGAAAAAATTGCCAATGACATCGTAGGAAAAAATAAAGAAGGATGAAAAGGGTCGAAATCGCAACCTAGGGTTAAAATAATAAAAAAAGTTAGAACCTTTAAATTTTTCTAAATTATATTGTGCCTCTTATTTATTGATTCGAATTTGTTTGGTTTCATAGATTATCTTCAACTCTGCATGAATTAAATGAAGAAAAACAATTAGGAAAAGCATTAAGAAATAATCAGCAGCAATGGCAGACAAAGTTGACCAAGCTGGAAGAAAGGTTAACCGAAATACAAACCACGAAGGATAAAGAAGTTGCTGACTTAAAAGAACAAGTTAGGGACTTGATGTTTTTTATAAACGCACAACAGGTAATTTAAATTGTGAAACGGCTGATATTTGTTAGAGTAGAGATGTATGTTACAGCCATGTTTATATCATACAAAGTAGACTTTTACCTATTAACGCCTTAAGACTGTCAGATAAACTGCCTGAAGCTTTATATATATATATATATATATATATATATATATATATATATATATATATATATATATATATATATATATATATATATATATATATATATTATTTTGTATTATCTTGGGTAGTTGTGGTTTAAATGGTGGGTCTGGCTGATCTTCATCAGTAGTCCTTTTTTTTGTGGTCTTATAACAATAGAGAAATAGACTAAGTAGTGGGTTTTACATAAAGAAATCCTTATATTATTAACAAATTATTTTATATATTATAATTATATAAAATAATTTAGACTACAGAAAAACAAAAAAAGGACTACTAATGAAGATCAGTCTAAATGGTCGAAACGTTTATTATTAATATTATATATTATAATATACTATCAATTTATTAGTAATGGTCAATATTTACAGGTAATTGAAAAATCAGAGCATAAAGAAGAAATTACTGAAGGCACAGTAACTGTAGGTGACGCACCTCAAACATCTAAAAGTAAAAAGGGAAAGAAACGAAGATAAGTGTTATAAAGATATAGGTTTTAAGTATTTCATTATATTTTGTACTGTTTTGCTAATATTTGTTTTTTTTTACGAGAATTATTTTCAGAATAAAATACTCAATAAAGATTGTACTAGTAAGTCAAAACACTCCTTTGTGTGATTTGCAGTTGAATATTACTATATTCTGATTTTTGTGATTCAAGTAGTTTTGTTATTTCCGTTATCAAAATACATATTATAAAGTGTTGTGGAACTAGTGATTTATGAATTCTGTAGGATCAGCACATTATAAGTTTTACTTTATAAAAATGATTAAACAATAAATAAAAATACACTGCACATCTACAGCTTTTTCTATAGTTCCATTTGGTGTTATCTGCCAATATAACGTGATGGAAAAACCATAGCAACTCTTTTTTATTTTTTTAGATAGATTTGTAGTTTATTTGGCTCTATTTCAAAAATTGTTTGATTGTTTAGACTAGCCATTTCTGAAATATAATGGATAGTATTTTGGAAAAACAGACAAACACCTCTGTTTTGGTAACTCTAATTTTACTCTCACCTTACAGTGCTACCAGAGCTTATAGTTGTCACATAGAGATATCCAAGTCAGAGGTTATGTTAAGATTGTTAGTTCTAATTAAATTTGGGAAAACCTAAATGCTTTTAAAAATATTTCTAAAAAGTTACAATAGTTGCTGTAACTTTTGATCATCACATGTTGCTACAGCAACCAAAACCAATATAACCTAAAAATTGTAGCCTGCCCATATTCTTGAATTCAAAACCAAAAGTTTCATATAGATCTTGAACAGCTTGTTTTAGATAAATGTTCGAAGTATGACAGGTATTTTTACTGATGGCCAAAGTACTACATCTCCAGAAATCTTAAAACATCTTAATAGGATTATAGAACTGCCGTCTCAAGTTTTCATGTAAAGACAAACGTGTCGCAAATACACAGTTATAAATGTTGCAGGATGTTTAACGCAGAATCTTAATACATTTGTATAAATTGTAACGTTCCTAGGAAATTGGAAATATTCATGTTCTTTTTGATATTATTTGTCATTATTACATAAGGCTTTAATTTAAATGCGTGGGGTGATTATCCAGGTTTTCGACTAAGCAACTATCGGTACTTATAATAGTACTTGAAGTCCTTTAACCGTTGAATTCCATAATGATCCCAAAGACAGGCACTCCCAAAAGTTCTATCAATAATGTAGTTTGATACAAGTTATTACCATTCAGTCATATTTTTAGGTTAATCCAAAATTTGATGTTGAAGAAGATACAGGGTGTTAAAAGTAGAATTTATATTATTATTCTTTTATCAAATTAATTTCTGAAGTTTTTGAGATTTCCCTAAAGAGCTTTCCTTGCGCTAGGCAGATATGTAGCCAGTAATTAAGTTCGTAGAGGTTCCAAACCTCAAAATACCATTTGACTCTTGAAGAGCCTTTTTGATCTGGCCAAAGTTTACATAGCTAGACCCTCCGTAAGTTAAAAAAAATGCTGATAAAGGAGATATCCTGAGCAAAAGTGGTTCTTATGATTTTTTCCTAAATCTGATACTTTCTGACATAAATCGATCGGAAACTATATTAATTTTCTGACACTGACATCTTCGGAAATATCTGAAAATTGTGTCCGGAGATGAAATTTATAATCATCCGAAACATATGTTTTTATGTTAAAAATGAATTTGAAATGGCTACAACACGTAATAATTAGTTTCTTCCTACAAACTTTCCAAAATATGAAAAAAAACATGTTTTGGCTTATTATTTTTATGGTTTGACATGTCTAATCGTATTTTTATAAATAATTCTTTATAGACTTTGCCGCAAGGGGCTTATTTTCCTTCCAAGTTCTGAAACAATACTGTTTCATTGGCAGCAAAATGTCTTTATGTGCTAAATCATCATAAATTTGTGTGTGTGCGCTGTCCTCTCCCGTATGTTCTTATCAGTGGTCGCGAATAGATTTGTCATAAATTCGCAATTAATGAACGAATAAATTCATTTTGAAGTATTGAGCGGCAGTAATGCTACAAATTTCATATACACAAGTAAAAGTGTGGCAGTTAACAACGTTATTTGTGCTAAATCATGTAACTTCGCCCATATTTACTGTTGCGGGTGTCGAAGTGTTTACATATTTTTTGTTGGAAATTGCGAGACGGGTTGGGACGGCTTGCATGATTGGATTCTCGAGCGAGTTTCAAATTATAAATATAAAAGTGTACGTGTTTTTTTTGCTACTGAATTCTCAATATGGCTCCTGAATCGTGCAATACAAAATGTTCACACTGTGAAAAATCAATAAAAGCTAATTCGCCTTCAATATCATGTATTGTTTGTCTGTCATGGTTTCACAAAGGATGTTCAGGGCTAACAGCTAGAGAGTTTACGAAGCAGGCCGCATTGTGGAAAAAATCTGGAACTACGACATGGATGTGTAACTCATGTCAATCCCTAACGGGTAGTGATCGGGATATGCACGGCAGGTCGTCAAACTCTGGATACTCACGGAATCGTCTTTCTATAGGTCCAGGCCCATCTACTGCAGTGGTGAACGATGACGTTTCGATCACCAGTGTTGCAGACCACCCTAAGCAAAGTCATGTGTCTTTGGATGATATCATGGAAAAACTAAACCGGATGGAATCTCAATACTTTGTGCTGCTCACTAAATATGACGAACAAATTAAGATTAACGCCGATCTAAAGCGGGAAATGGAGGACATCAAAAAGCAGCTGTCAACTAACAGACAGAACGTGTCGTATGGTGCGCCTAATGAGATTGTGAGTGAGTCTGTTAGAGAACTAAGCGAAAGACAGTCGCGTCAGAAGAATCTAATGATTTTTGGTATGAGTGAACCTGTTCCTTCAGACGGTTCATCAAGAATTGACTTAGATGTCGAGAAAGCAACTAATATTGTGCTGAAACTCTGTCCTAACGTCAAAGTTGACAACATCAAAGTATTTCGAGTTGGTAAGGAGATTACATCAAGAACCAGACCTATGAAAATTGTACTAAATTCAGCCAACGATGTCAGGGCCATTATTCGACAAGTGAAAGATCTAAGGCATCATGATGAATACAAACACATCACTATGAGCTTCGATAGAACACCTAAAAAAATAGAAGAATTCAAGACCTTGAAAGAAGTCATGGATGCTCGCATTCAAAATGGTGAAGTTAACCTCAAAATAAGGTATATTAACGGAATTCCAAAAATCTTTAATTTAAACTAGATACGTTGTCTAACAGCTGCTTGTCGTCATCGTCTCGCCGTGACATTGAATGTATTTATCAGAATATTAGGGGACTGAGTACAAAAACTGATTCATTTTATAAATCAATATGTGGAAGTGATTATGACGTTGTTGGCATCACCGAAAGTTGGATTCAAGGCAATATATCTTCAAGCGAACTATTTGATGACAGATATTCGGTGTTTAGATGTGACATCCTCACTGGAATGGGTATATCAGGAGGCGGTGGAGTAGCACTAGCAGTAAAGAAAGAACTCAAACCAACACAAGTTGATCTTCAGTATGTTAATGTTGTGGGTGTTGACTTAGTGGGCTGTAAACTTCATTAAGGGTACGAATCTATTTATATTTTAGTTGTGTATATACCCCCATCTACTGCCATAAATGATTTTTATCTTTGTTTGAGTGTCTCAAAGCCCTCAGGTTTATACACAAGAACAACCTGTTGATATTAGGTGATTTTAATGTGGCTAATTTTATTAAGCGTATTGTTGGAGATCGAAAAGTCGAAATATTGGCAAATTTCATAAACCTGCTCTCTTTAGAACAGTATAACAATGTTCTGAATGCTAATAATGTGATCTTAGATTTAGTCCTCTCTAGCGTGAATTACAATGTAAATAGAGGCATAATCCCTCTGGTTGAAGTGGATAGTCATCATCCGCCTTTGAACATCTCAATAAATGTCAAATCAAAATTTAAAAACTTTCCTGTCAATATAGCTCAAACTAAACTTATTTTTAGAAAAGCCAACTTTCCACTTCTCTACGATATGTTGCTCAATGCCAACTGGGCAGACCTATACTTTCAAATGATGTTGATGAGGCATGCCATATACTTTACAGGGGTTTGCATAATATATTTGATTTGTGTGTGCCCAGGTCAGTCATTCGTAAGAGAACATTTCCTGTTTGGTTCACAGCTGAAATCATTAAATGTATAAAGCGTAAACATAGATTATTTAAAAAACTCAAAAAATCACAGTCAGTATATCACCGTGACCAGTTTAATGAGCTACAAGGATGAATCAAGAGATTGATAGACGAGGCATACAAAAACTACATATCTAAAGTAGAGGACTCTATCAAAGGCGATCCAACCGCCTTTTGGTCGAATATTAGAGCAAAAAAATCATCCACTACTATACCTGAGATTCTTAAGCTTGAAGATCTTCAATTTTCAGAGCCCGATGAAATAGCAAATGCCTTTGCTGGCTTTTTCGGCAGTGTGTATAGCACACGGACAAATTTTCCTCCCTTTAACGATACTCTTTCCTCAAACTTGAATATCACCCTGGATCACCTCTCTGAGCAGGTTCTACTTGCTGCTCTGAAGAAATTAAAGGACAGACCTACCTGTGGGCCTGACAACATTCCCAGTTTCTTGGTAAAGGATTGTGCTCATGCATTGCTGGCACCTCTCTCTTATATCTTCAATTTGTCTCTGAAATTAAACACATTTCCGGATGTATGGAAGAAAGCTAAAATCATTCCGGTATTTAAAAAAGGTGATGTTAATTGTAACTTGAATTCGTAGGTTATGGGACTGCAATAAGATCTAAAGTGAAACCACTATTTTCAATTGCAACGTTTCGTGTTACATTAACACTTTTTCAAGCTCTTGAGTTAGTGGTTTTCCCACTAACTTAAGAGCTTGAAAAAGTGTTAATGTAACACGAAACGTTGCAATTGAAAATAGTGGTTTCACTTTAGATCTTATTGCAGTCCTATAACCCACGAATTCAAGTTACACTTATTCATTAGGGACATGAAATGCCTATCCAAAGGTGATGTTAATGTAATATCGAACTACAGACCAGTCTCTTTGCTTCCGGTATTTGCTAAGGTCTTCGAAATGTCAATATATGATTGTATTTTCACACAGGTTAGGGGATTGATATCTCTTAATCAACATGGATTTGTTAGTAAACGTAGTACAATAAGCAATTTGGCATGCTTTACGCAGTTTGTCGGCAATGCCCTGGAAAACCGGATGCAAGTGGATGTGGTTTACAATGACTTTTTGAAAGCCAAGGTTGACCATTCCATGCTTTTACATAAACTAGACAAATTGGGGTTCGGCAGAGATCTTGTTTCTTTTTTTGAGTCCTACTTAAGCAACCGTTCGCAATATGTTGAAATCCGTGGACATAAATCATCTAAATTTACAGTCACAAGTGGGCACCGCAAGGGAGCATCCTGGCCCCACTTATTTTTCTACTTTTTATTAACGACATCAGCGACAACATCGACAGTAATGTTCTGTTATTTGCCGACGATTTCAAGATTTTTCGCGTTATAAATGATATAAATGCTTGTGTTTCCTTGCAGCAGGATATAAAATGTATTCAACGTTGGTGTGTAATGAACAAGCTACCATTAAATGCGGAAAAGTGCTTCGTGATGACATACACTAATAAAGTCCATAGTATCGACTTTCAATATAACATAGATATTCGGCGTTGTGACACTTTCAAGGACCTTGGAATTGCAGAATTTGCAATTCTGCCTCTAAGACGCTGGGTTTTATAATTCGCAATTCCACTGGTTTCGAGAACATATCAAAACTTAAAACCTTATATTCTAGCTATGTGCTCTCGAGACTTGAATATGGTGCAATTATATGGAATCCAATTTATACTAAATATGTCAGCCAATTAGAGAGTGTTCAGAGGAAGTTTGCTAAGTTTTTAATGTGCAGGCGGGATAAAGTGTATCCTGCTAAAGGCATTGATGAGATTCTGCTGACCAAGCAATTTCAGCTGCCGTTATTAACGTGCCGTAGATGCTATCATATGGTTACATTTCTTATAAAGTTATGTAAGTACTACGTTGACTGCCCAATGCTGTTGCAGCAAGTCCTCTTTCACGTTCCTGCTAGGTCCACGAGAGTATTCTCTGTTTTCCATTTGCCGACCTCATAAACCAATTTTCTCATGAAAACGCCATTATATCAGGCTATGAATATCTTCAACGGTACTTGTAATGATATTGATTTACACTATCATACACTCGCTAAGCTTACAACACTCTTAAAGAATAGATTCCTGTGCTTTGAATGAAGACCTTTATGATTTACCTTTAATTTTATTGGTAGAAATCTTTTTTCTTTTTTATTTCAAATTACATTAATTGTATACATATTAGCTTATCTAAGTGATATTGTTATTATTATTATATTATGTCTCCTATTTCATGCTCAATTGTCTTATAAATGGATGTATCTGTTAGACAATAAAGATTATTATTATTATTATTATAAATGGATTCAGCATGCTATTTACTACTTTTCCGAAAATCCCGAAGAACTTATATACAACCGAAAATTTATTAAAAAACATTTTTAACACATTTAACGTATAGTGCGTTCCAAAATAAGAGAACAGTTTTATATGAACATACCATGAAAACGCTTCGTTTTCGAGATATGGGGCAAATAACGTTTACATTACAACACCCTGTATATCGGAATCAAAGCATTTGCAGAACTTTGATCATATAAAACTTATTTTGGACATTTACTTTTTGAAAATATATTATGTTAAAAACTAAAACATTTTCGACGTTTCTGAGATGGGCGATAGTAGATTTTACTTATCTGTGGCCGATAGCAAATCCACTATCGATATGTTTTATTTATCGATACGTCGACAAGTATATAGGTATTCTTACCTATCGGTATATGCTACTACCTGTATATTTGCGACAGAGGCTGTTTAAGATTGAAGGCGGAATTATTGAAGAGCAAAAAAATTCTCACTTTCATAAGGCGTGTAAATTGTTCCTTATCTATGTAAATATGTAATCCGTTTATCGATATTATCAGCTACCTATCTATATCGGCGAATATCGATAGAAGGCCGTTCCTAGTCGACACCCCATGGACCCCCTCCTGGCTATGTCCCTGGCGATTTATATTTTACACAAAAATACAGTGTGATATAGGGATGAACTGTTAAGATTTTGGTCCAATATACTATACTATACTAGCCTAATTAAATGTCATCAGTATCAAAAGAACTAGTAATTGGCTTTAATTTTTTTTACATACCCAAGTAGCGAACACACTATAGACGCCGACTTCACTCAGCACTGCATTTTCTCTCTGTATAACATCGACAGCGCTCAAAAAGAAGTTTACCTGTTGAGTTTGTAAATCACAACGTCTCATCTAGTTTAATTGAACGTTTGTTTTAGGAATTAGTTATAAGAGTTGTATTCGGACGTCGAACGGACGTCCAACCTAGGTAAAACGAAATTACTCAAAATTCACTTGTAATACCACAGTCTAAAATAGTTAAAAGTTCTCGATTCCAATTCAAGTGAGGCAGGACAATGTTGAGATAACGTTGAAGGTAATCCTGCGTATTTAATACTGTTTGTCAACATGATCACGCAGTTTTAATGGAAGTACAAATAAGAACCAATTGCCAACAATGCCAACGAGTCAACTCGCGTTAATGGTCATAAATGATAAGTGAGAGTCGAGAAATATGAAGGTGACGGTGAATCTGACACAGGCGAATGCCAGCTTGATATTGGTAAATGTTTTGATGCTGTTTATTTTGAAAATGTAAATTGAAATGGAACCAGTTATCCGCTCCCGCCCTGTCAATTTTGTCAAGGGTTCTAATTTACCATTTTAGTCGTTGGATTGTTAAACCAGAGTCGTTATTTATTTTTTATGTAAAATTCCACATTATGACTAGTTTTTAATAACCTTCAAAGTATTTTCTTCTAAAAGACGTTTTCTTTTCGTACAGTTTTTTTTTAGTTTTTAATTAGGGGCGCACCTGTCGAATTCATTAACTGTAATCTCTTACCCGGGCCCCGCATTCACTAAAAATGTTTAAGAGTTAAACCAGGTCTAGTTGCCATGGTACTTAAAACTCTTAGTTCGCCAGTTATGTTTCGCTTATGTCACCGTCATTTTGTAATTCTAACATTTAGAAAAATTATTTGTTCAGTTGTTAAAAACATCATCTTAAATCTATAACTGTCAAGTTAGACCTGGTCTAAATTTAAACTTCTTTAGTGAATACGGGTATAAAAGGTTTAAGAGTTTGACCAGGTCTAAATTTCTTAGTACGGCAGTTATGTTTCTCTTATATCACTGTCATTTTATAAATGTGACATTTCGAAAAATTCTTTGTTCAGTTGTTAAAAATGCCATCTTAAACCTATAACTGTCAAGTTAGACCTGGTCTAAATTTAAACCTCCTTAGTGAATACGGGTGTTAGAGCCCAACCTGCCGACACGGAGTCAGAGTAAATAAGCCGTGCATTTTTGCAAAGGCAAATTTTCGAGCGGCCGTTGTGCAAAACTGATATTAAATATTATATTTATATAAACGTTATTTTATAAATTATTATAGCTATTGATAAATCTAAAGTTCTTTAATCGTAATTTAACAGAATTCCACTACTAGGTGTAAAAATATTTTTCGTAAATATTATAATTATATATTTTTAAAAGAAATCGGTAATACTTTTAAGGCGATCTCAATTTTTTAAAGGTATTGTCAGTAAATCAGCTCATACAATGCAAAAATGAATATCAAAATTAAAAGTGTAATTATTTTACTTCAAACGTCAGCTGCCATAATATCCTCAACCATTTTAAACAAGAAAACGAAGGTTGGCGAAAGAAAGTAAAAGCATAATGACGCTTTTTGTAAGACTAATATAAAATATGTTGTCAGGGTAGCGTGATTTATATTACTGCACAATCCCGTCCTGCCATTTTATTCCAATTGTAGTCTTCGTGCTGACGTCCCGTCTGGCAATGTTGGCTCCGATGTCGTCATGACTTAAATTTTTATTCGACAAATCAGTCAGGGAACAGTCCATGTACCGTACCGTCGTGCTGACGTTGGGGGACCAATGTCAGGCTGTGAATACCAACAAAAGATAAGGTCACGCGCGACGTCGGAATGCTGCATCGATAAGAATGTGTACTTTGTACATGTTACCAAAGTTAACTATTTACGAGATATTTTTCTATAGTAATTTGTATATTTCTAAAAGAAATAAATTCTATATTGCAAAGACTATTTCCCAATAACTTCTAATTATTTTTCCCTATTTCAAACAAATGGCAAAACTTCAGATATTCTGAACGTTAAATACATTCTATAAAGGAGGTCGATTCAATTAATAAACCAGTAAATATATCGAAAATGGTTAATTCAGGGAGATTTAGAAAGTAGATACACATTTTTATTGTAGATATTAATACATCGAAAAATAATTTGTCTATGTAAATGTCCATAATTTTACATAAAAAGAGATATAACTTTCTTCACAAGCGTGTTAAAAGTGAAATGTTAAATTTTGAAAACAAACGCCAAAAAACATCAATATTTTATTTATTAATATTAATATTAATGGTACAATTTAAGCAACTTGAAAAATGAAATCATTCCACAGATGTACCTCCGCAAAATATACCAGGAATACATCTTTAGTATATTTCCCAGGAACGCCTTCCTCTTCAGACCGTTTCACAAACTTATCGTAAGCAATTTCATAATGAATTCGGAATTTTCTGGGCAGTAAATCCAATTGTCCGCTTCATCTATATCTTTAAATGAGTCGAGGAAACCATCATTTTCTTCTATATTTTCTTGCATTTTCAGCAAAACCAACGTTTTAAGGCCCTCATGAAAGGGTGTTATATCAGAAGAAAAAAACGCATTATTATTTGGCATTCCAAAAAATCCCTTACCGTCAAAGTATTCTAAAAAAATCTAGAAATAAATTTGTTTGGGCGTCCCAAATTGCCCTAACCTAGATATTGTTTGCTGGCCGCTGTTGTAAATTGTTTGGATGATAGGTAGTACGTAAATTTGTCTGTTGTCGAATTTCAAATGTTTTGTGTTAATTTATTTGGGCTACCTCGAAGGACCAGTTATAAATGACGAAAAATAACTCAAAGATTTAAAACTATTTTTTTGGGATTTTCGCAACTTATTTTTGTGATAGGGTGCTGATTGTGGCGAAAAAATCAAAAAATAGTTTTAAATTAAAAACGTATTTTGAAAATGGGCTTTATTCTAAGCTTTCTTTACAATATAAATTACACGTTTTAACACTAATACAATAACAAAATTATTAACTTATTAATTGCACTTATTTTTGTGATAGGGTGCTGATTGTGGCGAAAAACCCAAAAAATAGTTTTAAATTAAAAACGTATTTTGAAAATGGGCTTTATTCTAAGCTTTCTTTACAATATAAATCACACGTTTTAACACTAATACAATAACAAAAGTATTAACTTATTAATTGCACAAAAAATAAATCGGCAGAAATTCAGTAAAAACCCTTGACAACTTAAATTTCGTGGCTACGATTTAGAACCGTTTTTAAGCGGCTCAACTCTTCGTTCTCACCGATTTAGGGTTGTTACTATTCTGCCTGATCTTCCCGATTTATGTTTTTCATCAGCTCCTTATCCGTTTTATGCCTTTTCTAAGAAATCAGGCTAGGCTGGTCGAAAAGACACATGTTTGATTTTTAAAACTTGGATGAATAATTAAATTAGGTGAATTATTTTATATACTAAGTATTATATTTAAATTATAAACTAGAACAAAATTCTACTTATTATTAATCTTTACATTTCTACCTCTTTACGTTGTACCTTAAATCGTATATCGAGAGTTCCCTTAGCCTTCCCGATATAAGAATTAATGAACATTTAAAACAGATATGGGAGAAACGTCAAAGTAGGAAGGGGTAAAGATATTATGGGTTAACATATATGAAATCCAGAGCAAGAATTCTCTTCCCAAAGAAAAAAAATTAAAGGCGGGTAGTTTTCAAAAAAAGTAATAGTCAGATCTTTAGCAGACTGAATTTTTGACATTCCAAGTGTTTAGAGACCAGCTCGTCCATTTCTTTCTTCGATATGCGATACATTTCTTCACACAACTGATATATAGATGTGATTCTTAATTTCCACACCATTTCACAAGGGCTTGCTATGAAAGATACGTAGCTGACAGAAACGTGAATGATTCAAATTAATGACAGTGCAAGTCTGATAAACTTTCATTCATTATTTTGTTTGTATATATTGTAATCTAAAAATAACCAGTCCGAGTATATTTTTGTCGAAGTTGCTGTTCATCCTATCCTACAAATATTTAACAGTTGATTTGTGGAAAACCAGTAATAAACCATACCGGTAAAATATAGGTCTATTTATTATGACTTGTCAGAAATTTCTAATACATTTTAGGATTTTCAGACAAGCACGTTCGAATAGCAAATTATTAGTGTAAATATTTTTTTACCAAATAATTAATAGTGTTTATTTAAGGAATAAGAATGTTTTATTAGTGTGTTTTATTGCTATGAAATATACGAGAGCCGTTTGAAAAATAAAAAAGCAATACAAGAGGAGTTATTTTTGTTATATAATTATTTTTGGTTAAAACATTTTGCTATGGGTTATTAGCTCTGTACACAAAGTATGAGATATAATGATTTCATATTAATAACATTTACTTAAAAATACTATCCCAAATAATTTTAATACCGGTTGCAAAAGCTCTTGATTCATGATTTTTTAATATAGTTCTGTACTTTTTACAGGTTGCATCTTATAAATATCTTGAAAACAATCTTATCCTTTAATTATTTATTGATACGTCGAATTACTAGAACCATATTCTTGCTTGGAATAATATCTTAATTACTGCCAGAATAATTGAATTGAATTTTCGATTCTGCAAATTCTGGGTAGACCATTGAAATGAAGAGGTTTTCTCTCTTCTTTTTAATTGGCAGAGAATGGTCAGGGACATAACCTTAATCGTTTTAATTTTCTGAAGGAGTCTTCCGGTTCGTCTCGTCGAAGGCAGACCTCTGTGTTATTAACATAAGTGGCTTCACGTGTTCGGTTCTGCTGCTTTATTTCGGGGGGAAACGGGAAACTCAACTGCTCAATGTGGAAACTAACGACCCCGCTAGAAAGGGGGCAAATGCTGTGAACGTGTGAGGCCTAGTTGTTCCTGCATTCTAACCCGTTCGTCTGCCGCAGTTCTACAAAGAATATTAGCGTAATGGCCGCTATGTGGCGGGAGTAGGAGGGGTAAGAGGATAGCTTCAAAGAAAAGGTCATCTCGTGAGACCAGTAGTACTCTCAAGGGGCATCTAGTGGAAGCCAAGATGTATTGGAAGGGTTTATAAAGAAAGACAAATTTAAAGATATTGAAATACACGGGGTGACCGGGAGCTCAGAGCTCGTCATCCGGACATCCCACCGATAGATCATGGTTGTGTCTCTCTCCGAGACCTGATACCAAGTGAAAAACTAACCTGAACATGAACCTTAATTTTCTGAAAGTGGCTACTGCACGACACTCGCTATGAACCGCGCACTATTAAAAACTTGAGCATCGTTCAATGGACCGTGTACAATATAATTGGTTCTTTTACTTTATTTTATACTTTCATGCACTTTTTTGCATTACGCGCTGTTGGGTGATTAATCTCTTGTTTTATAATAAAAACAAAAGACGAAAGTTTCACGGGTGTATTCAATTAAAAAATCACGGTTCTCGTCAAAATGGAATCACTTTCCGACGTTTCCGATATATTTTCTTCACGAGATCGAAACACTGAATGAGCTCACATAGACCTACGCTATTTATAGTCGACCTGGGTTCGAACCGTGACACGACGTAACGATCGGTTTCCACGTATGATGTAGACTAAAGACTGTATCTCTAATAAATATGTTAGGATGTTTATCAATTTTAACAGATTCTCTAATTTTCTGTTTATAGAATCCTGAGACCGATGCAAGAACTTTGGCTCCTTTTACATTTATGACATGTCCAGTGTGTTCAGATAACAGCAGATGGTACAATTTGTTTGTTTCTGATGCAACGTTAATGTTCCTTAAGCTTAGTCGATATGGATCGTCCAGTTTCTTCAATACAGATATCACCACAGGAACAAGGAACTGCTTATACCCCTTCCGTCTGGAAAGTAATAATGTGCTTTGGCGATCGCAGACATTGTCCAATTTTGTGTGTGTGTTGAAAATTGTACGTATGTTGTGACGGCGAAGTAAAGACCGGTAAAAGTAAAATGAGTAAAGAGTTATATTTTCTAAATGACCCTCCAATATCCTCAGTGCAATATCCATTCCTTCTTAAAGCTTGAGCCAGTTTCTCTGTTTCCAATTATTGTAAAGAATTTTGGTCACAAATCGCGAGTGCTCTATAAGCTATAGAATTAATAACTGATTGCTTTTGTGTCGGATAATGATGTGAATTTGCATTTAGATATGTTCGTACGCGTTCGTTTTCTATATACAGAGTGTCCAAAGGAACCATCTCCTTTCCTTTGAACGAAAACATCTAGAAAGCGAATCGTGCCTTCTGATTCAATTTCCATTGTAAATTTTATATTAGGATGTTGCTGATTCAGATAATCAAGAAACACGGAGGGCCTTTCTGGACCATGCGGCTATATTACAAAAGTACCGTTAACATATCGGATTTTAAAAAACAAGGATGAGGCATTTAATACCCAATATTTTTTATCAAAAACAAGTATGATTCATACAAATTTGAATCGTGAGAGAATCGTCGTTCGAAAAACGAATTAACAAATGTAGGATCATGCTCTTTAATAGGTAAAGCCCAGTTGCATCACGATCCCGGAGGCCTGAACATCCTATATTGATAAATTTTTCCAAAAAAATCTTGTAGCACCAATTTTTCCTCATACAAATTTAGGTTTTTAGTACCAGAAAGAGTATTAACAACCGATGATGATAACGTGATTTTTTTTTTAAACGTCAGCGCAAAAGCGATTCGTTGATGGGCATTTGAGAAATTGCGTAAACGTAATTTAATATAACATTAAAGTTTGTACAAATTAGTTTGAAACAACCTTTAAACCATAAGCAGTGTGTGGGGCATTTAACAACTTTAAGAAAAGGGAGAAATTTATGTAAAAACAAAACAAATTACACTTAAATAAATATAAACTGCAAACTGCGCAGTATATATATATATATATATATATATATATATATATATATATATATATATATATATATATATATATATATATATATATATATATATATATATATATATATATATATATATATATATATATATATATATATATATATATATATATATATATATATATATATATATATATATATATATATATATATATATATATATATATATATATATATATATATATATATATATATATATATATATATATATATATATATATATATATATATATATATATATATATATATATATATATATATATATATATATATATATATATATATATATATATATATAGATATAAATACATATATATATATATATATATATATATATATATATATATATATATATATATATATATATATATATATATATATATATATATATATATATATATATATATATATATATATATATATATATATAACAACAACAAATTTATGCAAATATAAATTATTAATCTTCAAACTGTTTATATAACAACTATAAGAGAGAAATGTATGCAAATATCATAAAACTGAATTAAATACAATTGATTTAAATACTCTTCAACATGTGAGCGATTCATAAAGAGAAAACACTGAAAACCGCAATCAATTTTGAACAAACGCAAACAAAATTTTAAAAAATTCTGCCTTTATCTCGGTCTAAATAAAATAAGCAAAACCCTACTTCTAATTTAATTACCTATTTGTATCAGACTTTGTTAATTTTGAAGTAGGTAAGTATTAAATTGGTGCAAAAATATTATTTTTAAGAAAATATCCTATATAAAGTGAATGAATTCAGAATTAAATGTACCTGAGGAATATCAAATGCACTGTTAAAGTTACGACCAGTGTTGCCAGATGGATATTTCAGTTAACAGTAGGACAGGACCAAAAAAACAGTAGATTGGCCTGTCTGAACCGTAGGTTTTTATTTAACGCGCTTTTTTTTCATAAAATAAACAAAATTAACGGAAAATAGGAACTTCTGGAACATAAGTCATAACCTATACCCTTAAACTTATTTATGACAGACGCGAAATAATATTTTTTTACGAAATTGATATGATAGGCCAGATTTATGTCAAAACCGATATCCACCAGAATAACTCCTCAAGAACAAAATTTTCATAGCTGTCAGAACTATCCCTTGCCTTAGAGTTCAGTTTGTACAATGATTTTCGTCTATCTGACGAGTAGGTAAAACTAGGAAACAAGTAAACAATTGACAATTTAATTTTAACTATACTTTAAAAGATAACCTAAATTAATTACCTACTCTTCTCCAGCTAAATTGCGAAAAAAAAACAGCAAAGTATATATTAAAACACACGCACTGGAATACATTTTAGTCTATGTATACGGGAATATCGGTATAAAAAGTAAAGCATTGATCTAGGGGATTCCCCGACGGCTTATTACCAAAATCAGGGGCGACAAGCCACTTTAGCGAAGACTAGGGATGCACGTTCTTAGATGTTTATTAAACGTCGATATATCAACTGAAAATATCCATATTTTTATATCGATGTTTTAGAAGTTCTATGTTTAGTAAATCGTTAATTGTACTAAAAAATGTCAACAGGAGATTTTCACATGAAAACAGTAGGTGGAAGCTAAAAACAGTAGAACTACTGTTAAAACAGTAGGTAGTAGGTTTGGTAACACTGGTTACGACATTGGGAACATCGATAATACAGATGTGTCGTTCACGACTGATCCGGATCTTTATACTGATCCACGGGAGTCGGGTCTTGAAAATGTTGCGAACCGGATCACGGATCTTTGAAATAGAGACAAAGCAAAATGAAGCGTTCAGTTGTGTTTGTCTATGGTTCAGTCAGTTCTTCGGTTCATTCAACGCATCACCATCGTTTATAGGTCTCGGGTCGGAAACTGAACCAGGGAGCCGACGACCGATATAGCGCGATTTTGAACCGGTCTGATTGATAAGATGAACGGGATGGAGGTGGATGGGTAGGTGGGTCATTAGCATGTTGAGTGCTGAATATGAAATATGAATTTCTGTATAGCCAGAATCTCACGTGAAAATTTAATTTGGGGTTGATTGGGTTGTTGAATTCGTAAATCATTGTAAAAGCATCATATTACACTAGTTCTTTAAAACTTATATTTATGTTGTGTGGATTAGATAATAGATTTAAATCTCTGTTTTTTTAGGCCTGTGTGTCTATTGAGGTTCAGATGACCTCATAATTAGTGATAATAGGATGATAGTCAATAAAAAACATTATAAATAATATTAAAAATCTAAATCTAACAAGTCAAACCATAGTTCAAGTTTGTAAAATTGATTTTCTGAGAAATAAATTAATAAATTAGTAAATAAATGAATAAATACAAATAGAAACATAAAAAACTTCAACTTCAAAATAACTACATACACTAAGACTTGTAAGTTAAGGTATAATATCTTTAAAAATATGTACTTATTACTTTGGATAGGCAACCAAACACAAAGGAACAACATAATTTGTCGTTTGGGCCGACCATCAGTACTTTTATTTCTAAAATGGATATAAAAATGGAATTGAAGAATAAAATCAAGGCATAAGTACATTAATACTAACGGGAAAACATATAATCTCCCAGGGTGTATAGGAAAAATTTGGTGAAAAAATCTTGAAAAAACATTAAGACAATGCTGTCTATAAAACCGATGTTGCATGCTTACAAAGTTTTCAGATGGATGGAGCTACGCATACATACCCAATGCCCAATATGACGAATATGGCCCGCCTATTTTAATGAATTTAAAGAGATCCGGGTCTTTAAACTGCCCCAGATCTTTAAAAAGATTCGAATTTCCCATCACTAATCGATAATGAAAGAAAGAGACAGCAACAATTAGGAGGACCATATGTAAACAAATCAGTGCACTAATTTTCTATGAACTTTAGAGCTACAATAAACTTGTTTGATCTGATTACAAATTAAGTATTAACCTATAATATTTAAAATAAACCAGAAAAAGAAACAATATTTGAGAATAATATTTCCTCTTAAAAATGAAATAAAATAATAAAATATACAATTTCTAGCATTTATAGCAAACTAACTAACAATTATTATTATTATTCAAAAAGTCCAACAAAATTAATGCTGTTGGTTTCTGACCAATAGGAACCTCAATATTAACACTACTACGTTAAGTTAAGCCAAGCCAGTGGCACGGATTAATTGGTTGTTAATCTGTGCCAATGGCTAAATTTAAGAATGTAACAAATCTTTTGTTTTGCCCCCGTAAACAGAAGTAGTTCGTTTACACCGGTCACATGACTAAATTAATGTCAACGTCACCAACTAAAAAAAATGATAGGTATAGTCAGAAATCAGCTGTCGTAAGTGTGTATTGTGTGTGTCGCATTGTGCGTGGTTGACAAATTTTCAGAAATATTGTATGTGAAAAGTGTCTAAAAAATGGGAAATCACCACGGTCATGGGTCCCAGAAATCGGGTGAAAATACCCCGACTTCTTTGGGATCCTCACATAATGGTTCTAGAAAAAGTATTCCGAGGAGCAGTTCCGGAAGCGACATTCAAGAAAAGCCGTTGGACCAAATGATGCCCGTTGAAAGGCTGGCCAAGGTGAGGTATTTTGTTATCTTATCATATAATTTGCGTATATCCCAATAATATCATTTTTTAATAAAAAATACATTTAATTATATAGTTGGCTAAATGTTTACCCAGAGTATGCTGTCATCTCAACTTGGCAAATATATTTTAACTCATAAAAAAAAATACACTAGCATTTCTAAAATTAATGTATTATGCAGATTAGATGCTAATATGGTAATCATGTCATTCATTGGAAATTTGTTGAAGAACAGCTATAAAATTTATCATTGGCCCAAAGTAACTAACCATTGAAACCTTATTGTAAAACATAATGATGTCTTTGCACTTGAAAACCTGGTATTTAAGATGGTCGTGATTTTTAAAAACATGTTAAATGTATGTTTACATTTTGGCTGTACATGGGCCATTCCTTAACTTTTTAAGTAATAAATGTTTTGCCAAGGTAAAAAAAAGATTCCCTATTTTTTTAACATAAAAAAAATTATATTTGTTTTTTTTTCGTTTCATGGTGGGAAACAGACACTAAGTATGTAACAATAGAGTGACCAGTAGTCTTTAACTGTAGTCCAATCAGTTAAACATTTTTGGAAATATTTAAACTTATTTTTACTAGTGCTTACTTAAATTGACTATTAGTAATTTGTAAAGACTTCAGGAGTTTTTGACCAATATTCAGACCCAGAAAATGTAATTGAAATTATTTGTAACCTCTGATCTTCATCAATATAGGCATTAAAGACGATCTCATTTTCTGGAAAACAAATATCAGTGATAAGACAGTTTTTTAATGTATGAGATGATTTTATATAGATGCCTATTAAACCCATTTAGGTATCACATGATTTATCGAGTGATCTCTTTAATAGATGGGCATCTGAAACAGGTCTAAAGTTAACAGGTATTAATTAGTATATTTAAGACAATTGTGCATAATATTTTTTTACATATACATATTCAAAATTAGAGCAGACACTACCTACTGAATATCTAATAATATATCAAACATAAAGTTCATTTTGAGTGTTATTATTTATTTTGAGGTTTAGTGTTAGGGGCTTATACAGATAGGTATCTTATTGGCATTTCAGTAAATATATAGAATAAATAAACAGATAGAGTCTCTCTCTTTTTAACATTTGCACATCAGTGTTATTTTAGTTTAGTTATTCATAAATAAGATCAGGGGCTTATATAGATATGTATCTTATTGGCATTTCAGTAAATATATAGAATAAATAAACAGATAGAGTCTCTCTCTTTTTAACATTTGCACATCAGTGTTATTTTAGTTTAGTTATTCATAAATAAGATCATTTTAGCTATGCACTGTAGAAGCTGGTATATTTTAGTATGTTTTGCCTATTAGTACTATGTTATGTTGAAGAATATGGGTTTGTTAAATTTAAAAAAATATTAATTAATTTCTACTTTGTTCATAATTTAATAATGCAATTTGGAAAAACCTCAGGAAAAATTGAGTAGTAACAAAGTTAACAAGTATTTCTTTTTATTTTCATTAGTACCTAATGATATTTTTTGTGACTCAGTCCCCAGTTTGGGAACCATTATTTAATTTATGAAAATGTAACTCACTATTAATATGTATTAATTTTAGTGGGTCTTTATTCTATTAATAAATTAGGTATATCATTTATTACAGTATTCAACTGTATATGTAGTTGTATAAATGTAGTATAAATTTATCTAGAACTTTTTTAATATAATTATGTATAGTTTGATGCCATTGTTGATGTAAGTAAATTAGTTGAATTTATATATCATTTTATTTGACATATTGTTACTTTGGTTATTAGGGAGGTACTTATTAGTTTTTTTAATTAGATATACCTACCCGAGGACATACTTTTTAAATATTTTTATCGTTATAAAAGAAAAAGGGTTAGGTTCTTTTTTAAGCAATAGTGGATGCTTAGTAGTAGACCAGAGATGTCTTTTTTGGTCATGTTATGGATCATTTGCAAATTTTACCACAACACCTTTAAGCTTAAAGCAAACTTTACATTCATTATAAAACATAAAGTTAGAAAAATGTCTATTATAATTAAGTAATTATTTTCTTGTAAATAAGAAGAGATCTTAGAAAAAAAATTAAACATACTTAATAAATAATAGTAAATACTGTATGAAATAAATAAATTATTTCATATACTTATCATATAAATATCATTATATTCAGAGTAGGAATGTCAATCCTGAAGGATTTTCCTTTTTTCAGGGTTTCAGGATTGCGTGCATAATCCCTAAATCCCACCGTTAAATCTTGGAATTTAATCCTGGGATAAGACATTGAAATAAAAAAGAAACAATAATGACATTTAACAAATTCAGTCATGTGTGTAAACGTAAATATAATAAAAGTTGTAAGTTTACACATTTAAAAAAAAAATACTGCAGTAATATTGGTGTATATCTAAAGATTCGTCTCCCAACTTTGTATATATTTTGTTACTTAAAAACCCAATGCAAGACAAACATGGTTTCCAGGCTTGTGGGTTGAATAGTTATTAAAAATTCAGAGGCTTTTTGAAGATTACAGCTACAACTGCCATCATTTGTAAATAGATCAATTCCTTTACGATTGATTTTTACCAACTGCTTTGATGTTTAATCACTCATTTGTCACTGTCAGAATTTCTGCAAAGCGAATATCATCTCCATCAGATCTCTATTCTATATTGATTAGTTGCTTCATTTTTGTTATCTAGTCTAATTGAAAGTGTTTCTAATTCAGATTTAATAAGAGAAATACTTGTTGTTTTTGTAATCATCTTTTTCAGAGTTTTTAGGTCCAAGTTTGTGAGATAGCAGAAAATTTGAGAATAAATGGTTCTGCATTGCTTGACTCTCTTTATGTCTCTTTCCAATTAATTCTAAGCGGTGGTTAAATTTTTAGTAATTCCTTTATCATGTATTTTAAATTTCTTCAAAGCTGCAGACACAAGAAATTGAATTGATCAGTTTAATCCTGATATTTTTCCTCTCCTTCTTCAGATTGGTTTAAAATTAAACCTAAACCATGAAGAAAAATTTGTTATTTTTTAAATTTTGGTAGGGCTGATAACCGATACTGGTATAGCGTATTATAATGGAATCATCATGCTAATATCTAATTGTTGGATTAAGGTCATGCAATAATTTTTGAGATATTTTGAAAGTGAATTGCTGATTTCAGAAACACCCTAAATCCACGTTTTTTTTTTCTTTTCATATGGACTTAGGGTCTTTCTGAAATCAGCGATTCATTGATTAGCACAATATTTTTTAAAAATAATTTTAAGGATGTAACCGATGGGAGTAGCAGACAAGTGGCTCTTCTAAAATGTATACTACAGAATGCTAAACATTCAAAATGGTACTAATTCGCAAACAATGTCAAATAAATAAAGTTGCATGCCAAATAGCCCTAATGAGAGCTATATTTCAGAAAAATAAAAAAGTATAATAAAATAATAAAGATTTCCAAATACATAGGTACCATAATACATGTATAATAACAAAAGTACACATAACTACATCAAAATATACACCAGATATATAAAAACAGACAACATCGTAAAATCAGTTTTTAGCAACAAAGCGCTGAGTCTGAAAATGTCTTATTTTGGAAAGTGACGATTATAATTGCACACTACTTAGTCAGTCAACAAATGTGCTAACTCATAATTTGTACAATGGAATCTTTCTAAAAATAGTAATATTGTCTTGTTCTCCTAATAGGAACCAAAACTGAGAGGAACTGAAGCAGTATTTGACCTTAAATCCCTCCTTTGACTAATTTATGTAGAAAAACAAGAAGTATCTTCTTTTTTCGAAAGTCAAGGGTTTGGAGGACCCATAACATAGATCTGGTATTATACAACAGACCTTGATATGGAAAATTTAATTTGGCAAATTTGTTTTGTGTTTTTGATTCTGTCAATGTGACACTGATATGATGGACTCCATATTATAGAACAGTACTGTAAAATGCTTAAACATACCGCATTATAAAGACACCCAATATCTTTGATATCAGTTACATGCTTTGTATGTTGTTTTATAAAGCTCAGTAATCTAGAACCCTTAAATACAATCAATATGGAGATAATAGTTTTCATTTTCATCAAAAATAAAGCACAGGTTGGTGAAAGAAGTAACAACTTCAATACTTACATTATCTTTGAACTAGGTGGAGTGTAGGGGATTAATATGTTTATGAAAAGTGAGCATTTTACATTTAGAAATGTTAAGTGTGTTCAATGTCAGTCTGCAATGGATTGAAGGAGAAAGTGGTAAGAATTTTAAGTCATGTGCATATAAAAAAAAACATTTTAAAGCAAAACACTATATCATTTATAGAGAGTAAAAAGATAATTGTACCGATATGTGAACCCTGTAAGACACCCAACATTACAACAAACTCCCTGGAAACTGAATCACATGCACATATTGACCTGTTGATGACAATTACATAAATATTATTTGATCCACTTGAGTTTCCAGAAAAACCAATTTGCAGCAATTTCCATAAAGAAGGCAAATACTGTCAAAAGCTTTAAATATATCAATGTAATTAACATCAATCTGTTAGCCAACCTCAACCGATGTCATTAAGTAATTCTGAAATATTGCTAGATTTATAGATATTAAGTGACCATTATAAAAACCATGTTGCTACTCATAATTTAGTGTTTTAACAACTCAAAAATATCATCCCTGATAATTGCCTCAAACAACTTTGGTATATGTGAACATTAATTATACCTCTGTAGTTTTTTTCATCACTTTTATCACTAGATTTAGAGACTGACAAGAAAGTAGAAAACTTCCAAATTTCTGGAAAGAAACCTAAATTAAAGGATCTCTGATATCTTTCTTGGAAAGAATAAGGCTCTTTATTTTATTGCAGATTTCTGCCTCTGTAAAACAATATGTTGATACTGAATAACTTATAGGACCGATCTTGCTAAAATTTAAATTTTGGTGATGGGAGTAATAGGACTGAAAGTGAGTAGCAACAGCATTTGCAATGTTATTTGAATAAGTAATTTCTTCACCATCATAATTCATGACACTGGACAAACTGAGATCTCTTCTTAAGTTATGTACAAATGATCAAAAGAATTTGATGTTTTCTGGAACAAACAATAAGGTTTGTAAGATATATGTAAGATAACAGATATCATTTTGAAATTTAACCTCATATATGTCAGAATAGGTTAAATAGTCAACATGTTTGGTTCTTTTATATTTTTTTATTCTTTTGCTCAATAAGCTTTTTTAAAGAAAGGTCCATTTTAGATGTTTATGGTCAACTATGATTTTCTTGACGACATAACTATTTATATCTTACTCGTAGAAACATGTAACCATTTTGACTATGTCAGATTCAGATGATAAGAAAGACTAGTTGGACTTCTTATAAAAAAGATTTAGATTGTGGAAATTTGTTTGATGAAACTGATAAACCTTTACTTGATTGTAATATTTTATTCGAGAAGCACATGGTAAGACCTGCATCTGGTACAAAAACAATTCATTCTTAGATATGCCTTACTTTATATTAGAACATTTAAAAAGTGCAGTAAAACAGAACAGTGCCTCAAAAATTAAATTTTTTTGAATTAATGTATATAACAATTTTTTTCTTATTTTAATGTAGCCAATTTAATCCCAAAAATGTGCCCATCATTTTTGAATTTTAGTTTAAAGTTCAAAATGGGTGTTTCTAACAGGTTAAACTAATACTATATTTGTATGCAAAAATAGTTGCAAATTTAAAAATGTTTTCTAGAAATACAATATTTTTAAGGCTAAAATTTTTTACTCAGTGATAGTTACCCTTAAATTTACTTTTTTTTTGGAAGGAATAAGTTCTTTTGAGGTTTACATTTTATTTTGATTACCCTGCATATATTATATATATATATATATATATATATATATATATATATATATATATATATATATATTTTATGGACAATATAGGTAGATTAATAATATAATGTATTTTTTACAGATTTTAACAGACAAAGCCCAAGCAGAGGATCATGTAAATGGAGTGACTCAGAATGTTTTCTATGTAAGTTTTGCTTTATAATCATAAGTTTAATAAGGTTGCTTTCTAGATTATTTTTATTCATTATTTAATGAATATTTTTGTTCACTTTAGATATTTCTTCTTTATATACTTAGACATTATAAGAAGTTTAATAATAGTTTCAAATTGAAAGACAAATATTGTGTTTTTTATTATTTAATGGAGAAAACAATATGTAATAGCTGCAGTGTTCATCCCTAAGCAAGCTAACTTTGGTGTTATGTCATAGTGTCATACTGATATCTCTAGATATTTTTTAAGAATGTTAAAAAAAAAGAAAGTGGTAGATGACATCAGGAAAAATCTGAAATAACTAGTGAATTTAATTAGTCATAATCTATCTGAGTTAAACAAACATTTAGTCTTCTTATTGTAGTATTCAAACATTGTTGAGGTAAGTTTATAATAATTAGTTAGTAACAGTTGAGTATGTATATAAAATAAATGTTAGTTTAACCTAAGAAGTAGTAAATTAAAATTGAGCTATAAAAGAAATTATAGTTATTTCAGTCCTTTAACAATTTGTTTTGATTATACGAACATTCTACATTTGCTACTCAACTTTTCAATTGTGAATATATTTTTCTTTCGTTGTAGCGATATTTGTTTCCAAGGTACCCTCTATTGGCTGAAAAATTGTTCAAATACTTTTTGGAACATTCGGACTCAAAAAGTAATAGTATTCCTGCCAACAGTTTTAAGCAACAATGTGAAAAGTACTTGGCAGTAAGTATCAGCCTCATTTTCAGTGCAAATTAATTAACTGAAAATCAAAATCTAATGCTTAAATTTTTTTTTCTTTTTAAATTGCAATTTGCCTGATAGGTCGTTACAAAACATGTGTGAACTGCTCAATATCAGTGGCGGCTTGTCCCATAGGGCATAGGATGGATTAAATATATTAAATACTTATATTTATGATTTCAGTGAAGATATACCTGTAAAAACACACAAATGCATTCAAAGTATTTTATTATATAAGCTACCTTTAATGTTTACTTGCATCTTCTTCAGAGTTATATAATCTAAATGATTGTTTTTAGCGTAAAGAAAATGCAAGTAAGCATCGAAACAGTTTTTATAATGAAAGAGTTTATACAAATTCAACTGTTTTTCCCACCATATTTTCACCAAAATTTTGAATATCTACTGTATTCTGATGTTACTCGGCATTATCTCTTAAGACAAGTATTAATAGATTTTTTCGTGTTTAGCATTAATTTTTTATGGTCAGAAAATATTGTGATCCAATAATATTTTACAGGGTTTTTATACCTTGGTACGTAAAAAAAACATTGGTATTTTTTAAAACACCTACTACTATCTTACACTTGGTTTACATACTAAATATAAGTTTCACAAAATTCTGAAAAGGGAATATTGACTGATAGCCTTTATGTATTGGAATTGATTGGTTGCTGGGGTTGCACCTTTGAATGGTCAGTATCTTTTCAGTCAATTCACCAGTTACTTGACTGGTCAATTGACCAAGCAATTTGAACAAATTTTATTTTAAGAAAAATAAAATACATTAATTAATCATCTTTAGTCTTCGAATTTGAACCATGCATACATAAAGCTCAAATGTATAAAAATTTTGTCATAATAAATTAATAATCTACTTTTAAACATAAAAAATGTTATAAAAATGTTTTTTTTACAAAAATACCCTTAATTCTTAGGTGAACTAAGAGAACTACACTGAAAATTGAAATGTCTTAACACTTGGGTTATTAAGGAAAAACGCCGCATCGGACGTCACGATTATTTGACCAGGATCTGCAACTCACAATACATTTTGTTGAGTTTTCGAACGTTCGTTGCAATATATAGAAGCAGTGCCTTATATTTTTATTCAAATCAATGGACACCATATGGTCAAAACTAGGGTTTAAATTTTGAAAGGCTTACTTCAGAAAATGAAAAAGGACTAAATTTCTTCTGGGAAATACAGTTTGTATTGTTATGAGAGAACTAGTTCAATTAAGCACATTAGCTTATTATTATTTACGAGCACAGACCAACAATTATACTTCTAATAGACAGTCCATCAGATAAAAATAAATTAATCACATTAACTGTTCGTGTTACAGTTTAATTAGAATGCATCTAACATTATGTGGTCCGGTATTGCCAGAAGGGTCTACTTGTTTATAAATACCATACAGCCCCATGCTTTGTACTACGAGGAAATCTCTCGATGCATCCCAACTATAAGGAATACAATACAAAGTTGAGATTCATTTAGAGTTTAATTTATTTTACTTTGAATGAATTGTCTATTCGAAGTATCATCTACCTTTGGCACAACTCAATAACAGGTGAACAAAAATGTATTTATTTTAAAAAGCCTAATTAATGCAGGATCAAAGTTGATGCAAGCATCAGTCTTCTGAAAGGTACACTACAATGCAAAATTGGTGATAGATTGGAATGTGCTTTAAGAAGATTTGATGAACCAGACTTGAAACAATGTAAAAAGTGCAAGGCCTTCAGTGAATTGTAGTTCTCCCTAAGCACTTTCCAATGAGGGGCCACTGCTTAATATTTTGATTCCGAGTCTTTCTTTTTACTGAATTGGAAGGATTTATATTAACTTTAGTATTAAGCGACAATACACTTATTAATATACATATATCTTGATAGGATTCCTCAATGCCAGATCTAAAATAATTAAATTTGCTCTATTATATTTTATGCAGTTCTAATTAAGACAGATCTTATTTACTACTAGCCTTTAACAAATGAAATAAGTAATTAAGTTGCAAAAAAAGATAAAATACAAAATGGTTGGCATAATATATATACAGCCTGTTTTCTTTTTCAATTTTTTTTGGACAATATATAATTATATGAATAGTTTATTGTTGAATAACAATATAATAATAATAATTATAAATTCTTATTGACCAAGCCTTTAAATACTCTAAGACTAGAGTTTTTTAAGATCTAATTTCTAAATCCAATATTTTAAATATTTAAACAATATTCTAATACATTGAACTAAAAGATAACAATTGCATTATTTTGTTAATATAACATGAAACGTTGTCATTGAAAATAGTGGTTTCACTTTAGTCCATACTGCAGTTCCATAACCCACGAACCAAAGTTATAAGACTTTATTAGGGACACGAAATGCGTAACCAAAGTACTTAAACTGTATATTAAGTTCTATAGTCAAAAATATGAACTTTTCCTGAGAAGATTTGAGTTACAAGGGCCTAAAAAATGTATTTTTTATTATTATTTAATTTCTCAAAAGTACTTATAGGTATTACTTTGAATTTTGGCGTGTAGTTGTAGGTCGATAAAGAACATTTTTATGAGCAAAAAATTGGCTTCAACTTTCATTATTAGTTCCTACTTACACCATTGGAAAATACTAGAGCATTATCAAACAAAAAAAAAGGATATGCCACCACTGGTCTTTTAGATAGTCGTTGATAAAAATGACCCTACAATTTCTCAATAATTTTTTGATACCATCACTCTGTATTCAAAATATAATTTCAGATTTTAGATGATCATATTATTCTTGATACCTGGGTCAAAATGTGGTCCTCTTTCTGTGAGGATAAAAATACTTACATCATTACACCTGATGAGTTCAAATCTTTGCTCATGTGTGCTTACCATGTCAGCATGGATCATTATTCTGAAGGGCCCCAAATGTGCTTGTCCATAAGTAAGACTCTTAAGGTAAGTTAATATAAAAAAAAAGCTGCTTTAAGATTTGATCAATAAAAAAATTAGTGTCTGCTGTATCGTATTTTTTGCCCGCTAGATTAATTTTTGTTTCCTAGGCTGTAGTTGATGGGTGTTTTTATCAGAAACAAAGTCTGTCATCTCAGTATGTAGGCCACTGGCTGGCTGACAATGCGTCAAGGTTGCTTTTGCCTCTGCACAGGTATGCAGTACATTCCATAGCAACTGCTTGGCGACTTATTGATCAAAATGAACCACCAGAATCTACAGGTAAATGAGAATAAAATTGTCTTAGCTTTTGAAATTTGATAGCTCACATTAACAAGACATTCAATGACAATACTGTGTGGGGCATTTTGGATAGTTTGTTCAAAGGTTTACGTTTCGACATTTTTCCGTGACATCCACAGGGCCAGACTTTTATGACCTGACCTAACACCAGTGCTAGACTGAGCTGGTTTGTTTTAGTAAGCCAAAAAAAAACCTGTTTTGCACTCTGTTGAATATAGAAAATATTTGTTTAAGTAGAAACTGTTTTAATTTAAATTCACAATGTTCTAAAATTAAAATTTATGATAACCACTCATGTCAACAAAACTTATTTATTTGAAGTTTTTTGATAAAACTCTTGAGGATCTTGCGACTATTTAGTAATGAATAATGAATAACAGAATCCAAAGTATTTTCTCTTAAATTCATAAATGTTTAGTACATTATGTTTACTCTAGAAACTTATGAATTTTACATTCATAGTTGGATGTTTGATTTAATATTATTTAAATATTTTGGTGCTGACTGATTTTATTGAGGAAATGGCAGAACACATTGAACATCAGAAGATTTAAACATTTATGATAAGCACATTAAATGTCACAGCTTCATAAAGTGTAATTATTTTCTCACTCCAACAGATTTTGTTTTTTTTTAATAACAGTACAACTCCTTACACAACAATTATTTTTTACTGAAGAAATATTATGATTTGAAATATATATATTTTAGTTGATTCGCACCTTTCATTGGTTATTAGCCTCAACCTAGAAATTATTTATTTGGTCATTAAATAATATTTCCACATGGATGTTACTTTTTAAAAATATTCTCATATGTTAAAAAGATTAACTTTACCAGTCTGGGCCTGAGGATAATAAAGAATGGTATCAACATGTTTTGATAACCAGTTCAAGATAGTTACAAACAGTATTTTCATTAGCTTCTGAGTGTTTTGTTGAGGTTAAAAAAAATAAAATAACTTAATTTTGGATTTCTTTATTTTGAATCTAATAAAAATACTCGAAAAATACCATTTAATTGTATTATTTCACATAATATAAGTGCATTTTGCAATAAATATTATATATTTGACCGATTTCTTAGCATCCGCTGGTTTAGGGGTTATTACAAAAATGAGTAGTTAATTTGTCTAAATATTGTGTAATGACATAAGCAATAATGCTAAAGATAATTTTCATTGAAGTATCAAAGGTTTTATAAGTTTATAATGTCCTATAAATATTACCATTGACAATAGCCAATGTAATTAACTATATCAGATGTAATAATATTAAGAATAATATTAGATATCTAATTTGTGCATATTTGGTTGATCTCTTGATTTGGTTAATTGGTACATACATTTCCTCTTTGGGGCTTAATATACATATATTTAAAATACAAAGTGATTTCTTCTACAGTTTCACCAGCAACTCCCACTTGGTCAATTTTAATATATGTGATATGTTTTCATTCCGGATATACATCCGTTCAAAAGTATTTGGCATTTTCGAAGCTTTGTTTCTCGCTTCTGAATAGAGACTGAAGTACTAGTTACTGCGAAGCTTCCTTTTATACCCCCACCCAGGGCTGAAGGTTATATCTGAGCGGCCGTTATATATGCTGTCCTGATATTGCCATCGAAATTTATTTTGTGGCCTGTTTCCTGATGATGTAGGAATAGGGCCGAGATTGTTTGTTTCTGATGCTGAGTTTATGCTCTTCTACTCTTGCTGATATTTGCCTTAGTATGCCCCACGTGCAGCTTTTCTCAGTCCTGGCACGGAATGCTGTATACTCCGTGGTTTTCCAATTTGTTTTTGTCTTTTGGGTTTCCAAGTTTCCCATGAGTGTGGCTTGTGCAGTGTTTGTATATTGTGTTTTCTAAGATTTCTTTTATCTGTTGTGCCCTTTACATATAGTAAGACTACTTGTGGGCTTTCCAGTTCAGCTATTAATGCACAGAGTTCCCGAACAACAAACACCAAAAATTATGCACTAACGACAATAGTGAACGGATGTACACCCGGAATGAAAGCACATAATATTTTTCCATCCGTGAAGGACATTATATATATGTACATATATATATATATATATATATATATATATATATATATATATATATATGTATGTATATATATATATATATATATATATATATATATATATATGTATGTATATATATATATATATATGTATGTATATATATGGAATGAAAGCACATAATATTTTTCCATCCGTGAAGGACATTATATATATGTACATATATATATATATATATATATATATATATATATATATATATATATATATATATATATATATATATATATATATATATATATATATATATATATATATATATATATATATATATATATATGTATATATATATATATATATATATATATATATATATATATATATATATATATATATATATATATATATATATATATATATATATATATATATATATATATATATATATATATATATATATATATATATATATATATATATATATATATATATATATATATATATATATATATATATATATATATATATATATGTATATATATGTATATATGTATATATATGTATATATATGTATATATATGTATATATATGTATATCTATGTATATCTATGTATATATATGTATATATATGTATATATATATATATATATATATATATATATATATATATATATATATAGATATATGTATATATATATATATATATATATATATATATATATATATATATATATATATATATATATATACATATATATATATATATATATATATATATATATATATATATATATATATATATATATATATATATATATATATATATATATATATATATATATATATATATATATATATATATATATATATATATATATATATATATATATATATATATGTATATATATATATATATATATATAGGGGCATACCGGCATCCCTAAAGGAGGGTGACAATGAATACACAGATCCTCAAAGCATTGTTAATGCATTTGCAAATTATTTCCAAAGGGTTTATACTATGTCTTCTCCCAATAACTATGTTAAGTCCTCTGTGTTAAACTCCGATATAATAGGCATTCACACAATATCCTCTCAAGATATAATACTAGCTAGCAAAAAACTCAAAGACAAACTAACAGCCGGTGTTGATGAAATACCCAGTTTCCCATGTCCCACTTCTACATGTTTTTAACTTAATACTTGATAAGGGCATTTTTCCAGATACTTCGAAAACAGCAACAATTATACCTATTTTTAAGAAGGGTGATAAAACATTGATACAAAATTTTAGACCCAACTCGATACTCTGTAATTTTTCTAAACTATTTGAAATTGTTCTGTATGATCAGTTATATTCAGGTGTTTGAAAGCTTCTCTCTCCCCATCAACACGGCATTCTAGATTCACGTTCTTGCAGGACCAACCTGGCATCCTTGTCCCAGACTGCTTGCGAGTCACTGGATTCCAGGGGACAATTAGACGTTATTTACACAGACTTTCAAAAAGCTTTTGTTCAAATCAATCTCTACATCTTGATCCATAAACTGGAGAACTTTGGTATGTCACAACAACTCTTAATAATGTTCAAATCATCTCTATTAGGACGTTCCCAGTTTGTCTCGAATATGAGCACTTCAGATCACCATCATATAATGTCTCTTCTGGTGTACCACAGGGGTCTAATTTGGGGCCCCTGCTTTTTCTCATTTTTATTAATGATCTCCTTGATATAACTGAATGTCATACATTGGCATATGCAGACGACTTAAAGCTGTTTACTAAAATTCAGGCTATCAGATTGTGATCACCTACAAAAAAATCTATCATTGGAATATGAATGGTGTCTTAGCAATAAACTTATATTAAATTTATCAAAATGTTATGCAATGATCTTCAGTCGCCGAAATAACCCATTGATGTATAATTATGCTCTAGATGGTACAATGCTTGGCAGACTGGATAGTAGTATTTGAGATCTTGGCATTGAATTTGACCCTAAACTTACCTTCATTCCCCATATAAATTATCTAATTACAACTTCCTTCAAAACACTAGGATTTCTTATGCGGAACTGTAAAAATTTTACTGAGACACAAACAATGATATTATTATATTGCTCTTTCATAAGATCAAGTATGCCGCAGTGGTTTGGAACCCTATTTATAATTGCCATGTTCAGGCTTTAAAAGCCTTGCAGCGACGTTTTCTAAAGTATTTAGCTTTTAGGGCAGATGGTGCTTACCCTTCAAGAGGTTGTGATCATGGTCAGCTTTTGCAGAGATTTAATATATCATCCTTAGCAACAAGAAGAAAAATTCAAAGCTTGAAACTAATATATGGCCTCACTCATAATAAAGTTGACTGTCCATTTCTTCTTGGGGAGTTGCATTTTCGCGTTCCCCGCCTCGAAACACGGCATACTTCGGTGTTCTATCTCAGCACAGCCAGATCAAATATTTTTAGACGGAGTCTGGTATACTTTATGTGTTCAGTCCTCAATTCGGTATCTCATGCGTGCGATTTGCACTTTGACTCATTGAATAGCATCATCGATTCCTTTTTAAATCTGGAGTGATCCAAACACTCATTAAGTTGCTGTTGTTAATACATGATCAGTATTGTTCCATTAACGGTAATTTACTTACTTAATTTTCTATTTTTTATTAAATGTTAGATCAACTAACTTAGGTACTGTAATACATATTTAGATTTAGATTTAAGTATTGTTGTATCTCACAAAACAGTTATTTTGTATTTTTCTTTTTGTGTTTTCACTTAATTTTGTTATTGAATTTCCTGTAAGTGGGTTTTTTACCTGTTGGAAATAAAGGCTATAAAGGTTGTTTATTTTATTTATATATATATATATATATATATATATATATATATATATATAATTTTCTACTTATATATTTAAATATTCTTTTTGGTGAATTTGCGGTAACCAAACCATGTTCATATGCTCTTCTAGCCTCACCAACTTTGTATTTCAGTGCATTGTTTTGATTTTTATAGACGATAGTTTCCTTCTGATTTATTTTTCCTGTATTTATCCCAAAGTTGGCGCTTTTTATCTATTTCTTTATGTATATATGTATATATACATGTATACATATATATAGGCTAGGTATAACACGGAGAGTTCTGGCTGCAAGCCATAGGATTTAGGTGAAAGCATGTAATTTGCGTGGGTAAACCTCAATTCAATTACAAATGTGTTTTCACCCATCTTTATGCAGATTTCTTCGCCGTAAAAGGATATATGTAGAAAAGCAAAAATATTTAATTTTAGCAGGGAAGCGGCCTACAAGAAGAAGTTGCTTTTGATTATCTCACAGGATATCCCTCCTGCGATCGACTTCTAGGCCATTACCCTCATCAGGCAGGCTTATATCCAGGGGGATCTCAAATGCTTAGAGCTGATCGATGTGACACAATCAAAAACGGAAACGTCTTTCAAAGTAGAAAGAGTCCACGGGCTAAGCATAACACTTAGCGCCACCTATTGGGGCTCTGCTTTCTTATATATATATATATATATATATATATATATATATATATATATATATATCCTCTTACAGCCAAGAAATCAGCATAAAGATGTGTGAAAACACATTTTTGTTTGATTCGAGGTTTAATTACGTATATTACGTGCTTTTGCCTAACTTCTATGGGTTGCTGCCGGAACTCTCCGGAGAACCAATAGGTGGCGCGAAATATTATGCTTAGCCAGTGGAATCTTTCTACTTGTGAAAGACGTTTTTGATCGATGATCTTTGACCATTTGAGATCTCCCTGGATACAACCTGCCTGATAAGGGTATAAATATATATGTGTGTATATATATATATATATATATATATATATATATATATATATATATTTTAGTTAGACCTTTCTACCCATATATGTATTACCAATTTTTTTTTTAATTTCTATTATAATTTTCACACTAAAAAAAGGTTAAATAATTTATTTAAGGCGTTGATCCGCTACTGGCGAAAAGCTAGCGTAGGATTGCCATCTGTGTGAAATAATATCCCTTATTAAGAAGTCTCATTAAAACTACGTTTTTTTTTTTAAATTAAATATGGGATTTTCATTGCGTTTTTTGTTAATACAAATTTTACTACCACTGCCCTCAAAAACACTTCAATATTAATTTGATCGTTATCAATCCAATTCTAGACATCTAACAAATACACACTAAATGATGTTTTTAAGGTTTTAATCAATTATTTCATATAAATACTTAAAAAATATATTTAAATATTTGCTATTGGATACTAGAGTAGTATAGAATTTGAATTGTTAAAAATAAATGCTTCACATTAATGAATGTTTGTTTTGAAACATATACAGCCCTTTTTAACTATATTTTATTTTAATTTTACTGATATCATTATATTAAATTACTATTGTTTTTAGTCTTATGTCAAAAAAAAACAATTTGTTTCCTTAGAAATAAGTAAAAAAAGCTGAATGAAATATGTAGTTGTTTTGTGTTTAAATTTCTTCCTATTTATTTTTTTTTTATTATTTTGCTGCATTGTGACCTATTGCCTGTTGATATATGACTCAATATGGCAACACATTTTATTCTAGCTGAGGTTTACATTCGTGGAAACTTTCTGGATATTTACTGTTTTAATTGTAGATTAAGAAAAAATACTCTTAAAATAAGTTATTAGCAAAAAATATATTAAAGTACTTTATTTGGAAGCCTCCTTAAGTGTTTTCAAACTCGAGTAATCAGAATTGACAAGTAAAATTATTTTAATTTAGAATAAAATGGGAAATCTCATTTTTTAATTTGATTTATTATTTCAGCAATAGAACCATTTAAAAAAGTATAGAATATTTGAGGCCATCATGCAACATATAACAATATATTAAGTTGTAATAATAGAGAATTTTTTTGTCTTTGAAAAATAGCTGGCAAATATTTCATTTTATTTACATACACAAAATGTATTTTGAAAATAATTTTTATTTTTAGGAGTTGAGCTTACCTTACCCATGACTCCAACAGGTAACAGAGCCAACTAAAAGAGCTTTTATTCGCTTATTGTTGTACAACATTGTTGCTTAATTGTCTTTCTTTCTACTGCTTATTTGTTATATGTTCCTGGCTTTCAGACATTTTTTTCTTTAAAAATTGGTACAAGTAACCTATCATTGTAATAGAATGTCGATAATATACTTATTTTTATGATACATTTTAATTGTCCCAAGCTTTATATGCAATATTTTATCTAAAAAAATCATAGGGCATGAATTATTTGTATAGTGCATTTTAAAAATGTTTTTCATTTGGAATTCATTCACTACCTTTATTTCTAACAAATTATTTTCGAATTAACCCTACATATTTGTTATGTAAGTACTACTTAATATATTCCGGAGAAAAGTAATTTTTAAATCCAAGTTATAATAGTAATTATATTTCCATTATCAGGTGAGACTACACTAATTTTTTATTTGAAGAGCATATATACCACATTGGGTATGATGCGTGAAGCTTCATATGCGGACCATTTTTGCAGCAATAAGTTTACGTTTTCTTACCAAAATTTTGTTGAAAGTTTGGAGTAAAAGAATGTACACTTTTCTCATTTTGAAAAAAGGAAAGTAATTTATTAGTTTGGAATAATTTTTGCGATAAATCAGCATAAGCTATTTTTTTATTTGCAAATTGCCAAGATAATATTTGGAGGTGGGTGAAATTTTTGTTCGGGGAGAGGTGACCTAATCTTAACCTGTCAGAATTGATTATTCAGCGAAAACGAAAACAACATCAGAACATGGACCGGCATACAAAAAGCCGTTGATGTTTTTAGAATGGTAGAGGAGAGGGACGCAATCTCTACAGTAATCGTCAACGTTCGGGCGACAGGACAGGGCACTTAAAGAAAAAGATTGATTAAAAAAACAAAAATAGCGTATGTTTTTCTAACTAGAAGAATTTTAGGGGAGCTCTTCTTCTAACCTTAGGCGATGCAAACTCATTTTTAAAGCGTATGGACGAATCGAAGCTGGGTTTGGGATGATTACTCTTTTAATTTTAATGGGGATAAATGTACCAAAAAATTGTTTTAATCTCGATCGATACAGCAAATTGACAGTATTTCGAGTAAAATGGATCCTGTCCACAATTTACATCTCATCGAAGTCCGGTTCTTACTCGTGCCCTTTTTGTTCCGTGATCACGTGTCCTAAAAATTAGGTCCTTGTTGGCAATCCGCACCCATACCGACTTGAAACCCTTGGCCGCGGTCATCCTGAAACGATAAGAAGATTGAGTCGGACCACCACGAATGTGCGTAAAGTAGCAATTCTGTTTTCTTACAACAAAATTTATCAACGATTTTAAGTCAATTTACACAAAAGTTCTTGTAAGAAAATATCATTTGTTAATTTCAGCTTTGAAATTAAAATTAATGGTAAAATTCTGAGAATCCAAAATTATATTTTAATTTTCTTTGTATTCATACCTAAGCGATTTATGGAGAAATAAAAAACTATTTGATATTTTTATTTTTTTTATGAATATACAGGGCATTATCAATAATATGAACCTTAAAAATTAAACCCTAAATTGATAGCGTGTGGAAAAAACAAACAGGTTTATGAAAACAATGATCAGTGATGCTGTTAGTATAAGTAATGCTAAGATAATATACAGCGTGAGCCAAAAGTTCTTTATTCTCTCTTTTTTCATGTTATTACAAGAGGTGCTTACATACATCAATAGTTAAAGTAAAAAGTAATCAAGATTTATATATATATAAAAAATATGGACAGATAGTATATAATATAAGGCTAGACATATCACAACAAATTAAAATAACTTTAAAATATGTTGAATGATGAAATAAGTTGAAAATATGTTAAAAATAAGTTCAAAATATTTAATTGAAATGGACATGGCGTTCCTCTAAAAATTTTTCGAGGGAATAGTAAGCATGACTGACTAGAAAATTAAATATTTTTGTTTTAAATGCTTTAAAATTGAGAGCTCTTATTTTCCTTATAATGATTTCTTAATTTTTTTATTATATTAGGTTGTCAAAGATGTTAGATACATTATCCAGGGTCTATTCAATTTCAGCTAACAAATGGAAAACTTTCATATAATTGCAAAAAAAAAGATTAATTAAAAACATATATGTCATTCGATATACGCGGTGAACAAATACAAAATAAAAATTCACAAAAAAAATGAAATTAAAATTTTTGAAACAACTAAATTAAAGAGCCTGAGAATACAAGTTAAAAGCTAGTTTAAAGTTGGCAATATTCGTAGTTTTTGAGAAAATTAATGGTGAACATGTAAAAAATGAGATATTAGAACTTCTCGATATGTTAAGCAATAAACTACCTAAATACTACACATTATACAAAAAAACTTTAAACGATGTTCTAACTTGTTAAGATCTCTACTTCGATTGCCTCAAAAATTTTGATATCACATTTTTGGTTTTGCCTTCTTGCGTTTACGAATTTTTTGCGCACCTCGTATAATACATACTGCTATTGTGTAATAAACAATTTGTTTATAAAGAATAAGAATAGATAGTAGCTTTCCATTTATTTTACTAAAAATGCACAGGCCCTGTATTAAGCATATTTAAACAAAGCAAAGATTTAGCTACCTCAAAAGTTTGAATTTATTTTTTTTTTGTTTGGCAAACTTATATTCTTGTATTTGTTTTGTACCCCGTATCACATATTTTTAAAAAATCAATCTTAGTTTGAAAATAGCCAAAACTTTTTGCTATTACAAAAAAAATTCAATTTGTTATCTGAAATTGAAGAGAGAAGAGACCCTGTATATATATTTTTTTATGTTTTAACTACTTAATATAATCACAATTAAGCTTTTATTATGTGCATATGAACTTTTATTATTTTTATGAATTGGATCGCATGGTTTTTCGAATAACGTCAAAAATTAAATCTAGGTGAACAACTCTTTACACTGTGTCAATTTGGTCAATTACCCCCCAAAAATATTTCAGAAAATAAATTATTCGTTTGACCGTCCCTCCTAATACCTTGGGAAAAGTGAAATATTCTACACTATTAGCCGCGCGCGGCGGTTCGAATGGTCTCGTTGCGTTCCTTAGGAATAATAAAATACACTATACTAAGCTAAGCTGGGCAGTCCGAATTGCCCTGATTACCTTAAAGCTTGACGAAAGTACCCGAAGATTTGACAGCTACCGAGCGGCAGCCGAACGTGATAGCAAATGGAATATGTAATCGCGATTTGGGTCATCAGCCGGTCTCTTCTCATAATTCGATCGATCGGACTTGGCATCACGTCGGCATGCGGACGATTCATTGTTCAGAGGTCGCGCGGTCGATATTCTAAATCGATATTGCTTCGGAGGTTTTTAATCGATGAAAATTGATTTATATACTGTTTTTTGTAATATATAATTTATGTTTATGATCCATGTGTGAGTTGGAAATATACAGGAAATAAAATTTCAGTAGTGACTAGTGCAAAAAAATAAACAACTAAAAAGTGCTTACGAACTTTGCAAAAATAACCAATTTCAAGGTGGTGTATGTTTGAGTTGTGAATGTAGACAAAATAAAATGTCGGTAGTGCAAAAAATTAAACAACTAAAGAGTGCTAACGAACTTAATTTTGAGAAAATAACCGAATTCAGGGTAAGTGGTCGCAATTTGCCTGAACTTAGTATACGACAAACTAGTAAAGACAGAAATAAAGGGGTTCATCGAAACTTTCGCAAAAGTATATAAGATTTAGCTAACTGGATATGTGGTTGTGAAGTCTCTAACTGATTTTACTGTTATGTTTGTTTGTTGTTTTCTAAGGACTCGTCGGTTTCATTATGGTGCAAAACCGGTGTTAAAAACACTTAAAAGAAAAAATAAAAAACATGCGTTTTCTGCAGATAACATGAAATGTTCGGTGAATGGTCGGAAGTGTTGATATTCGCACTCAGCTAGACACAGCTTGTAGAAAATCCCTTAGAGATTTTAATGAAAATGTATCCAAAAATCGTTATATTTTAAACAAAATTATAGATTGTGTTAAATTTTGTGGGGCATTCGAGCTGGCACTACGTGGCTATGATGAAACGGCTTTATCTGTAAATCCAGGGTTTTTTCGAGGGCTTATAAATTTTGTTGAGGAATTGAGCCAAGATAGACTATCCGCTTTAGCGATGTTAAGTATCGAGAAATCGTTTCTAAAAGGAATGTGCGTGCAATTTTAACGAACATGTCATTCAGCGTTTTTCCAATTTTAAAGAACGAAGAGTAGACCTGAACTTCAAGAGAATTTAAAGCTCAATTTAAAGATAAGATATTTATTTTTATTTTAAGTATGCCTATTTTTAAATCTGTTATTGACCTCTTATTATAATTCTTCACGAGCCGCCACTGCTGTGATTCGTTTTTAGTTGGTTTAGGCAAATTATTTAGTTAAGCGTAGAGAAGCTTCCTCCAACAGATAACTAACTCTGCTCGCCAACAAAAACATTTAAAAAAGAAACAATGTGTTATTTTTTCTGAGAATAAAGGTACTCTTAAATTTTCAAAAATATTTAGGTAAAAAGTTTCTTTTGCACAAAATGTATATCAAACTTGTTGAATTATATCTTTTAAAGGCTGCTTTTGGAAGATAAAGTTAAAATTATAAAAATGTAAAAAAAAACAATTTTCATAACTATTGGTCATTAGTTTCCATAAACCCGTTTGTTTTACCTACACATTTTCAGGTTATGGTGTAATTTTTAAGGACGTCTCCATATTTTTTAAAATGCCTTGTATAATAATTAAAAATGAAAATATCGTAAATCGATAGAAACTGTTTTTCGGTACTTATTCATAGGTTGTCAGGGTATGATTAAAAAGAAAATTACAAATAATCTTTGATTCTCGGAATCTTTGAACTTTTCCAAAAATGCAATATTCTTATTTCTCACCCTGTAGGGAATATTTACCCAAATAGCTCATAGGTTTATATTAATCAATTTATTATTGAGGAATTTTTCAAAAGAACTCAAAAGATCCGAACTCTGTAACGTAACTCATTCAGTTCTCGATATATACTGGTCGGAAATTTAATCAAGGTCTCAGCAATTTAGTTTAAAATATTGGCTATACGACTATTTTGATTTTTGAGAAATAGCTGTTTGATATGGCCAGTCACTAGAGCCAGCAAGAGATTTCGAGGGGTCGCCTGCAAATTATTTTGTGTGGCTTTTTTTAAGAAAAGACTGGCGGCTAAAAAATAATTATTTGGTAATAACTTTTTATAAAAATCCTTTAAACTATAATTTATTTTATATTTTTTAGCTTTCCTTTTATTTATTATTGTTATTATTATTTATTTTTCATAACCTTATTTATATAGTCCATAAGAAATAAATTATGTTTTTTATTGTCTTCCTTCATAAAAAGAAGGCATTTAAATATACCATAAAATGGCATTTTATCGTTTATTTAAACATTTTATTAGGCCGCCATTTTGTTTCGCCATATTGGATTCGCACAAAAATTTCACCAGGCTCTCCCAGTTTCACACTTGATTTTTGTGCAAAGTTTCAAGTCAATTGGATAAGCAGTTTTTTGGTACTGAATTTTTAATATTTCTTTAGGCCGCCATTTTGTTCCGCCATTATAGCTTTACACAACAATTTTACCAGATTATCCCTGTGTCATACTTTATTCTTATGGAAATTTCGAAGTCCATACGGTAAGTAGTTTCTTAAAGATTACTTCTTTTTATATTTCGTGAGGCCGCCATTTTGTTTCGTCATATTGGATATTTACTAAAATGTTACTGTCATCCCCAAATAACCCTTGATTTTTGACTAAAATTGAAGTCAATCTATATGCGCAGTTTTTTTAGACCTCATCAGTCCGTCATATATTAGCAAGCTTTGTGTAGGGCAAGGCATAAAATGGAATCACACATTGTTTCTCTAGTGAGCGAAAAAAATATCATTATTTTTCCCAACGAAAGTCAGGAATCAACAGTATAATTGGATGCCGGTCCTGGTATTAGCCAGCGGAGTAGTTGTTTCTTTGATTCCGTTTATGTTCGTGTGGTTAGGTGAAATATATCAGAAATTATAAGAACATTTGGGCTACATCGAAGAAATATGTTTTCAGGAAAAGCACGGATAGAAATCCTGCAACTTATAAATTCTTGGGAATATAGCCCGAAATAATGAGTTGCATGCACTGAGTAGCATTCGGGAGAATAGTATATGGCATGTTAATAATGAGTCTACGGATCAGAGAGACGCTACCCATAAAAAAAATTGTTTACTCTTAAATCCTTTCATTCATCATAGATACATATAATGAATTATTATTTATGTGATGTATTTTTTTTATTTAGTCTGTCGTAACCGGCTCAGACAATATTTTATTAATCCTTGATTACTGCCTCCCAATCAGTGAGTCATATTTGTAATAATTTCGGTCTAGTCCATATATTGCCTTAATCCATATGGTTATAAAACATACGAGATAATTCTTCATTTTTCAATTCATAGTCACATGAGATTAGAAACACCTTTAAAGTGATTGTTTCAAGATTGCCAGGTATTTTTTGCAATTTATATCTGTGTATATACAAATGCAATTTCAAAAATGGTATTTCCTGACTGACAGGGAATTAAGTTGTTCAACAATTACTTACTAACGAATATAATAATTGGGTAATAATATGTTTCTTGTCAGTTTGTATTGCTTGGACTAGCTTTTAGATTACAGTTATTATAAACGTGAATAGTTATTTTTAGATATGAGTTACCTAGTAAACAACATGAAATTAATATCAAATGTATATTGGATTCTCGTGGTTTCTGAATAAATAAATCATATATTTTAGCTGTAATTTGCAAATCAGAATCTTATTTAATATGTCATTTTTTACGTAAGTTATCTTGTATTCATTTAATAATACATATTATCAACTAACATGATTAGTGATGCGAGCTGTGAATATTTCTGTCCTAATATTTGCGAATATTTCTTAAAATATCCGGGCGAACCATGGAAAAGTTCGCAGGTTTAAAGCGAATATTCCCGAAACATTCCGAAAATGTTTTTAATTAGTTTGTCTTGTAATGATGTTGACATCGAAAAAAAAAAATATATATATATAATATATATATATATATATATATATATATATTATATATATATATATATATATATATATATATATATATATATATATATATATATATATATATATATATATATATATATATATATATATATATATATATATATATATATATATATATATATATATATATATATATATATATATATATATATATATATATATATATATATATATATATATATATATATATATATATATATATATATATATATATATATATATATATATATATATATATATATATATATATATATATATATATATATATATATATATATATATATATATATATATATATATATATATATATATATATATATATATATATATATATATATATATATATATATATATATATATATATATATATATATATATATATATATATATATATATATATATATATATATATATATATATATATATATATATATATATATATATATATATATATATATATATATATATATATATATGTATATATAAACTTCTATACTAATATATAAAAGACTTGACTGACTCATCACGCTCCAGCTCAAACCGCTTGAGGTAAAAGGCTGAATTTTGGCATACAGGTTGATTTTAGGGTGTAGAGATTCGATAAGAAGGGATTTTTCAAAACTTAAATTCCAAGGGGGCGAAACCACCAAGGGAAGCAATTTTTAGAAACTTACCTATTTGTAATGTAATTCAATTCTTCGATCATTTTTTGCAAATTCGTCAATGACGTCATCATAAAAACGTCGATGCTCCGACATATTTTGGAGAAGTTTATTTTCAATAGACAACAGCGATGTATGTGAAAGTCTCTCCTGCCCCGTTGAATTTCTCACGAAATTTTTTATACGTTTAAGTGTTGAAACATTGCGTTCTACTGATGAACTTGTTCCAGCTTCTTGTCTTTTAAAAAATGCATTAGTTCCTTAGCGTTATTTTTTGCGCTAATGTCATCAGTTTCGTAAATCACTTTTAGTTCAGATCGCAGTAACACTCGGCCGAAGAACTGGCCATAATGGCCACTTGTTTTAGGCAAAAAGCAATATCATTTGTTTTAGTTTGTAATATATTAAAAACATTGTCCGAGAATGGAAATATTTCTGAAAATATGTTCAACAAATAATTAAAATTAAAATCTCGTTTCAAACAGTCCAAAAACCCCCTGGAACTATTTATTGCTTCTGAGTCCCACGTTTCATTATTTTCTATTATATTCTCAAATAGTTCAATCAGTGATTCACGATTTTCAGATACTGTTAACACAAGTCTTCCATTATAGTTCCACCTAGTAGGAGCTACTTTAGGCAATCGTTTGTGGACAATGGAGTCCAAAGCTTATGTATGTTTTGTTGACTTGGAGAAAAAAGCAGCCATGCCACTTAAAGTAACGAAAAATACTTTACACTCTTAAATGTGATGGATGGACTGGGATAAAACTAAATTTAATTTATGAGCAAAACAATGGACAAACACAGCACTTGGGAAATTTTCTCGGACTTTTTTACCCTAATTGTCCTGTCATCACTGCATCTGCATCATAGCTTTGAGCAACTAATTTTTTTCTCTCCATTAATTTCTTTAGTAACGTTATAAACTACGGTATATTATGCATCTGCTGTACGATTTTCGGACACATTCTTAAAACCTAAAAATTGCTCTTGAATACTTCCGTCTGTTTTAACGTAGCGTATTACTATAGATAATTGGCTAAAATTAGTGATATTAGTTGTTTCGTCCAGAACAATAACAATGAACCGCGCCTCGCCAATCTCCTGCTTAATTCTTTTTAGAATAATGGTTGCAACAGCGGAAATTAAATCATTCTGGATTCGATTCGACGTTCCGCGAAAAACGCTAGACTGCTCTAAATGATTTTTTAAGCAATCATCATATTTAGCCATTAAACTAAGTAAATCTTGAAAATTTCCTCTATTTGAAGAAACCCTTGTTTCGTTTGTGCTGTCCGAGAAAACAAACAACATCGATAAGTGTTCAATTCTGGTTTTGCCGAAGACTTTTTCTTTTATGACGGCCTGCAAATGCGCTTTGGACATAATGTGTCTTTTTACAGCTTTATGGAAATTGTTTAAATCGGAAAAACCAGTTTTATTCCAGAGACCTTTTTCATTTTCAAAAAGTAAACATGGCCAACAAAATAATTTACTTATATTTTCACACCCTGTTAGCCATTTAAATTCTTCGTATTGTTTTTCCGGGTAAAAATGTCTAATACAGTTTTTCACTTTTGTGGTTAAATTTTCCATAGGCGGTTTTGCCCTTCCTTTGGAAATTATTTGAAGCTTATCAGCGAGGTTTAGTGTTGCAAATCCCTTTATTATTAAGACACACACCACACATTCACACACACTCTTACTAAATTCTCCAACATTTTTAACGTTAATACCGACAGCCGAAGTTGGCTGTAATTGCATATCCACGTCCGTATTATTGTCTTCCATATCGCACCATGCACGACGCGACGTACGTATCACACAACACACGGATAGCCATTCAAACAAAGAACCTACTCCAACGATAGCTTCCGCCACCACTTAAAGCACGCCACTGAAATGTAAAAATTGCAAACAGCCGGTGGAAAGTTCAATAACCTCTGGCTCGATTCACAGGAAATCAAGCATACAGGACTTGGCTGCTGAGAAGCTAGCGGCCCGCATAGGTTCTATTCGATATTTTATTGTGGCTATTCTACGGGCTTGATAATTAAGATAATATTTTAGGATTTTTAATATAAACTAAATTAATGGTTTCCTATTTCAAAAATTACATTTTAGAAGATGTTTTGTATTTTTTTTTTTGGGGAAGCACTGCTTTCATGGACTGCACGCCCCTGGTGGCCAGATATTTTATTTATAGATCTTTCCACACTTATTGAGAGAGAATCAATTTTTGTGAAAAATCTCCAGGCAGTAGATATATGTGGAGGCATTGTGGATGTTTTTTTTTAATTAAAAAATCTGCAAATTGAAATAATAGCTTGTGATGCTATAAAAAGTTTTTACATTCATCGATGCTTCTATCATCAGTAACAGGCAATTTGTCCATTCCTTGTCTAAGTGTGTATAGTTAAAAAGGGCGCAAAGGCGACGGAATCATAATTTAATATAGTAATTCTGGTATGAATAACCACCAATTTGTTTATGGTTACATTTCTTAAAAAAACAGTAAGATAATCCAGATTACGTCTTTATATAAATCCAGATTCGGCAACGATTCTACGTCATAATTCCTGCCACAGCCGATTGTTTAAAATTATAATTATATTGTTATCATTGTACAGTTATTGTTGGGCACCTGTGTTAGGACATTAATAAACCGTTTTATCATCTTAAGGGCCTTACTTACTTAGCGAATAGAAACAAACAGCATCGCACGCGTAGGATTAAATATCCGTACTCTTGTTTCAATATTCGCTTTGATGTTTGCATTTAACGAACGTAGGCGGAGGTATTCATAAATATATACATAATTGACAGCGTTCATCTTTTTTCTCTTTGAAGTACCGACAAGGGAGCGAACCCGACACCAAGCAAAGGCATGCGTTCGTCGTTCATATACTTTACGTCACCATGCGGCCGTATTCATTCGCTAAGTGAGTACGTGGCTTTACATGTGCTGATTAATCATTTTAGTCTTGTGTTTAAATCTGGTATAGGATTTTCGTTGGTACTGTGAAATATATTCGATGAACTATTAATCACAATTATTTCTAAAAACATGTACTTTTATTAGGTTTGGAATTAACTACGCCGGTCTTGGAACAGCCTAATCCCTTTGGACAAGGCAAGAACCCACATCCACATTTATTGACAATGAGTATGTCCTGGTTACTGGCTGGAGCACTGCCACCTTTGTATTCAAGACCGCAAAAAGCAAATTCGCCTAGTAATAGTGGGACTGGTAGGTTCTGTTCCAAATATGTTAAGTTATTTATTAAGAAATCGTCGTGTCAATATCGCCCAACACTATTTAGTGTTATTTATGAGGAAAACCGAAATATTTTATTGGGTTTTTTGTACAGTATGTAAATACTTAGTATAACTATCGAAAAATTGTATACGACTCTGTCTACATTATTAAATGGGGCGTTTTAGGTAAACAAGATCCTGTTGTACATCCTCCTCGGTCTACCGACTTAAATTCGTGAGGACTTCAGTTCAATTTAATTCAAGCAGAAACTCCTATTAAAAATATTAGTCCTGGAGCCCATAACCCAGACTTTGTATTCATCGTAATTCGTGTTCGATGGGGGATGGTGAGAACGAATGGCTCTCTTCAGAAAATTCCAGATATTCTCTATGGGATTATGCTCAGGTGATTTTGGCGGTAAACTCAAATGATTAATTTCGTTTTCTTCGATTTGATCAAGCACAATTCTGGCTCTATTTGGTCGAGAATTGTCATCTAAAAATATTTCATTTATTTATTGAATACAGCATTTAAGTCAGTTACAGATACCTCGTTTAGAAACTAAAGAGTGCGTTAATTATACTAAGCAGTTCAATCCTAAGGGCGAGAAGCAAAAAATTTTTTATTAATAGCGTCAATAAGCTTACTAATGTCAATATCTATATCATTAGCATAATTATTAAAATAGTTGCTCATTCTGTATATTGGTGAATTTTTATAGACATTTATTTTAGATTGGTCCACATAAAATGTTTTTGTCTGTCTTATGCTAGAGCAGTTTACATTGCATTTAACATACAAATGACATGTTTTTGTTTTTTTTTCGTCTATTTTTAAGGGATAGCCTTTCAAAAATGTTTAGCAAATTAAAATGGTTATAACCCTGCTTCGAATAGTAACCAAATTTTTTTAATAACATATATTTTGAAAACCTTTGTACTCTCTCGATATTTTACTCCATACATCATAGTGTGGGGACCAAGTTTAATTTGTATATTCTAATTTTGGTAACATAGACAATTAAACAACTTTATACAAACGTCAAATAAAACTTTTCATAGATCTGATGATGAAACCCATGATTCGATGAGATTCATTAATTTTACTCACGATGTGTTCTGAAAAGTCTAAATTAGTATCAAATAACACTTCCAAATCTTTTTTGGGTAGGGGTCTGTTCAAGGGCTACCTCATCAATAGAATTTTAAGTGCAACAGACATTGCTGAGCATTTTTTGGTATTTAGATTAAAATCAATAAGAAATTATGTTCAAAATTGTATCTCTCTCCTTCAGCAACGCTATGTGACTATTCATTGTACCATCGCATAAATACATTTCAGTGCAACCATCGTAGAAAATTCCAGGCCAAACCATTACACCTCCACCTTCATATTACCTTCTTGGAACGCGACCAGGCCGAATGCGTCCTGCAGTTTCTCTCCAAACCCTCACACGTCTTGTATCGCTATGAAGGCACAAGCCACTCAAGCAAGCATGAACTCCTATTAAAAATATTAGTCCTCGAGCCCATAACCCGGATTTTATATTCATCTCTGTGCGTCTGATAAACTGATACAAGATTAACTTTGATATTTTGATACCGCTTCTAGATTTTTACGCCCCTGGGTCTATAGCACGGACTCATCGCTACCCGGCTGATATTCTAGAGTTAGGAAATTTACAACTAAATTCACAATATCAGGCACGGAGACTAGTTGCTGCATGAATAAAACTTGTTTTAAGCCAGAAAAAGAGTTAACCTTGTGAGTCTGACATTTAAGATGTATGTCAGACCGCAGGGATCATTTTACATAAAAACTCCATTTCTTGCAACTTCATCTTTCAATTACTGTAGCACCGACTAGCCCAATGACATGATAGATGATGGACTAGGCTTCATTGACTCCAGTAAAATAATATACATGGTGTTCCATTTAAAAATAATCAAGTTGAGATCTACTTCGTGTATAACCGGAAGTGCCCCATCTTGAAAATATTTTAACTGCATGGCCACCATCGACAATGAGTAAAGTTTTAAAATTTTTGTCAATTATAGTTTTTCCATAATCAATTGATGCTGTTTCCGATGGGACACCTTGTATATAATAACATAGATATACATAACAATTAATAAAACTTTAAAAAAGCAAGTAACTAATAGTTTAGAAAAATATAACTAATTAATAATGTAAATTTCTAGTTTTATTTATTTTCAACATTTTATAAATTAATCATGGAAAAATATATCAGAAATTATTTTTTCGATACCCATTAACGACATAATTTGCCGGCATCAGTCGGTAGTACAGGCTTTGTATGATGACTAGTTCCAATTATGTTATAGAATACGATTTTGTAAATGTTATATTTTAAAAAGAAAAATTTTAGATATGCCATATGTAAAAATTAATTTGCTTACAGGATTAGCAAGCATGTCATTCCTTCAAAAAATTGCATGTGCTATACCATCTCATTGGACCCTCATCTATGACTCGGATGAACAAGGTCTTGGGGCCAACCGATTCCTTCACCATGTGCTTGGCTACAAAGGACCTACTCTGGTGATATTCCGTGTGGAGAACAACCAGAAATTTTGTGTAGCTTCGCCTTGTGAATGGAAAGAGTCAAATCATTATTGGGGAGGCGAGGGGGCAGCTGTTTTTCAACTTTTGCCCAAGTAAGTTTATACCGATTATCAATTTGGTTTTACAAAATGCAAAACTACCATATTTAGGATAATTTTTTTTTGTAGTGTCTTCTAAACTCCTTCAATAAATTAACAAAAACCTGTATTCTGCATCCTTAGTTAAGCATTCAATTAGCTCTTAAAAAATGCTTTTAGTCACCTCAAATCATTTTTTAAAGACGTGTTAACGATAGTTAAGTAACAAATATTAAAAATTATACAAATATCAACTATCGACATAGCGCTTTCTCTGAATTTTTCAGTGATTGCTTAGGTTCAATTAAAAGTTAGTGGTTTATATCGATCCACCACTAGGACCCTTCAGTCTATTGTAGTTCTCAGATTATAGATTATACTTCCGCAACTCCTCAGTGAGTCTTATTATTGCTTTCAGTCCTCTGGAAGCAGGATATCCCTATCAAATATCCTAATCCCGAAAGTCATCAGGCATTCGCACAGCACATGTCTGGCTGTCTCACCCTCCTCCATATGTATATAGGCGGTACTCGAATTCTTTAAGTCTTATGATGTGCGTGTGATGTCTTAAACCACAGTGTCTAGTGTACAGTTCTATTGCCGTTTTGAGCTTAATTCTGTTCGTATTTAACAGACTCTCTGTTATCCTCTTCCACATAATAGAGGGGATAAAAACCTTTGCATGTGTCAGACCTGGCAATCCAAGCCAATATTGTTTAGCTTTTTTTGACTATCCAGTCAAACACTACGCGCTTGGTCGTTTTATTGGCTACATCAAAGCTGGTTAAGGGCCAATGAATTTTATCTCTGCTTTTTTTTGCTATCTTCATGAGGGCGATTTTTTGTCAGTTTTTAGGCTGACTAGTGCCGCTTGACTATCGAAGATTATTTTTATCGTTTTATGTATTATATGTCGTTCTTTTAACGCTCTTGCACACATTTCGATAGCATGAACTTCTAACCAAAATATGAAAGTATTTTATGTAGACTCACTGAAAGAACAATCTTTGGCTTTACTCCATGGATTCCAATTCCTACGTCATTAGTGGTTGTAAATGTAATGCTTGCAATATTTTTCTTTTTGAGGAAAATCGCAATATTTTGTAGGTATTTTTTTTAAATAAAATCATTCGTTCGCATACTATCTACTGGCGATCGCACTCGGGGCATGTATCAAGATTCTTAGGGTAGCAAATCATTATCCACCTTTACTTGAAGTGTTCTGTTGTTAATAAGAGAATGTACGAGACAGGTTAGATACATGGTGTACCGATTCTCATTAACTTAAGGATATGGGGGCACTATATACATTGACGACAGCTCGAAAAATAAGCCAGCTTTTTATACCTGTCGTCTGCTCAGTGAAACGTGACTTGGTGTAACGAGTAGTTTTCATGTGTGATGTACCCTGAAGCTTGTATTTCTGTTATAATTATTAGGATATACATATATAAATTTAGAATATAATAGCATTTTATTTGTTCCAGTTCAATACTTACAGTACACAAACCTTGTAAAAAGATATAGAACGTGTTACAAATTAATTTAAGAATAATCTAAATAACAAACAACGTTAAAGTCTAATTATTACAAATTTATGAATTAAATTAGAATTCATTATTATTGGTCTTTTCAAATTTTTGACATTTCCAATATATCAGTCTCAGAAACTATATGTACATAATTTCTGAAAATAGATAAAATTAAATATTTTTATGAATAATGTTGTAATAAAACCAAATATCAAATTACTCAATTTGAAATTCTCTTTGATAGATGTCTTACAAGTCCGCCAGAATTTAATATTTTAGGGCTATGAATTTTTAAAATTTGAGATGATGAAACTTGTTTTCTCCTACTGCAGGGAGGTTATTACACTCATAATAAACAACTCACTTGCCGACGACATGGAAGCAGGCGGAAGTTCTGCCGTGTCTAAGAGTCCAGTCGCCAGTAAATTTGATGAACTCAGACTGCTCTGAGTCTCTTGCTCATCTTAATGAAAATACTTGTTTATGTTCAATGCTCGTTGAGTCAAATAATATGATGATGCCAAGACTTAAATCTTTTACAAGATTCACAGTACCGCCACAGTTCTTAAAAAAGTTGTGAATGATTTGTCTAATGCAATTGACTCGGGCATGGTCACCTTGCTGGTTTCCTTTGATTACTATAAGGCATTTGATCTTGGTGAACATATCCTCCTTATATCTAAGATAAAATTTTATAGATTGGATGGCACAACATTGGTCTGGTCTAAAAACTACCTTATTAATGTTATGAGGTTGGATTGAGTGATGCTGGGGAATTTATCGGTGGGCAAGGGAGTTCCACAGGGAAGTGCATTGGGCCTCTATTCTGTTCTATATTTATTTCTGATTTTCTACACTTCTATCTAATGGTGAGTGTGTTGGGCATCAGTACGCTGATAATACTTATTTATATGGACAGACTGAATATCGCGATGGAGAGAGTTGATTAGTGGTCTACTAATAACAGTCTCTAAATCCTACCAAGTCTATAGTGATGTGTGTTGGAATGAATGAGATGTGGGAAAAAGTACTTAATAATACGATTCAAGACTTAAAAATTAACAATACAAAGATATTAGTGAGAAGTCCAGGAGACCACCTTGACACTTTCTTAAATTTTGACACTCATGTGAATAAAAAAATCGCACCAGGTTATTGAAAGCTTAAGTTACTTGACTTTAATTTACGACTGTAAACTATTTTTTAAAGGATATGAAATTGTAGAACATTTTAAAAAATAGAGCTCTCTTATACTTACGGGAGCTGTTAATAAGGAGAAACCAGGAACATGATGTTAGCCTTAGAAACGCTGACTCGTTTTTAGTTCCATTTCATAAAACCTCAAAATTTGAATGATATTTTTGTTGTATTGCACCCAAATTTATTAACACTTATTTTGGGTACTGCCTCTTCCTCTAAGAGTGTTACAAGTTTTGGAACTACAGTTAAAAAAATCTGCTAAATGTGCAATACTTCAACAGATCCCTACTGTGCTTTATATATTTGTCATATCTCTGTCTGAGTTGCGCTTATATCTTTAGGATAATACCAGTATTGCGGATCAAGTTTTCCTTTTGGAGCCATTGTTTTTTTTTATTATTACAGTAAGACCCCGATTATCCGGCACCGATGGGACCGGATGAATCATGGATAACTGAAACATATCTATTTTATAAAATATAACATGTGAACTCAAAATTTGATATTCTATCATATAAAGGAAACTAGAAAATTGCACATTCATACATACATACATACATTTAAATATCAGTAACTCATTTAACCATTACCCATGGGGTTTTACTGTATTATTTTTTTTTTCTTTAAGATTTTCGGTAGATATATTGGACGAAAATTAATAATTTCTTCAGGAAATAAGGAAAAAATTGTATTTCGATTTAATACAAGAAACTGCTTTTGATTGCATATTTAGATTTCAGCTATTGGAAAAGGGCTCGAAACTCCTCTACTTAAATACAATTGTTCGGGGTTACCCACAAGGTCTTAGGGCTGGATCTGACCCTAGAGCTCCAATAATTATTGTTGATGGAGGTTTCGAAAAGATGGAATGGAAGAAAATTCCTTTTTATATAGAAACAATAGAAGTATGGGGCTGCGGAGATCATGTTGAGAGAGAAAAGCAATTGGAGGTAAAGAAGTGGGAAGTAAAGGAGGCAGAGAAACAAAGGACTGTGAAGTTGAGTGCTGCTGATTGGCTAGATCATCCAGATAGGTAATTTTATTTCTTTTTATTAAGGGATAGCGCCATAGACTATCGAACCCTGTGGCATTGCAGGACATATTGCAAACAAAGATTATGGCATCCTTGTTGTGACGTTGATGTAGAGTGAAACAAAAATATAATAACAAGTGTTTGACATGAGGTGTATAGAAGATCACAGTATTTACTAACTCTCAGTGATGCGAATGCTCTTTTGATAAAAAGAGCAGAACGTTGATGAGACTAATAAATATTGTAGTATTTTCCAAATTTTTTAAAAGAAATTTTATAGACTAACCCAAAATGTTAATACATTTTTGCAGTTACACAAGTTAACAAATGTTGCCAGTCTCTAACTGATAGAAATTCCACAAAGCATAATTAATTAACTAAATAATAATTATAGATAAGTTCATACAATTCTAGATTGAATTGTCGTTGTTTGTCACTGCCAGTTGAAAATTCAGGTGTTAGCATATTTCTTCTATAGCTATAAACTAAAGAAAATATTAGTTTAGGTTAGGTTAGACTTCGAAAGTATTATAAAAGTGCATATTGCATAATATTCACCCCTCATGGTCTGTTGGAATAAAAAAAACCATATAGCCACATTACCAATATATTTACTCGTATTCCTTTTTGTAATATAATGATCAAGTCAAAGAAATTGACTAAATAATAATCATCATTGACCTGTGGATCCATATTAAAAAGACGTGACAAGCCTGGTTGAATCTGAAACAACATATTTGGTGTGTGGCAGCTACGAAAACAGTACACTTAGAACTGGTTTATGTTGCTTCTCTGTTTGGCTTTTCTCGAGCATAAATGTCAAGATCAGCCTCGAAGCCCCTCAAGAGCATATTTTGCCAATTGTTTTCTTGCTAAGGTGGTTGATTTATTATTCCGGAAACCCAGCTGACGGAATATAAATCATTTGATTCAAAATTATTTCTGATGATGATATTTTACATTTCTGCTCTTAATTTTTATTCTGTAACAGTGTAATTTTGCTTTTAGTTAGTTTCTTAAATAATATTTAAAAACTGTTTCTATTGTTTTCAGATATTTGTTGGAGCTTGCTGGTAGACCTCAGTACCATCAGAACCAAACTTAGTGCCATTGTTAAACATAGGTTGTTTTGCGTATTTAAATATTGCACAAATACCCCGTTTACATTTGTAGAAAGTTTACAAAAGTGTGGATTGATAACTGTAGTAAAGTTTACAATGGTCGAATTTAATCAATAATGCTGAAGATTAGCAGAAACAAGAAAAAACCTATTTTAAATTCAGCATTTTATTTTAAGCGACCAATTAATTTGCAAGATGTTAGCAAATATTGTATATTGTAGATAGAGTTGTGCACTGGTCAGTAGACAAGTCAATTTCAACATGGTCAAAAATTAGGCAGCGAAATACTCAGTCAAAATGAATTTTAGGTTGCAGCTCCTTGTTTCATAACAAGGAATGAGCGGCGTTAGTAATGTTGATTTTTTTTAAGTGACGATATTTGAAGTTTTAGTTTTCTTATTTCATCTTAAATTTAAGGTAACTTTTGTGAAATAGACTTTTGCGACGTTTTTTGTAATAAAAGGCTTAAAATAAGTTTAATAACTTGTGATATATTTCAAGATATATATAGTATTTAACATTTCTGGTTCATATATTAAGATCGTAGATTAATAATTAATTTTACTTTAAAAAAAAAATTTTTCTTTAAAATAAATAATTATTCTTATGAAATCTGGCAAATTTGAAATATATATTTCAATGTTTACCTTTTTTTTAATAATTCCAACACACAAAGATTTATGGATGAACTACTTTTTTTCAAATTAGAATAAGAAAAAGTAAGTTTTTGGAAGTTTGCACTTAACTTGTGTTAGGAGTACCTCTAAAAACATATTTTTCACAAAATATAAATTATGAAATACTTAAAGATTAGTTATATGATACTTTATAATACAAAAATGTATTATTTCTAACTAGAACTAGTTAATTAATATGTTGAATATTTCATTGACCATATTTGATAACAAACACATAATTCAGCTGAGTAATAAATAAACAGAGAATTCGTGTGTTGCGGATGCGATATTGCCAAGTTTACTTTTAATATCCATATAAATTATGTAAGAAAAACGGAATAAATCTTTGGTAACTATTTACACCATCGCCGAATTTGATGATTTTTTGGATATAGGTGGATTTTGGTGTCCTGATCACAAATCATCCAAAAAAAACAAGTCAGTTTTTTTTGGATGCATTTAATTTTTAAGCTATTCATCCTCAAAATGCATAAACATCCTAAACCCACTTTTTTTTTTCTTCTTTTTTATGAAAATTCGCTGGTTCTGTATGAAACTACTACAAAAAATTATAAAAGACGTAAAATATATTCTTTTTGTTTTTTTATTTTTTTTGTCTAAAAAACATTAAAAAAAACAACCTTACCTCATATTTTTGGACTAGTCACTATGTTGACATCTTGACATCATGAAAAACCACCGAGATACAACTTTAAAGAGAAATAGGTGGTGCTAAGTGTTATACTTAGCATGTAGTACTGTACCAGTACGATAGACGTTTCGATTTTGTCATATCGAGCAATCTATTATTTCAGATCTCCCTGGGTACAAGCCTGCCTGATAAGGGTAAAGGCTCAGAAATCATGATCGCAGGAGGTCACCCTGTGACATAATCGAAAGCAATTCTTCTTGAAGGCCGTTTTGCACCTGCAGAAATTATGTATTTCTGCTATTCTACATATATCTTTTCCGGCCAAGAACTTTTGATAAAGGTGTGTGAAAGCGCGTTTTTATTGATTTTAGTATCTACCGTCCGCTTGATGGTGCTAGTGCATACTTTGCCAAATTCCTATGGGTTTGCAGCCGGAAACCACCGGAGCCCCAATAGGTGGCGCTAAGTGTTATACTTAGCATGTAGTACTGTTCCAGTACGATAGACGTTTCGTTTTCGATTTTGTCATATCGAGCAATCTGTTATTTCAGATCTCCCTGGATACAAGCCTGCCTGATGAGGGTAAAGGCTCAGAAATCATGATCGCAGGAGGTTACCCTGTGACATAATCGAAAGCAATTCTTCTTGTAGGCCGTTTTGCACCTGCAGAAATTATGTATTTCTGCTATTCTACATATATCTTTTCCGGCCAAGAACTTTTGATAAAGGTGTGTGAAAGTGCATTTTTATTGATTTTAGTATCTATGGACACTTTAGTTATATGCATAGATCGGTTTCAGCAGGAGCGCGAACGCACTAGGTGGATTGGTACCCAATTAACAGGTTAAGCGATGTTCATCACTGGTGGAAGTCTTACATGAGGCATCGGCCCTGGGGGGTCGATGCCGAATGTTAGACTTCCGCCAGTGATGCCCTTCGCTGTTGATTGGTGTTGATCGCCTTATGTGTTGGGCTTTATTGATGATGCCTACAGAGCATAACCTGATCCTAACCCTGGGAGATTGAAGTTAGAATATTTATGAACTTTGAGGATGAATACCACAAAAACGAAACCGACAAAATTTGACTTCGAATTCGTGATCAGGACAAATTATTAAAACTTTCTGTTTTGTTTTTTTTATTTTTATGTCAATAAATTTATTTCTTATAAGGTTAGGTTAGAATTGGTTAGGATTGCTGTAAAGCGCCTATTACTTCTTGGAAAATACTTTTCAAGATGCTTACCATAATGTACCTTTCATCCATTTGTTTTTTTTCTTTTAAAATAGTTTAAAGAAGGTAAACTTTATATCTTACATTCAAAAATTAATCTGTGGGTATAATTGTTTACAAGACCCGCACAACCCTAATTGTAGATATAGTTACGTTTAATCTTGTGAAGGCAAGTAGATCTTTATAGTATTAGTATAATTATTTATTTTTTTGTAGGCTTTTCTACAAATATAAACTTGATTTGTAAATATTGATAAGTGACTTGATATTATGCAGTAATGAGTTCAAAGAATTGATATTTTCATTTTGAAAATTATCACTTTTTTGAAACTCAGAATTAGGCATATAGGATGTTAACCTACCCTTAGTTACTTGAGTAACATTATTCTAGTGATATATTTTACTTATTTTCAAGTAGATTTGTAGCTTATTTTTTTAACTGTAATATTTGCAGTCCCCTACTTAATTTTTTCTAATTTAATCGCTCAAACTGGAAACCTTATATAGTTTATCCCAGATTTTTTGCCGGACATAAACGAGATTTTTAACAAAATAACGGGTTCAAATTGAGAAATAATGATTGTCTCATACGCGTATTATGCATTTTATAACTACAAATATCAAAAATACTTCTGGAATACATTGCACCGTCTAACTCGTATAAAATAAACTCCCAAGGAAGATAACATATAATTGTGTCCATTAATTGCCGTCCAAAACAGTTATTGTGAACTAACAAAAAAAAACTTCATTCAGCTTGTCAACTTTTCATTCTATTCTCTCGTTTTTTTTTTCTATTTAAAATTCTGTTGAAAATTGTTGTGATTGAACCACCATTGACGTTAGAAAACTTTTATTAACAAGCTGTAATAATTTTTATTTTCAAGGGGACCAACTACTGGATCAATTTCATGTATCAGTGGAGTCATTCTACCAGAAATTTTCTGAAAAAAGGAACTGTTCTTCCCCTCGACCGAAAGCCATATTTTTAGCTTTTTGTAGGAAAATGACGATTTTGACTTTTCTTTAAGGAAAGCATAAGTTTATTGGTCCGATCGTAACAAACAAATCAATATCTTACTTTTGCGCTGGTGTCCAAAAACCTCAAGAAGTAAAGAATATTTCAATTTTCTTCATAATTTTATTTGTGAATATTTAATGAATTTCGATAAAAACTTGTAAAAAGCTATTTCTAGTGGTCACTAATAAATATACTAAATATTAGGTCATTGAATCTAATGGAAGAGCTAAAAATTTCAGTTCAGTTGGAAAAATTTAATTATCTGTAGTTTTTGTGCAGACCAGCCAAATTCAAAATTTGATAATTTTTAAGTGTAGTTTATTGATTTTCCTTAAATTCAATTATTTATTAAATAATATATTTTATTTTATTACTTAATTTAAAATAAAAATTAAATTAAAAACATATATTTTTGTTTTAAATACTTACTTTAATATTTAGATGCAATGAAAAGAAGATTATATTCACAAAAGAAAAACATAATTACTAAAGCTTATTTTTAAACCAAAATAAAAGATTTATACTTAATATCTTATTTAAAACAAAAAGGGTTATTGTTGTCTAAATTTGAATAAAATTTCTTTAATTTAAAAATAAAAATAAGTTTTTGTAATTGTTTGGTTTTCCTATTGAGTTGAATCGCTTTTTTATTTCCTTTTAATGATAAACTGTAATATTTAAAACAAAAAAAAACAAATTTTGTCAAAATTTTCATTTTTTTAAATTATAAAATTAGGTTGGCTTTTTTTAATAAACAAATTTTAGTGAGTGACCCTCTGAAGGGAATAAAAAAAAACATTTAAAAAGTAAAACTCTCAATTTGGTCGGTTTGTAAAAAATCTACAAGTTATTTAATTTTCAAAATTAATTCCACTTTTTAGCCGTCAAAATGAATTAAACACGAGCCAAATTATTAAGAAAATTTTTGTATATCATGCGGTTTACGTTATTTTGTAGGATCTGTTATGGATATGGACTTTTTAGTTATAGAAATAGCATTTTTGTAGTAACGATCGGACCACAAAAGCCGCTATATTAATGATTTTGTGAAAAAAAATTGTCAGACACGCTAATTTCCATAAAAATTTAAAAAATGTAGCTTGCGATTTATACAAAAAAAACACGCGGGGAAGAACATTTTCTTTTTTAAGTTGATTTCTCTGTATATAAAATAAACGAAACTTTGTAGAAATTTTGTATTAAAACGAATTGGTCATCATTCTGATAAATTAAGTTAGCTTCTGACACAGAATTTAATGTTTCCTTTGAACAGAATCCTTAATTCGTCTGGGCGACATTAAATTCTGTTAATGAAGATTTATTTCCCATTGTAATTATTTAAATACTGTTAGAATGAAAAGAAATATTCAGCTCTTGCTACAAAAGTCCTAAACTCTTACTTAGTGATATTGTACTTAGTATACTTTTTATTGTTATTGAAACAGGGTCAAAAAAAATAAATGCAACAATAAGACTTAAATAAATATATTTTGGTTACGAAAAAAATGGGTTCCTGTATTTTTATAAAACAAGAATCTTCCATTTATCTATTTGAGATTCTTATTAATGCTATTACTTAACATATTTTTTATTTTGTATTAGAACACTTACATTACTTAATACGTAGCTAACCTAACCTATGATTAATGGTAGGTACGTATGAGTTTAAGCCAGAATTGGAATTCATCCATGTCAAGTTTTGTTGCCTCAAAGTGGTCAATAAATCAACAAACCAGTGTGAACATATGTGGGTCTAAATTTTCTAGTAAAAGGTGCGCACTATCATCTATCGTCTCTTTATGCAAAAAAAAAAATAAGTATTTATGTATTTGCCTATTAATTTTATAAAGAGAAAACGAGTTTAAAATCCATTTCATCATTTTAAAAAAATTTGAATAAAATAAATAAAACTTGTCACTGATTTCCATAAAAAGTAGCGGCCTTGATTCTTAGTGTCTTCTAATTTGTATGTCAGTTCTAGAATTGTGATATTTTTTATTTTATTTTCTATGGGTGAAATTAAAATCAATGAATTGTTTTTAAAAATTTATTGGAATTTTTAAAATGCTTTTGGATTGCTTTTCTTCAATAAAATGTATATGTACTTTTTTATACAAATAAATCATTAATTACATAAATATGTATGTGTAAAATCAATTGCTCTTTTTTTTTTATCGGCCTGAGTGTAGGTTGTGCCGCAAAAAACAGTAGTTCATAGATATAATAACAGAATTTTACATGTAAATTTCATTCAGTTTAACTCTTACAGGAACGCTGTTTTTATTATAATCTTACCGCGGATTTAGAAATCGTTTCAAATACAATATTTTTTTTTTAGTCGAAACGTATACTAATCTAAATAAGCCTAATTAAAGTAAGATTTATCATCAAATTACATGAATATTGACTAGAAATTTTTATCACAACCTGTGAATTACTTAATGTGGCTTAATTGTTTGATTCATAAAACCCAATACTTTTAGTAATAGAGCCCTTTAATTTTATTGACATGATTCTACCAATTTTGTATTATTAGTACTTCAATAACATTGAGACTAGTAACCCAGTAGAAGTAGACTGGATATGTAAAATGTCCTAGTGACTGTGCATACTTTTAAAGAAATGTGCTGTTTTTAATATTTTTCTATAAATACCTTTTAGGTTAACTTTTTAGATAAAACATTTTGTATATAACTTTACTCTAATTTGCTTACCTACTGCCCAAAAGTGACACGAAACTTGAAAATCATTCCCGAATCTGCTTATATCAAATTTGAAACTGGCCTTTTAATTTTTAAAAATGCATATATTTGAAACTGTTAAAACGAGAAAGCTGAAATTGTAAGTTTTGTTTTCATTATTATATTTTTCTGTATTACATTTAATAGCAAAAAAATACCAGGTATGTTTTTTCAATGTTTTTGTTGAAAGTGACGCATAAAAACTGACTTTGTAAAGTACATCAGTTTATTGAAAAATCTCTGTCTAACGCTGCAGCTAAAACATTTAAACAGCAGAAAGCCAGGTAATAGAAAATACCAGAGGTAAAAATATTATTAATATTAAATATCTGTTATATTCCAAATATACAATTCAACAAATAGAAAAAAAAGGATCCCAATTGCTTTTTATCAGTAGGCTTGGGATCCGTTGAGGGATTTCCACGGCCAAGGCTGCCAGCTTGCAGCGACCTCCGACCTGCTGGTTCGACCTTGTTTGACTGTATATAGACCTAAATTGCGCTACTGGCAACACGCGCCAAACCTTTTTAATTATTTATTAAGAAGAAATAAGATGCCATCAGGCTAAAGCTCAGCAATAGCTAGATTACAAGTTGTGTACAAGTCACCAAGTGCCGAAGGAGATAAATGACATATTCTGTTGTAATCATTATCGTTCTGTTTATTGGAGAGTCTCTGCCTAAGTTAGTTCTGTAAAAAGAATTTGCGAGCATGTACGCAGTACGAAAATGCCAGAGTGGTATATTAAAACATGTTTGACAGTAGATTTGGAGAATCGATATAATTATTTAAAAGTTTATATAAAATGAAAACATCCAATATGCACGCCGTATGTCAAGAATATTTAAATGATAACCTTGTCGAAGTTCTGCTACGTTGGCATGAAGGTTATGTACGCCATTGGATGCTTTAATCTGTTTATCTACATAATACAATGGCGACCAGATAACAGATGCAAAACTTAATTTACTATGTACATATGCAAAATACATGGCTTTCAAAGATTGTACTGAATTTATAAACTTACAAAATTGTATAATGACTTAACATCTGTTAACATTTAGAAGCTACTTAATCAGAATGGTCACTGAAAGTTATTTTTTTATGGGTAAGTTCAGATATAGTTTATTGACACAGCAGTAATTATTGAAAGTTGTCAGGTCATTCTGCAACAGTAAGCAGTCACCAACACTGTCAATAGATGAGAAAATCTTTATGTCATGAGCGTAAAGAAGAAATTTAGCAAAATTAAAACACGGTTTTACGTCGTTTATGTGCTATCCTTGGGGTTCACCCGATGTCCCTCCATATACCAGAGATCAGTGACCATTCACTGTTACGTACTGGGTTTGGTTAATTGGAGAAATGAAACAAGCACTCTCAGATGGTCCTGATGCACACTCCTGATCAAGGCAAGCTTCCAAACTAAGATATGATCGATTTTATCAAAGGCTTTACTAAAATCGGTATACACGGAGTCCACTTGGGTCTGACAATCCAAAGATGAAAACGTTTGGGAAAAACCGTGAAATTTAGGAATATATGCGACTTAACTGTGTTAATTAAAATATTGTGCACAATACTTTCAAAGACCTTACCAACCATGTTAAGTTTACTAATAGGCCTGTAGTTTGTAACATTATAGCTCGCAATCCACTTTAGCAAGCTTCGGATACTCACATTGATACAGATATTTATTATAAAGGTTATAGTCTATAAAGGGATAATGCGCATATTTCTTAACGAATAATGACGAAAATCCGTCAGAGGCACTGTCGTGAAATCGTCAACAGAACACCACCTCTTTGTTTTCCCCAAGGTTATCTAACAATTTCAGAACCTCTCCGTGTGAGATTGATATGTTGGAAATTAGATTTACATTACTGTTATTTTATACAAAATTCTTGTCTTAGTGGGTGAAAAACGCCCTGCAATAGGGCCTGCTTGTCCAATTTACATTCGAAAAATTAAAATCGCAACAGAGTAAATTTTTATCTCCAGATATTTTATCAAAAATAATCTTTTCAACAAAACGTAACAGAGCAGAGTCGTTGCCAGGAGCTATATAAACGCAGCATAGATGTGCCTCTCCACCGTCTTTATAATAAAGCGTAATCCAGATGTCCTCCGAGTCGCTCTCCCAATCCAACCGTCTAACTGCTTGCGTACTATCGCCAATGGCGTCAGTTAACCTCCACCACCACTTTTAACACTCGCGATCATGCCGCGGTGCTTGAAAGTTCTCAAATAATTCAATATCATAAACGGAGCTGTTTAACCAAGTTTCAGTTAGAATGGTACGTCGTAGTTGCAAACGGAGCTGTTTAACCATGCTTCAGTTAGAACGGTACGTCGCAGTTGTACGACATTAGATGAAATTTTAAATTGATGCATATTTTGATAGAACACGGACAAGGACTCAAAGACACCTGACTACGTTTATACTGAAAACATTAATGTAAGCTAGCTTGCGTTTTTGTAATCTCTTCAATATGGGTTTGCTTTACAGGCTGTTCTTCATCCATGTACCAGTATACTACCGTTTTTGATCCAGGCATATTTCTTTGAGCGTGCGGCATCCCGAACCTTTTTAAACAGCACCTCTGGCCCCAGGTGTTCAATAATATATATTTGCTCAGAAATACCTTCCAGATACATATTTCACGACTATATTTTTAGGTATATTTGGATTAAATGACTGAACACAGTCCTAGAGGGGAGTGAATCTTGTCTAAGATATTTGTTATATTTTCGTTTTATTGATCTGAATACCCTTGTACTTTAATGTTGTTTGATCTGGTGAGTTGTTCAATATGCCATCCTCTTCTTGATAGATCGATAAGGGTATTTTTTAAAGGATTGATTTTCGGTTTTCAATGTTTGGATAAGCATTATTTGCTCACCTTATATTTTAAGTGATTCCTCAAAATCAGAAACTTTTTGGAGAAAGATGTGACAAATATTGCGCACGATACTTTCAAAGACCTTCCCAAATATGTTAAGTTTATTAATAGGTATGTAGTTTGTGACCCTAGCTCGCACTTGTTTCTCTAATAAAGTTTCTTATTTTGAGGACACATTGAAAAGATGGGGTGAGCAAATAAAGCTTATCTAAACGTTGAAAACCCTTCCTTAAGAGACTTCATATCAAGTCATATTTCGCGCATAAAGTTGAGCAGTTCGTTTCGTAGATCACCGTCCGGGGGACTTGATTCGATGTAATTGGGAATAGCGCGCACGAAGATGCGTCGTCATTACAGGCGGAGCATACGGAACTGCGTCAGCACTGATATGTGTAAATAGACCTTTATTTAGAGGAGCCCTCTGCGGAATTGCTGGAACAAGAGTCATGTTTGTGATAACCGTTTTTTAACATTAACTTATAACTGTAGTTAAAATATTTCGAATTCAGTCTTTTTGCTTTAGAAACGGACATCGTATGAACATAACCAAATATGTAAAGAATTAATGCTTTATGCCTTTATATACAAACAAAAGTGGTAAATTGCCATTAAACAATGTAAAATAGGTAGGCAGGTAATAGGTTTGTTATGCATGAATGAATAAACATAAATAATCTGATTCCAGATACAGAGTATAGAAATTACGTGCTCAATAATTTTTTGTAAATATTTTATTGTTTTATATAAAATCTTTGCTTACTCTAGATATTCAGTATTAAGTATTTACGAGTAAAAATATTAAGTAGTGTTTTCTTTGTGTTGCTATTAAAACTGGAACTTGAGATGTACCTCAACTAAGCTAGCCTTATTCATATTTAATATGTTAGATATATAGGACGTCGAAAACTAATGTTTTCATTTACACGTTTTAATACAGAAATACATTTATATTAAAAGTTCAAACAAATAATTTAATATATTGAATCTTTTCGACCTAATATCAATAGCATTTTCAATGGAGCTTTCACTGTGCTGTGGTAAAAGTTTCACTCAGCAGTATCAACTACCTTGCGCATTACTACTTAATTAAAAAAAAAATCCTAAACTATATTTTCAGTTTGTCATATCTGTTTTACTTATGTCAATAAATGATTGTTAAAACCAATTTTTTTTTTTTTTTATTTTTAGATAAACTGCTGATTACGTTTTTCTCGTAATAACAAATCCATCACGATTCCGAACAAATAATAGGTTTTGTTGTTTTTATTTAAGAAATGTACGCATTTTGAGCTTACTCAAAATATGAAACTTGCTGCAACAAATTACATTTATATATGCATGTGGCGAACAGTTTAATACTCACTGGGTAATTGGGTCTACGGGAAATACATAGAATTTTCATACTTTGCCGCCAGTGGTTCGAGGTTGTGTTTCAGTTCAGCAGTTGTGTTGTGTTCCAGCACCACTCCGAAGCTCGTGTGTCAAGCTACTAGTTACAGAGTTTAAATAATAGTATTGTTAAGGGGAGTTCAAAGCCTAGCCTAGCTAGTTGACCAAATTAACGCTTGTGATTTACCACAACAGCTCATTCCGACCTCTAGCACTTCCTTGAACCTACCAAACAAGTCTGGATATCCTTCCAAAGGAGGTACTTAACTGCGGCACCAAAGAGGTCTAGACGTAGCCTACCACCTGCATAAATGGCGTAGCGTAGTTCTCTTCCTCTTCACCAAATCCAATACAGGTAATTTTTTATACCTAATCAGAGCCAGGTGTCTCTTCAACTGGGAGTGGCATGTAAGCACTCTTATAAGGGAGCTGATAATCCGTATACTTGTGTGCAGGCAGACTGTTTTGAGAATTATCAGATTCCACCACAACGGCAACAAAATTCTTTGTCTGTTTTACTTTATTGTAGCTTTGCCAAAAATACATAATTTCGCAATTTATTGTATTATTTTAAAAGTTAAAATGGGCAAACAGGGAGTTGCTACAAACAACAATTATAAATAATTAGGTGACGAGAGCCTTCTATATCTATTAGCACGGCTTCGGCCCCTCCATCCACCTACTGATATATTAAACAACCAACTTACAAGAGTTGCCTCTCTAATGAATGAAAAACGACGGTTCCAATAAAAGAATAATAATTTGATAAACTGGAAAAGATTAATCATTCCAGGTACTTTAATTGTGTTCTATTTATTTAATATGGGTATACTATCAAACGGTACTATTAAATAAACTGTTTGAATCAGTCAGCGCAAGCTTAAAGTCAAATTGGTGTAGCTAAACAACTTTGTGTTTTCAACAAATGTGCGGCCGTCAGGTAAGTTTAGATAAGTAGGATATAAAACCCGTTGGAGAGCAATTAAGGCCAACTTGTATAGGTTTGGTTTAAACTTAGTGTTTACCTCTATAAGTGACCCTTTTTACAAATAACCTAAAAGTGACCCGTCATTTACCTTTACAAGTGACCGATTTATAAGTGACATTAAATAAAAAAATATGTTTTTATTTAACAGATCCACTTTGACATCGTTTAAAAGCGGACTGCATTCTTGGATAGCTCGAATTAGGTTTTTTTTGTTGTTTTAAAGGAAGTGTACTTATATTAAAGTTAGAGCCGTTATTCTCTTTGCTATTATGATTTTTAAATAGCGCGCGTTATTTTTACATCAATTCAAAAAAAGCCACAATCAGGGCTAATCAGAACACAGTCCGATATTCAAAACACAACTACAAACGAAATTAAGTTTTGATAGAAAAACAAAATAAACAAAAAAAAAGTCGGGTAAAGAACATATATAAATTTCTGAAATGGAAACCAAGTGCGCTACCCCCGAGCTAGCAGAGCTCATAGCAAGAGCCACGGTTAAGGAATGTTATAGGTTTTATCCCATTGACATTATAATACTAGGTATTTTATCCCCTTTTAATTTCCCGCTCTAGTACAACACGTGTAGATAGTGTTGTCAATAGTCACAGGATTTTTGAAAAAAATTTAACGATTAACTTATGCGCGTTACATTTGGTAGCAGATCAAAAGAAAGGGAGAGCCTGATACTCTTTAAAAAAAAGGAAACATCATTTCATAAGAAAATTATAAAAATTATATGTTTTTAATAAGGTTTTGAACTCAATAATATACAATTACTTATGTTGAAAGCGGGCAAGCTGGCAAGTAGTCAGCAGAGTAAAACACTTAATATTTAATTAGTTAACTAGAAGAAGAATATCTAAAGAGCTTCACACTTCACAGTTATTTATCATTTTTATCAAATCCTTGCATGTTTATGGAATAAACAGCCATCAATATTTTATGTAATTAAATATTTTGAACTAAAGAAAGTAATATTAATTTTTGTTAGAGTAAATGCTGCTCCTTAAAGTATTTGTCATTTTTAGTTATTTGAGTATATTTCATGTTAAAAAGGTGAGAGATGAGATAACATTGTTAATAAAATAAGTTATTGATTAGGTACTTTTTTTAATGCACTCTAGATTTTCTGTGATTATTGTGAATTTGGTACATGTGATGAAAACACCGAATATTGTTGTGGTGAGAATAAATGTTGCAAGAAGACCGTAGAAGTTTGGTATTATTGGTAAGTTTCTATTTGTAAAAACCTACTACTTCGATCAGTCTTGATTAAAGAAAAGTTCCAGTTAATTTAGTCCATGACATCAAGATCAACGTAGCAAAATTAATAGAATTTTTTTTTCATTTTATTTTGCATTCCACTATGGTAGTGTATAGTGTACCAACTACCAACCACTGATTGGTAGAATATACTTTTTTGCTATAGTACCGACAATTCATGGACTTGATGGATGAAAACATAAAATAAAAATAACACAAGAGTTAAAATCTGTAAAAATCATTAGACCATTTTTACAGGCAAATAAGGTAAAATAAAAATAACAGATGCCCTTGAAATTGGCCAAATTCCATCTTATTTCTATTCGAAAACAAACTGCCAGCAAGCACACACTTAAAAAGCTATCTTATTGGTCAGAGTTGTCCAATAAAGACTCGCTCCCCTGAACTGGTATTGGGGATTTTCTTCTTAATAAAGCCTCAATTTAAATAGGCAATGCTCCACCCTACTTGCAAGGACTTGTTAATTTTCATTTTCAGGTACATGCCCATAACACTAGATCTAGTAATGACTGCCATATCCAACATGTAACAAGTAAACATCCTCAAATGTCACTAATTTGTAAGGAGTTAGTAAAATTTAAAGAATTACCACTTTTTTAAAAAAATAATTACTTAATCTCTCCCACTTTTCAAAAATAAACTCTCCTAAAACAGACTCAATGTAATTTATGTTTTAGTACCAGTTCTTGTGACTATTACCTCATTTATCCTAGTCTGTAAATTTGTGTATTGTTTCAATTAATGTGTCTTTAACTGTTTTATTGTTATTTATTTTGTGTATGTATATGTATTGATGTATTAAAAATTGACTGACTATTGTAATTATAAATTAGCTGTGACTAAATTAATGATGTATATACCACAATAAGTCATTTAATAGTTTGATAGACTTTTTAGATCAGGCACAGTTATGTAGCAAAACTTCTCTTTGATTATAAAAACAAAAGAAACTGCTGTTTTAGGCTAACCAAAAAATCGGTATAAAAATGAAGACAATATATTTTTTTTACATTGGCTGCTATTTTACAGCAGCATTTACAAAAAAATCCATTTATGTAGCAATATTTCTAATATTCACTTTATAGAGCCTAACTGAACTTAACCTAATCTAATCTAAATTAATACCCTTATTTTTAACTGCATTATTCATCACTTGTTAGCAAAGAACCTGTTATGCTAGTGTGTGAGTTCCGTGAACTGGAGAATAGGGGTAAAATATTAAGGAACATTAATATGCAAAACCATTTATTATACACTACCTTGGACTTTCAATTATAATCATGAATCTGAAGGTGAATTCCAAAATGCCACATCCGACAAATTAGTTCTTTATTCCTTTTCTTTCAGTCTTCATGTGGTGTTTTGAAATCCACCATAAGAAGAGGAAGTTAATGTTTGTATTGTGTGTGTCTGCACAGAAAGCCATCATTATATTTATTTTATACTTATTTTTAGTTTCTCTGTACATATTCAATCAGAGACAACATGCAGTTATTGTTGAAGGCAAATATGTAATGTAAATAAGCAGACTTGCTTTAGTTTCATAATTAATAATAATATTTTATTTCTGTAAATAATTTCTTTTCTGTGACAAAAACTATAGTAACTATAGGAAATATGCTGCCAAACTATATAGAACAAAAATGTGGTGTGTCTAAGCCAGAGTGTTGTCACCTTTATGTTCCTTTTCCGTTCGTCAGTGATACACAAATATGTTTTTTTATTATTATTAATAAGTACTTTACAGATACAAATCCATTTACATCGTACTATATGCTTTAATTTACCTACTTACTTAGTAACCCAATATGTCACACATATATAATAGCTATACCTAATATGGCATGCAAGATGATTTTAAAAGGTGCTAAACTAATACTGAAAATAACACAATCTGTTTGAATACTGTTATTACAATTTTGATGTTCTATGTATTGGGATGTTAAGAAAGAGTCCAACCTCACTGAGGTAAAATGTTTTAAGCACTCTTGTGTTATAGTATGGTGCATTGAAGGTAAGTAAGTGTAGGTATTCCATATTATCAGTAGCACCATTAGCAACTTTCCATGATAATACTAAATCTGAAAAAATACAACAATGTTTATTACAGTATTGTGCGAATTAATGTGAACACAGAAAGATTTACATTAAATATTGTTTATTAAAAGAAAAAATACAAAATACAAGTTTATAAATACATATTTTAATATTATTTAATAGGGGATATGTCCTCCTTTGGCTTTTAATAAAGCTTCAACTCGTTTTGGCATCGAATCAATTAATTTTTGGCAATTATCTTTAATTTTGTCATCTCGAAACCACACCTGAATGACAGCCTCAATCATCTTAGTTTTGGTTGTACAATCCATTTTTAGCAATCTAGCCTTGCATATAGCCCACAAATTCTCAATTGGGTTAATGTCTGGTGAGTTTCCAGGCCACTCTAGTAGGGTAACCTTTTTGTCCTTGAAATATTTCACCATCTTCTTCGAAACATGGCATGGTGCTGAATCCTGCTGAAAGATTGGTTTGCCAACTGCTTGAACTTTTTCCAGTTCTCTAGACAAACATGTTTCTAACATTGCTTTATATTTTTCACTGTTCATCATGCCTTCAATGGGTATAAGTTTTCCTGTTCCCTTATATGAAAAACAGCCCCAAAACATCTTCTTGACTGGATGTTTCACTGTTTGAACCAAGTGAGCTGCAGTAAACTTTTCATCCACACCTTTCCTCACGAACTTTGATCGGTACCCCTGCACTAAAAAGTGTGTCTCATCTGAGAACAAGACATTTCTCCAGTGTTCTTCTGTCCAGTAAGCATATTTTTTTGCCCAAATTAGCCTTTTTTTCATCATAGCCTCTGTTAGAAGCTGTTTCTTCTGAGGTCTTACAGCTTTTCTTCCTCTCTCCAAAAGACGTCTGCGAATTGTAGAGTCGTGAATTTTCACTCCAGCCTTTTCCAAGTCCTGCTGAAGGTCATAGCTTGTCTTTCTAGGGTTTAGCTTGCTGTTTCTCAAAAGAAACATCTCATCTCGGGAAGTTGTCTTTCTTTTTCTCCCACATTTCCCCTGCCGTTGAACTTCAACTGATCCAGTCTCCTTTTTTTGTTTAATTAACTTATTTACAGCTCCCAAGCTTACGGAACACTCACGAGCAATGTCCCTTTGCGTCATGGATGTGTGCTGACTAAGTGTAATTATCCTTTCTCTTTTCCTTGGCGTGATGTCCATGATGCCGCAAACACGAAAACACTAACTAAAACGTGATATTTCTCCCAAACCACAAAACAAGTGTAACTTAGTTACAATAACCTCCAAAACGAATGACATTAGCAATAACATAATGCAGAATGACAAGCTATGGGATATGTCAACAAACACCTGTCAGAATTGTCACCGCAATGTTGCCAAGTTGAAATAATAAAGAAATTCCCAGTGTTCACATTAATTCGCACAATACTGTAAGTAATTGATTTTGAAACATTGAAATCATAGACCCCTGTTTCTTTGAAATACCACTATCTCAATACTTTGAATCTTCTTTATACTATATTTCTTGCACTGAAAATATGGACTCTACACCTGATAGGCATAAAATCACAGCTCACTGTTCAAAATCTGACTTGTTTCTAAAACTTTTGGTTTCCTGACCATACTGTATGCTAAATTTAGGAAATTAATTATAAAAAGGTCCTTATTTTCCAAATTTAGTATACAGGATGTTAAAAAACAATTTTAGAAAAATTCAAATTAAATAGTGAGGCTATGATTTAGATATAAAAATAAATCCTAAACAACTTTTCTTAATTATTTTTCTGTATATCTTATAAAGGAACTTTACTCTTGACTGTTTTTTGAAATTTGGAACTTCCTGTACAATGAAATCTTACCTGAGCAGTGACCTTTTACATTACCCGATGACACATGTTTCTGAAAAGAGAAGGTATCAGATTCAGTAAATTTTGCTGAAAACGAAATTGTTTCTGTAGATTCTGTAGTAATATGTGAGACACATCATCAAAGGCCTTTGTAACACACTATTGTCATACCTTATCATAAATAATGTCATACCACATCATTTTGTATGATTAGCTAGTTCTTCAGATTGGGAAGAGGAAATGGAATCATATAAAACATGTAGCCTTGCACAATCATGAGCTCATTCATTTTCAAAATAAATACTGAAATGTGATATAGGTGAGGTGAAAATATGAGGAAATAGAGAAAATAAAAATGTGAGATCACACGTGAAGTTGCCGACGGAAAGTGATATGCATGAGATGACTTTAGTGTGGTTCTAATACATTAAAATAAGGCATGATATGATTTTAGGTGTTTGTACGACATTGATTTTTGGACTTGAATTGAAGCAGCTTCAATTAATGATTAAAATATATTATTTTAATCATTTGTATTTAATTTATTAATATTAACACCAATAACACATTCTTAAAGTGATTTCCTGTCTTGGTTTTATAATTGCTAATTCATATTTCAAATTCCCTTAAACTGTCCTATAGGCAAAATCAATAAATCAAAACTTGATTGTGATTCCTGATTTTCTAAATAGATGTAGATATTAAAAATCAAATTGGGATATCACTTGGGTTCAGATTATAAAGGTATTTTTAATCTAACAGTATCTAGTCAGAATTTTTGTTGCAAATAATGGTTCTTCTCTGTTGTCAGAGAGGTTACTACCGTCTCCCTGATGGAGTATAGTAGTTAATTACACAATATTGATTTTGCATGTTTTTTTTAATGATTTATAATGTTTGTCTTATTTTTTTTTTTTTTTATTATTTCTTCCCTAAGAAAGTCTTTTAATCAAACAATTAGAAATTTGATTTGTTTAATACTTTTGGAGGACAGTTTTTTAGAGATATTCTGTCTGATAACAACTGAAAAAATATCCTACTTTAAATTGATTGAAACAAATATTTCATCAACAGACAAAAAAAGCCAAAAAAGAGATTTGTTTATCATTCTAAACACAACAAATACTCTTAAAACGTTTAAAAAAAGTTCTTCCTATTAAGTATAATTTATCTCATGCATAAAATTTTAAGGAAGTGGTCCATAGTACTCAAAGAGACCTGTCTATATAATAGTATAAAAATAAAATAAAAACACGATTAGGTTATTGTTGGTTGTCTAGTATGTAGCATGTGTTTTGTATTTTTATTTTATCTTTTATTATGTTCTTGGATATCCTCTTTTCTTTTACTTAAAATCTCTGTCTGATGATACCCAGAAGGTTGAAACGTGTGTCACTTCACATTGTCAATATTTGACTTAAGACCTAAATTTTGTGATTTTATTTTCATACATAAAAAGTTAACGACATATTTTTTCATCATTTCAGGGCTGTAGTGCTATTGGTAATTATAACCATAATTATAGCAGGATGTTTCTACATGAAGAGGATAAAGAGTAAATATAATACTTACAGCCAGTTGGAGCAGCAGTTTGATGAAGTTAAAGTTCAAATATAAATGTCTTAGAAAAAAATCTTGATAATTTTAGTTGGATGTTAAGTGAAAGCATGTTAATGACTATAACCAATGCAAAAACAAGAATATTCACACAATAAATTAAGTACAATATATATTATTGACATTCTAATAGGTTGACATTAAAATTAAACAGCACTGTAGTTAATTAAACCAAAACAAAAAGATCTTTCAGCATTTGTGATGATATAAATAAGTTACTAGTTGTGGCTCACCAAGTGAAATGGCCAAAATACAATTTTATCAATATTAGCCAGGAAAGTAGTACTTCAAATACATGTTATTCTAAATATAATTTATATAAATACATTTATTTTAGACTTATATTATTATTATGATTTATAATAATCATGTAGATCTGTCCTACCAGTTTTTGACAGAATTATTTTGTCTGGGTATATCCTATCCAGTGATGGCTTCTGTCAATCATCAGGCCGAAGACAAATTAAATTTATAATTGGAGACTAATATATATGGCATTCCTAAATTCAATATAACATAAGTTTATTTACTCTTTATAATAAACTATACTAAACAGTACAGTTGTTGCAAGTGCTTAGAAGAAAGATATGGCAGTCTTTTCTTGAAATCTTGCATATTATCAGTATTTTCGCTAGTATTTGATATGTGGTTATATAGAGCATTTCAGACTGAAATGAATGTTGATTCTTTTCCTTTCTATTGTATTAATTTAATGTAATTACCATTAATAAACCATAAACAATATTATGGGTGAGAGTACAGTTGTAAAAAATATATGTAGAGTATTTGAAACATAATTTTTATTCTTTGAGTTATGCAGATAAAATTGAAGTTAGAGATGCAGGCAGACCAAAACCTAATATTAATTTGTCAGTGACTATAAAGTCTAAAACAAGGGATTTTAATAGAAAGTTTAAAATGGAAATCTATAACAAAAATGATTGGATTTGCGGATGCAGTTCATCTAATCGTTTATTTTGCTTTCCATCCTGGATAAAAAGTGGAATATCAGATCTAAATCATTTGGCACTTAGAATAAGAAAACATGAGATTACTCAACCCCATATTAATGCCCAATTAGAAATGAGACTACTTGGAAAAACGACTATTGGACAACAATTAAATAGTGCTTATATACACAATGTTCAACTACAAAATGAACAAGTAAGGAAAAATCGGTACGTTCTTTCAAAAATTATTGATTGTATTAAATTTTCAGGGGGTTTTGAATTGGCACTTCAAGGTCACAGTCATGAAATTTTCAGTGGTTTGATAAATTTTAGTGCCGAATTGGATGTGGCACTGAAAGATCATTTGGGAAAATCTATAGTATTTAAGGAAGTGTCAAAAATAAACCACAATGAATTATTGGATTGCATGCTACAAGTGTCCCAAGAAAAAAATTTTGAATGCTGAATATGTTTCTGTGATGGTAGATGAAACTACAGATGTAGCAGGTTTTTTTCAGCTGGTTGTAATATTTAGGTATATTCTAGAAGATGGCACTCCTGTTCAGCGCTTTTGGGGATTTATAAATCCTTATTTTCATGATAAAGATAATCTTTCTAGGTGTATTGGAACTGTTTTAAAGAAAGTCATAGATAAACCAGAAAAACTTATTTCACAAAGTTACAATGGAGCTAGTATAATGGGTATATGCCAGTTGAATGTTCAAAATATTATTAAAAGTGGCTACAAATATGCATATTATATCCATTGCTATGCTCATCAGATGAACTCGATTTTAACTCAAATAGCAAGCCAGAATCAAGAAGTATATATATTTTTTTCAAATTTAACAAACTTTTTCTCGCATTCATCAGAACGAGTAGATATTTTAAATGAAATTGTTGGCCAAAAGGTTCCTCAAGCTTCTAGAACAAAATGGAATTTTGAAGGGAGAGCAATTAATACAGTGTATGAACACCACGATTTATTGACAGAATGTATGGAAGAAATAGAATCAACTTCAAGCCAAACTGTGACTATCAATCAGGCCACTGCTATTCGTTGAATGCTGCAGGACTCAAAATTTGTATTCTGGTTGACATTATTTAATCAGTTATTACCATGCGCTAATATTTTGTGTAACCGGCTAGAAGAAGACATTATAGATCCCGAACAGATACATGAATCCATAACATGTTTTGAAGTTTGCATGTAAAAGGAAAGAGATAATTTAGGGAAAATTGAGAATCTCTGAATTCAGTAACCAAACCAAGAGACGGTGCATAAGTGAAGGTCCATATATTTCAAAAAATGCCAAGGAGGTTTGTGATAATATACTGACACATTTAAAAAAAAGATTCTGTTCTGCTAAACATTTGAATGCCTCTATACTTTTTGATTCATCTAAATTTTCACAATTTGAACAAAATTTTTCATCTCAGCATTTAGATACCATTGTCACAGCATATCCATTTTTGGATAAATCGCGTTTGCATACCGAATTAAATTTAATTTACAAAAGACCAGATTTTAGAAACATGTCTGGTGTTGGAAATTTGTTAAAATTCATAGTAGATAATAAACTTCAAAACATATTCAGTGGCACTTTTGCTCTGTTACAAATACTGGTTACTATACCAATGACCACAACCGAAACTGAAAGATGTTTTTCCACATTAAAATGTATACAACATTTTTTGCGTAGTTCTATAAATCAAGAAGATATGACAGCTTTCGCAATGTTATCCCTTGAAAAAAAATTCATCCAGGAACTACCTAACTTCAATGATGGTGTTATCAACAAGTTTGCAGCAAATGAAAATAGGAAAATTCACTTTATGTTTAAGCACACAATAAGTAAGCATTTATTTTAAAACAGATACTTTTAATAGTCTCCACTATCGTCAGTCATGGTCCCCAATTGAAGTACTGTTACACTATTTTTAAACACCAAGACATTGGTTGCATTCAGCAGAACTTAGTACAAATTATTTTTGCTAAAAATAAATATCAGATTTATTTCCTTAATAAAATGCCATTTTTGGAAATATATTACCAAAAATGTGCATTATCAGGCATTGCATATGCTGGTAGTGCTTTTTCATTGTCATGTTGAAATCCTTGTGAACAACCATTGGCTTAATGTATGATTGATAATTGGAAATTTTAAAAAAGAAGTTAATAGTAGGAGGGATAAGACCTTGTTATTTATTAGGCAAATATGTTTAGTGTTTTTCAAGGAATATATACAATTTATTGAACTACAGACTGATGAATATACTGAGTTTATACCAAAACTTTTTGGTTCTCTCTAATTGTCTGCCTTTCTTCTAGAAACTTCTGCTTAAACAAACAGTGTATTGAAGGTTAATTAAGTCAGTAAATATCATATTTTAACTTATCTATTTGGTGTTTCTGGCAAGTGCCTTGAAATAAGGGCTTTGAGTTCAGCTTTGTATATCAAGTTCTCTAAGGCATGTATTTGACACATTTAGTTACAAATCTAAATTAGATACAATAATATTTAGCTGGTTTGCGTAAATAATTTTGAGTTGTAACAATCCCAGGTGTGGAAAATAAAAAAATTCCAATAATAATTACATAAATTCTGTTTTTAGTCATGGGCGCCGAAAGTTGCCCCACCCCCTCAGAAGTTGAGTTGGAAAAGAAACTGATTAGTTTTATTAAAGTAATTAACTATTTTAATTTATTGGTGGGGCTATCTTTCTACAATCCATTGAAATGTATCGATTTGACCCCCCTAAATGAAAAATTTTCGGTCATGCATGTAGTTCACACATGCCCAGAGGTAAAGTATCCCACTGAGGACGCTATGAAACTGCCTATTTGAATTTGAAAATGGCCTATAATCACTGCCTATTTGAATTTGAAAATGGTTATTTTTTAGTCGATGCTCAATGGTTGTCGTAAGAACTGTGGACGCTCGATCATATTAAACAATGTCAGTTGCACATTGCTGACGTTAAAACATTTAAAATATCTTAAGGATGAATATGATTAAATGTAACAAATCAAACGTTTGTCACTGATATTTTTTTTATATTATATATTTTGGCAGATTTGAATGCCAGTGTCAAAATTGACAAATATTAAAAATTGGTGGCATTCAGTGCAGGTGTCCCTCCTGTACAGCATGCATTTTAGTCGACAGTTCTAGATTGTGCGCGATCGACCACGATCCAGTGTGACTTCCTCTTAAAAGAATAAATATTTTGTAAATGACTTGACGTACATTTATTGTACATCACAAAACACTTTGTTTAATTATTATTTCAAATTTAAACTAAATGGCAGATCTACATTCGCACTGATTCAATATAGATTACACTTATTACAGATTGAGTTTAATGAAGAAGGATAGTAAAATTTAGGGCAAAACATTACTAAAATTGTAGTTTTGGTAGCGCAAATGTTATATAAATTTAAAAGTCTCGGCTATAATAAATGTTTAGTATTGCCTCTAATCATAAAGTAATAGTTAAGCAGTTTTTATTATAGTCCACACTCTTTCAATGGAATTTCCTACAGTGATAGCGCCTGCATATCGATAACTGATATTTTTTATAGGGTATAGTCATTGGTTTTAAATAGGAATATAAAATATAATAATTCTACTGAATATTTTGAGTGGTCGTAGAAAAAATAGTATACATTACTCGTGTCAAACTTATAGTTTTCAAACTGGAAGGATTTCAGGAGTTCGAGTAAAGCCTTCGTGCTAAATATCTAATATACTATTACATCATGCTGTAACTGAGTTTAAAACAAAGGCATTAGCGTTTCCTAATTCAAACAATTACTGTGGGCATCTCAGAGTTTTGTTGCTTTTAGGATTCCACGATTTTTTTTCTCAATATACTACTGTAAAAATCTAAAACTTTCTACTTCTTCCTTCAATCAAATATTTATAGCCTTCTATGGGTGACGGCTAAGATAAAGTAACAGCAAAAAAATAATAAACTATTTCCTATTCTGTCTAGTTACTGTAACAAAAATATGTATTTATTTCCATGCCATTCTATGATTTTTTTTCAAAATAAACCGTCTTGATTTTCCGCAACATGTGGTTGCATCCGCCCGCTGTTGCACCGGACAGTAGTGTATTTAGGATTTTGTTCTGGGAGGGCTTGGGGCTCATAATTTTTGTTTTAGGCTAAAAAAGATCGCCATCACCCACAATACTTATCATAAACTTGTATCTTTCTTTAATATAATAAAAAAGGATATCATTGTATATCTGTGCTAATTATACATTTTCGCAATATACCAAGAGCTGAGGGGGGGGGAGTGTTTCTACACGAAATACGGTACTGTCCGCGAACATGTCACATTACAAGGCGTATTTGGAGACGCGATTGCCAGAGGGTAAAGTGGAAATCGTAATTACTATCACCACAGTTCCAACAGCAATTATCCTGTATGTATGGGGTCTTAAATAATTTAAAAAAACATTGTGTTTTCCATAATGGAACACCCTGTATATTATTTTTCATTATAAACTTTCATGCTCAGGTCTGGTTTCACATCTGCACACTGCCATCAATCTATTAAATACTTTTTTCAAGCTAAATATTTTACTAACCCGTCATTTTGCTTTGCAATCCTGGATCCGTAGCAAAATTTTACCAGTTGATTCTTACATATTTTTTGAATTTTGTGCAATTTGAAGTAAATTGAATAAATACTTTTTTAGTAATAATATTTTTGTAATATTTCATTAGGCCGCCGTTTTGTTTCGCCATATTGGATTTTTACCAAAATGTTACCAGGTCATACCTGTGACACTTAATTTTTTATTAAAATTTGAAGTCAGCCGAATAAGTAGTTTTTTAGATATGCTGCAAACAGACCGACGACAGAATCGAGAAAACATGTTTTTCGGCAACTACAGACCTTGAAACGTAAAGATCTGAAAAAATTTAGACTTGGAGGGTGATTTTTCACGATTATAATAATTCCCATTTACAAGGGAAGTAAAAAACACTCTGCGAGCTGTTAAACTAAAAACAAGCATAGAGTTCCACAAAACAATTCAAATACAAAGATAGGGTTATTAAAAACACAAATATTTAATGTGCACAATCCTATAACCTTACACTAGATAGCAAATTATAAGGAGAGACAATAGAGGAAATTATAAAAAGGATTCTTCAAGAAAAACTGTTCCATTGAATACTTGAAATCTAGAATTTATTCTTATCTAAATTGAAAATGTTCACAAAGGTTTGTTTCGACAAATATTTATAATTATCTTCACGTTTTTTCAAAAGATTCTTGTGTTTCTGAATACCTTAATTGGATTCCCGAAACAAGCATAAGCACGTCCCCAAATGTGAACAAATATATTTGGTATATGAGCAGCACATAGGTTGTTTACTGATTTAACAGCCGATTTTGAGATTATGGATCATGGGTATGTGCTAGCAATACTGGATTATTGAGGGAGAGTACCCCAGGGTTCTATGCTGGGGTCCCACTTTTCATTTGGTTTATAAATGATCTGCTATCAAACATAACAGTAGAAACGACGCTCTGTGTCCTTTATGCAGACGTCGCCACTTTTATTATAAAACGCGATGATCCAACAATAGATTGATAGATATTACAAAGTGAACATGAAGTCGAGTGTTCACAGGTGAAAGGTAACTCTAGCACACAAACCAAAATTCCTATCATACGCTAATGTATAGAATTTTATCTTGGAAAAGTTCAGCCATGGTACATCGGCAGAGGGTATTTGATCTGGAAAAACTGCTGCGCGAGTCAGGAAATGTAAAATTAACTGAGAGGTGCAAATATAATTTTTGCAGTTATTATTTTTGAACTGTTTGTTATGCAAAAGAGTTTAGTGATCGAAACAATAGGTTTTTTTTTTTAATATGAATAAATAGAGCAATACATTTTTTTTCAAAAAAGAACAGGTCCAACTCAAATAAAACGACAAACATTTTTTCTTTAAAATTTTTAAATTGGTACGTCTACTCAATCTAAATTTTTAGATCCATATTCTGATACTCTAATAGTCTTTATGACTTTGTATCCTATGAGCAATAAGTTTAGATGGCCATGGTAACTGTGTTATTAAGAACTTGCATTGGCTTTAATAAAGTCAATAGAACCTTGATTTAGAAGATGATCAACTGATTTTTCAATATATCAAAAACGTAAGGTCTAGAGACGGAACCTTGTGTTTCTAATTATGCTGTATTCTTTACCCCAGAGATCTGTGTTTTACCCTTTGGCAGTCAGATTCCGAAAACCCAATCTATTTTGAAAACATGTTACTTTAAATTTTTACTAAAAAGTGGAAATGTCCAAACCTTTTGTTTAATAATTTTTTATTTTAATTTAGATTAAATTTTATAATATTTTTCTAAGGTTATCGCATTGTTAATGTATATATGTAGGTAGTCATTAATACGACAAATATTTAAATAAAATTGTAGGAATTAAATATTTAAAATCAAAGTTGTTAAATAACTAAATGTATTTTCTGTATAATTTTAAGTATGCACAATTTAATGTCTTGAGTCTTCTCTATGGCATGTATTTGCTTTAACATAAATCAAACTTTCAAGCATATAACTTTATATAACTTTCTTTTATAGAATAATTATAGTAAATTGAAATGATCGAACCAATGTTTTTGTTAAAATGTGTTACAGATGAATATCACAAAAAAAAATTATGCATTTTATCTTTATATCTGAACGACTTTTTTGAAATATACAGGATGACCCGGCATAGGTGGGCAGTCCCATAGATCTATATATGGACCAGGGGCGGATCCAAGGGGGATGATCACCCCCCTTCCCCCCATGTTCAAGAAACAATACATATTAGTAAAATTCCTCGGTGGACATCTCGATGAGTTTTCCACTTATAGTCTTACTCTTAGGGTTTTCGTAGACGTTGTTGGCTCGGAAGCAGGGTTGCGGATTAGCAATGAAAAAGTCCTGTGCTCGAATTTGCATTCAGACGGATGACTCAGTTTTTGCTTTTTATACAATTTTTTTTTTTCCAACAAAACTAATGATAAAAATGCGAATTATGTTTGTTATTGGTTAGGTTTTTCTTAAAGAAAGCGTGCGGTAGTATACCGAATTCCGATTCTATATTAAAACGAGAAATTTTTTGAACGAAACCCAAACTGTTAGGTGGATCTGTTCCATTAGCGCTAGGTTAGTCGATAAATCCATCATTAAAGCCGTAAAATAAAACCTTAAATCATCCGAAATCAGATTTGAAATACGCGCCTACACTAAACTAGTGTGATTGGTGGATTGTTTGTGGTTGGATTTAGCTTCTCCTATTCTAACACAAGAGGAGCATTTGCTCTTCTCAGATTCTAACTTCTAATATAATTAGGTTATTTTGGAAAAATTGTTTCCATATCCTAGTTTCAAGATCGAATATCTCAGTTGCCGAGTTGTTTAAGGGAAAATTTTATATAACATTAGCATATCTTTTGCTTTAGATGTAAATAGACCATATTTACAGTAAATGATGGCCCACATATTCTTGGAAATCCTGTTTAATTAAGTAAAATAAATTATTGATTCCTATAAAAAGTAAAAGGTTTGATACATCTCCAGGTTTTGACACCAATACTGTGTAGAGGGGACACTGACTATAAAATCATGTTGATATGTAGTATATTTTTGTACAAAAATAAAACATGCAAAGTAGATATAAAGGGTTTAATTAATATTTGGTATATAACAATATAATAAATACAACTGTTTTACATTTTTCTTCTAAAACTGTGGTGCTGAACAGTTACTTCCCAACATCTACCATAATAAGCTAAAAAAAAAACAATAAATAAGCAAGTATTTCTTGTTACCCATCTACAAGTAGGAAGAATTATCTTTTAGTAGGAAAGGTAACAGGTGTTGTTGATGTTTAAGAAAACTAGCGACAATCACATATCCCCACTACTATTGTGGTGCCAGATGAGGATGCTATTTTAATTTGCATTTTTTTCAGCTGATATTTTCTTATTTTAGGGCTAATCACTGCAGAGGGTTGTTTTCTTTTTCTATTTAAGTCCCCACCTTCACTGATTAACACTGAAAACTTTTTAGTCAAGTAAAATTATAAACTTGATACCTACAGAATGGTTTGTGTTAATCTCCCAATACTGTGTGCTTTGTATGCCATGTTTTAATTGATCCTGTGGACTGTTAGAATAGATTTGTTGTCAATTTTCTCGGTTGTCTCGCGAACAACAACAGTAAGAACAGAAAATAATAATATACAAGGTGTAAACCACAGTTTTCGGGTTCGTCTCATCGAAAGCAGACCTCTGTGTTGTTGACATATGTGGTTCCACATGTTCGGTTTGCTGCTTTATTTCGGGGGAATGCGGGAGACTCAACTGCTCAGAGTGGAAACTAACGACCCTCTAGAAAGGGAGCAGACACTGTGAACGTGTGAGGCCTAGTTGTTCCTGCATTCTATCCCGTTCGTCTGCAGCAGTTCTACATAGAATATTAGCGTAATGGCCGCTATGTGGCGGGAGTGGGAGGGGTAAGTGGATAGTTTGAAAGAAAAGGTCATCTCATGAGACCAGTAGTACTCTCAAGGGGCATCTAGTGGAAGCCAAGATGCAAAGATTAGAAAGTTAAATGAAAGATGAAAAGTATAACTTGGAATAAGAAAGGACGACCAGGACATGATTCAGAGTCAGATCAAATCGTGGACCCTGAGAGAATGGGCTGGCAAATTATTCCAGTAGGAATAAAGCCAAAATCACTCAAATCAAGTCAAGTCAAGGTGTCCCATTTAAAAAAAATATAGGTTATGTATATTTTTCACTTTTCTAATGATTTTTAAAAATGTTTGATGCACTTAAAAGAAAATAAAAGAAAAATCGTACAACTTTTTTATTTAAAATTTTTTTGTATCCTATATCTAAAGAGGTGTCAAAATAAATATAAATAAAAGCCATACACAATTTGTTAGTAAAAAATTGTATGTACATTCAACATATACAAGTTTATTCCTTAAATGTATGTAAACATAGTTTTCTAATATCCAGCAATCTGGACAAATTGCTACTTCGACAAACACCTTGCATTTAATTGTCTGTACTGTATGTATTTGTATAAAATGAATTTACAGGTTGGTTTTATGAAGAGTAGTGATAATATGCTACTTGGCTAACTTGTTTCAGTTTTCTTTTTTAGTAGGTAGTAGTGAATATATTGATTCTTTTTGTCAGTTCTGAGTTTTATTTTCAGTAATTAATTTTAAGCTTTTTTTTGCTAACTAAGAAATTAAGATTGTTTTGTGATATGTTACAAATTCTAATCAATATTTCTAGGCAAGTGTGTTGTCATGTGATGTGGTAAAGTATATTGAAAATATAAGTATGTATTGATATTTTACAAGAATGATAAAATCATTTCTATAGGAAAATTTTATGTTCATGAATGTAATACAATTTAAAGAAGCAGCCATACATAACTAATATTGTTTAGGAATGAAATTCTTATCACATTATATTCTGTTAGCTGCTATTCTTTAATTTTTTTAAATGACAAACAATATTGCTATTCAGCTAAGTAACAGTATCAGGATAACTGTAACCATATTAAAAAAAAAACTAAAATATGAAATTAATTGTTGTGTTTCATTTAACTAATAGTCTATAGATATTAAGGTGAACACACTAAGCCAGAATTAATTTTAATAAATTACCAGTTTGGACACAAGTATTGATAAAAATAAACCAATACCGGGTCTTTTTATTATTGGGAATAATTAAGTTGTTCACTTCCAAAACCTATCTTGTTACTGTTTGGTCGATTTTTAATTAGCTGCACTAACTGGAAGAAGGTATATACTAAAATGTATAAATATTGCATACAAATTATTTTAAATCTGATTTATTTCCTAATGATATGATTAATCCCAGTCAGTAGGGCCCAACATTTTATTTTATGTAAATATATTAAGTAGAGGGTTTTAATAATTTTTAATTTTTTGATGAAGAGGTCACCTTCAAGCATGGGCGAGAGAAGGGTGGTCCCCCTCAGCTACACCACGGAACCCAAATACATACTGATATAAGATGTTTCATTTTTTAATATTACTTGAAGAGAGTACATTTATATTTGTCAAAAAGAAAAAAGGTATGCCCAATGAAATGAATATATTTGGCTGGCTTTTATTTACACAGATTAAATTAAGCTTCAACAATGGCAGGAATGCAGCGATAAAATATATACATGTTACTAATATGTACACAAATGACTGACTTTGTCTCTGCTGATGGAAATCACAAAATACAAGGGGTTATAGAAATCATTTGAGAATGGTTCCAGGAGTAAGTTGCAATCTCGGGATAGTAAAAGTTTGCTATGCTATTGACAATGACAGGACGTGATCACAGGTGCTCTTGTTCTTACCTCTATGCTCTCGTTTCATACCACATGCCTCTTTCTATAGTCAAAAGCAGTGTTATCGTGCGGATCATATGATTTATCAACGACAAACTTTTTAAGTTTGTTTTTCTATTACGTGTAATCATATCCTCCGCATAAAATCCGGAAGATGAATTAGATAGACTTATGATATTTTCATATGAAAAAAGAGGATAAACATATAAATACCAGGGGTTGCAAAAATCTTTGAGCGATGTCACTTCAAAGTCAGATTGACAAGTCAGTGACAAAATGAGTAATAGAAAACAATTTTTGGGTTTTTTGCATCCACAAGCAAAAAAAAATTATATTAAATCTAATAAAATATTACGAAAATGAAAATTCACCCGCCAATATCCAGGAGACAGTAGCAAAAGCTCTGGGAATCGGTATAAAGACTGTGCAGAAAATTGTGCATGAAAAAAAGCATAATTTACTACCGAAGAAGATTAAGAAATGTACACGAAAAAAGCCAAAGACAGAAGATTTAAGTGACAATGCAAAAATGGATGTTCATTATACAATTTACGATTTATACACATCAAAAACTAATATAACCCTTCAAGTTTTAAAAGAAGCTTTAAAAAATCGAGGCATATTGGAAATTGGACTGAAATCGTCAAAATTAATAAGAATGTTGGGTTTTCGATATAAAAAGGACTGTAATCGAATATTTTTATGTGAGTATGCCAATACAGGGAAAATGTTAATTCAAATTTTAGAAAAGTGATAATTTTAGACGAGACTTGGATATTTTCTAATGAATGTGGTTCGAAATCTTGGCAGGACTGGTCTGTAAAAAGTGTCAAGAGAAAAAAGGGATGTGGGATGGGAAAACGGTTCATCATTTTGTATGTGCAGGTTCTTCAACAGGATTTCTCCCAAATGCAAGTTTACTGTTTTCTTCAACATCCAAAAGTATGGACTACCTTGATAATGTTTGAAAAGTGGTTAAAAGAACAACATTCCAAACTTAGATGTTCCATCTCTAATTATTCTGGACAATGCATCTTATCATTCAAGAATCTTAAATAAACAACCTACTTCATCCTGGAAGAACAGTGATATTTATGACTGGCTAATAAAACAAAAACAAAATCCTTTACCCAATATGCTGAAACTAGAACTTCTTTTAATGGCAAAATCTATTTAAAAACCAACAATATATGCCGTAGATGAAATATTACAGGAAAATGGACATGAGGTTTTAAGACTGCTGCCATACCACTGCCAGTTTAACGCAACAGAATTAATATGGGCAAAATCATATTACGAAAACGACCTTTGGACCCGCACGATAAGACCCCATTTGACTATACTGTTCTTTTTAACATATACACATTAGTTAAAAGCATTTGAGATAGTGTCATGCTATTATGCATGTGTATTTTCACTCAACAAGACATTTTTATAAAAAAAAAAAAGATAAAAAGTAAGAGTTAACTTGAATTTGAATCAATTGTAAACAATATAGACTCAATGTTAACTAAAAAATCTGGCAGTGGGTTTTGAAAACGGATGACTCTATTATCTCATTGCTACAAATGTATATATAAATAAGAATACATAAACTGCAACCTTACTAGACACCTGACTTGACTGACTGAAAGATAGACATTCAAATAACTTATTTTATTTTAATGAAATTACCCTCTACCTTCATTAATAGATTTAACCCTACTTAATACACGCCCATACATTAATAAAACTTACTTCGTTACTGATATCTCTGGCATTCCGGGGTCGGCCCCTTTTTTAAAACCTGGAAAAAGTTTATAATAAAATTGATGTACGAAATAATATAATCATGTTCTTACCTAAATAGAGAACCGTCGGAATAAAACCATAGTGAAAAACAGTTTTGCCAAGCTCAATAACAATAGTTAAACGTTGCTTTACCCCATCAGATAACACCATTTTTATCTAAATGTAAAATACACAGAAAATTTTAAAAAATATATGTTAAGAAATACAAAAAGAAATGAAGTCAACCTAGACGGTTATGCTTAAATAAAATTCATGTTCTTCTTTTACTTCTAATATTTCCGAGTCTTTGAGGCGATTTGCCAGTGCCTTGCTGGAACGATTTATCGTCAATATTAATGATTAGTATTGACAATAAACCGTTCTAATAGATTTTGATGCGCTGATCACTAGTTAAGTTCACAATCTTATTTACACAGTTTTTCAACTTTTCTATTACCTTTAGTAATTTTTATATGAAAACCTTTCAATACCCGATTAAAATTACACATTTCCCTATTTATAACGCTATATTACTCAAAAATCACATTAACAAAATTGTGCCAGTTGCTATTTTTAATAGGGAATATTTCTTGATTCTTGAATTCAGTAAATATTTAATTTTAAAATTCGGCAAATTTTCTCGAAGTAACAGTTTTTAAAATACTTTATCATGGTGATTTTGTTAAATTGATGGATGTGTATCCGGTTAGCGCGAGCCGCACCGCGGAAACCAGATGGATTCATATCGGGTTAGCACTAGATGAAAAGATGCAACACGACAAAGCGTAGACATTATCTTCAAAGCTTTATTACTGATGTATTATAGCTTTAAAAATGATACCTATACCTTCATATTAATACTAATACTTTCGCACTCCGACGACAGACCATCTTTATAACTTTTGACGAACAACTTAAAAACGTAACGTGAAAATATTGACTTCGGATTTGTGATCAGGCCCCCAAAATCCACTTATGTACATAAAATCATCAAAATCGGTGATTGTATAAAAAAGGGAATAATTATCAAGGGTTTTTTAAAAATGAAACCTATTAATGTTATTATTAATTTTTTTTTTGCTTTTTGAGTGTTGTTTTTTGCTTTTGAGTGTTGTTTTTCCTTTTCTTTGTTCTATTTTTATTACTAGAACTGAATTGTACACTTTAACATAGATATTTACCTATATATGGTTTTACTTCTTTGTTAGTTTTTTTTTTACTTGCCATTAAACAAAAGAAAAGGAAAGTAAAAAACATTAGCTTTAACACGCTTTGTCGACAGAAATTCATTGTATTCTTGACAATAAAGTACATTTTAATTGATTGATTGATTAGATGAATCTGCCCCGTTAGCGTTAGGTTAGCCTATAAAATCGGTTCTTTCTGCGCATATTTACGGCAATTTGTGTTGTGTTGCCGAGGGAAGTAAAGTGGCACTCTAATCTGTAGAGCATAAGTAGAGAAAAACTAGTTAATTTTTCTTTCCGTTTCTTTGGGCTCATGCAACTAACTTTAGAAAAGGAGTCTTTCGAATCGCCTCGTCGAAGGCAGACGTCAGTGTATTTAACATAAGTGATTTCATGTTTCCGTTTTAGCTGCTTTATTTCAGAGAGATGCGTGAGACTCATCTGCTCAGTGTGGAAACTAACGACTCCGCTAGAAAAGGAGCAGACACTGTGAACAAGTGAGGCCTAATGTTTGTTTCTGCGTTCTATCCTGTTCGTCCGCCCTGTTCTACATAGAATAATGGCGAAATGAACGCTATGTTGTGAAAGTCGTAAGGGTAAGGGGATAAATTTAAAAAAAAAAAGGTAGTACTATCAGTAGTAGTACTCTCAAGGGGCATGTACTGGAAGCCAAGATGCATTAGAAGGATATTTATTAAATAGTGTCTTTTAAAGATTTATGAAGAGCACTTTGCTCAACTACTCGTGTTCGTTAACTAATGGGCTGGAGAATGGCGCTGAAAGCAAAAAAGTGGTTACCGACTCTATATTGAAAAGAAAGAAGTCTAGACATTTTTTTAGGTTACATTGATTACACTATAAATACACGTCAACGATTACACTTTTCAAAATCTGTAACTTTCAGTTTTCTATTTAAAAAATTAAATACTTTTAATATATTTTTTAGAAAATAAACTATCATGGATTTCTTTAAAAGCATTCCGTTGCATATGGTAAGGGCATTCCTCTGCTTAATACGTTGTTAATTACACACATTACATTAATCCTACACTTATTTAAAATTTGTATTTAAGAAAAATGAACAGTAAATGAGTAACGCATTCGTTAAATTTTCTAAAATCTATGAATTTCTGCTAGTTTACAAAAGGAAACTGATATTTATTGCTCTTTTTAGGACTTTGAAGGTCAGCATAAGGCTGAAAGACTATCAAGAATCATTGTAACACTTTTTGGAATTGTTGGTTTGGTTTGGGGATACACCATACAACAGTTTTCTCAAACTGTGTATATTTTAGCTTCAGGATTTTTACTGGCCAGTATAGTAAGTATAATTTTTACATTATAATACAGTTTAGAATTTTGGCAAATATTTCATAAAACCCTTATTTATTTTCAGCTTACTATTCCACCATGGCCCATGTATAGAAGAAATCCTCTTAATTGGCAGCCCCCTAGAGATATTGATTCTGCATCTAATACTAAGTCAAAAAAGAAAAAGTAGTTTCTTAAATAATCATTCCAGTAAAAGTTTTGCATGTTTATTTTACATTCATAATTTAATTAATTGTATGTGTTATTGAATCAGTAATTTTTTATTTAGGTTTAATCTTAAAATAATTATCACAGTTAAAGTTATTTTTTTTACAAATTTGTATATTGTGTTCAGAGGTTAAAATTAAACTGGAAACTAACAGAAATATATTTACTCTCTTAATTGAATCAGATATAAGGCTGTATATTTAGTTGTAAAGCATGCCTATGGTGAAAACCATATAAATATATATATAAAAATATATTTTTTTAGAGAGCAGCCTGACGACGATAATGTCACCTTAATGTTTTTAAATATCCAATCAGTCAGAGTAGAAATTGACGAACTTTCAATTCTACTGGATAATTTGAGATTTCCAAAAATAGTTTTACTGTGTGAACATTGGCTTAATATAAATGAACCAGTTTTTTTAATGAACTATGTTTTAGTTGATAAATATTGTAGAACAAATTTAAAAAACGGAGGTACTTTGATTTTTATACATAATCGTTTCCTAAACGAAAATAACTTTACAAAAATTAACAAATTTGACAATCTTTTAGAGGAGAAAATATTTGAATTTTTATTGGTGCATTGTACAAATTCGAATTTATGTCATGTGCTTGTACAGAGCCCCATCGAGTGAACTAAGAAATTTCTTTACTAAGCTCGAAACCATCTTATTGGGATTTCCAATGAACTCAAGTATTATTATGTGTGGGGATCTAAATATAAATTTTTTAAATGCTCAAGATGTAAATACTCAGACTTTAAGTGGTCTGCTCAACACATTCAAACTGCAAATGTTTGTCGATTGTCCAACTAGAATCACTTCGCATTCAGCAACGTTATTAGATTATATGTGTTGTAATTTATTTGCTAATGATGTAGAATGTAAAATAGTAAATTCAGGAATTTCAGATCATGAAGCACTTTTCTGTAGATTTAAAATATGTACACGTAGGAATAGGATCAGATACACTGTAGGAATGGGCAGACTGTATACAAGAGCAAATTACGAAAGGTTGGCACAATATATTAGTGGTATTCCTTGGGATGACATTTTATCAGCAGTGAATCCACTAGATAATTTTCATAAACAGCTTGTACATAGTTTTGATTTGTCGTTTCCATTCAGGAAATTAAGAATGCATAAAAAAAACGTTGGATTACTAAGGGTTTCAGGCAAAAATATGAGAGCTTTACACCATTTAAGGAAATATTTTATCAGCTGCCCTTTTTTTGTAACTTATTTTAATGCCTATAGATCCACTTATAGGCGAACAATAAGGGTAGCCAAGCAAATTTATTATAAAGGTAGATTAGCAAACTCACAAAATGTACAAAAAGAAGCTTGGAAAGCGGTTAATGAACTGAGAGGTAAATGTAAAAATAGTTCTCATAACGATGGATCTAATCTTTCAGCCAATCAACTGAATGATTTTTATTGTTCCGTGGCTGCAAACATGGCAAGTAAAATTCCAGAAAACAGAGATTTTAGAGTATATCTAAATCAAACAACCATCTTTGAATCGTTTTTCCTGGCACCCACAAATACAAATGAACTTAAAGAAGTACTATCTGATATAAAAAAGTCAAGGGCATCAGGATGGGATAATATATCAATTAAAATACTTAAAAAACTGCCAAACGAAGCAATGTTTGTTTTAGCTGAGGCCATTAATATTTCTTTTTCGACGGGAGAATTTCCTTCCTCTTTAAAAAAAGCTGTTGTTATTCTGATTCATAAAGGTGGGGACTTGAATCGCCCAGAAAACTATCGACTGGTTGCTCTGCTGACAACCATGGGTAAAATAATGGAAAAATTGGTAAAAAAACGTATGTTAATATTCTTGAAGAAACATAATATATTAAGTACTTCACAGTTTGGCTTTCAAAATAATAAAAGTACCAATGATGCTATATTTTTATTTCTGGAGTCAGTATATATAAAACTTAATAATAAGAACTCAGCTACAGCAATTTTTTGCGATTTATCGAAGGCGTTTGATTGCATTAGTCATAAAATACTTTTGGAAAAATTGGAAACATGGTTTTAGGGGAATAGCTTTAAGATGGTTTAGGTCTTACTTATCAAATCGAGTGCAAAAGGTAAATTTTAAAAATGAAGTTTCTAAATATTTAAATGTTGAGTACGGCGTTCCACAGGGCTCGGTCTTGGGTCCCATTTTGTTTCTTCTGTACATAAACGATATTGCAAATCTTCATATTGGCGGAAAATTTACGTTATTCGCTGATGATGCCACAGTATTGTGGGATGGTATGGATCAATTGGAACTACATGAAAAAATAAGTTCCGATCTTGTTCTTATTAAAAACTGGTGTGATGCAAATCGAATTACTTTAAATGTAAATAAAACGTGTATTATGTCCTTTAAATGTGAATTGAATGATGTACCACTCGAAAATTCAATTTTGAACAATTTAAATGTAAATAGATTCCTGGGTATTTTGATTGATAATAAACTAAAATTTGAAGAACACATAAATAACCTTAGTTCAAAATTATCATCTAACTGCTATGCAATTAGGGTTATTAGCAACGAGTTAGATGGTTTAACCACCAGAAATGCATATTTTGCCCTGATTGAGTCGAACCTGAGGTATGGAATTTGCTTCTGGGGAGCCTGCTCAAGGCAGCTTTTCAATCAAGTATTTGTGCTACAAAAGAGAGCCATAAAGTACTTATGTAAGGCAAGGGTAAGAGACTCATGTAAGCCCCTGTTTTTAGATACAAAAATATTGACTTTACCTTGTCTTTTTGTACTGGAAACAGCTTGTTTGATGCACAGAAAATTCAAACATACTATAGGGGACCACTCAGTTCATAATACTCGGCAAATCTATAATATTGCTCTCCCTGTTCCTACCTCTACGCAGTGCCAAAACTCTATTATATACAATGGCAAAAAAATTTTCAATCACTTACCTGTTGGGATTCGGCAGATAAAGGATGAAAGGTTGTTTAGAAGGAAACTACAATCACTGTTAATTGTGCGGCCCTTTTATGACGTTAATGAATTTTTTCAAGAAAATTTTGCTTAAGAGTGCTTTTCAGTTTGTATTTCCTTGTTAAAATGTATATATAGTCTTGTTCTTTGTAAAATCTTAGATGTTTATTGATGCTCTTTGTTTGTGTTTAGTTGTAAATATCGTTTTCTGTTCCTCTACATTTATTTTAATTTTTAAACTATTTGACCTCAAATATATATTTTAAACTGTTGTAATTTTGAGTGTATTCTTTTTTACATGTATGTACTTTATTCAATTTTATCAAGTTAGCATTATTTTTATTAAATGTATTTTGTGTTTCTTATTGAAACAGCTTTGTCAACAAAATATTGATTTTAATTGGCAATAAAGCATATTTTGACTTTGACTTTGAACTGGTTAATTTAAATAATAAACATAGAAAAAGACTCCAGGTCTCGGCAATATAATTTTTAAAACATTAACATGACACATGTTTCACCCTTTTGGACATCATCAGATCTACAAGCACCTTATTAAATAATCACTCTAAAAAAACTGAAAAATGACACACAAACAAAACAAAACACATTAAAGTACATCTAACAAACAACTAAATATATATTTGATCGACTCTGAATTGAAGTTAAGTCACATGAATAAACAAAATAAAATAAAAAATGATTGTGTCTCCAATCCAACCCCAAGTTAAATTAAATATTATGATTGGTTTGAAGTTGAAAACATTGTTTATGCAAGTGAGAAGAGGACTTTTTATAGTTTTGTTTATTTCCATTTTTATGAGGCCAAGCTTTTTATTCAAAATCCATTCATACAAAAAACATAAAAGTCAGAAATCATGACGACTCCAACAAATGAATGGTAAGAGCTTTAGGTTAGTTTTCATACTAGTTACTTCTAGAGCCCTAAGTTTGTCTTATTCTTGCTTAAATTTAAATGTGCCTTTAAATCATAGATAAATAAAACAGTTATGTATTCCTTTTTATTTATTAACATAAGTACCATAAATTCTTTGTATTGCATCTAATGCTGCTGTCTCTTTGGCTGTTTGTATAGTCTCTCCCCAACCTAAAAAGAAATCAATCTTTTGATATAACTGCATCTCGTCTTCATAATATGTGTTATAAATGTGTCATTAAAATTATTTTAGGTGTATGATAAATAATATTTTATGAGAAAAATAATATATGCAAATTTGGCAGACCAATTCAGTGTGGCAGCTCGTGATTCTAAACAACTTTTTTTTAAATCTTAACCTTACAAGCAAAGTGTTTTAGCCATAAAATTGAATCGAAAGAATTAAAGAATATGTGATTTAAATCACCGTATTTTCCACATATCCAGAACGTGTCCTTTATACCAATTTTGTATAGATGACTAGAAAATCTTCTGCAATTAAGTTTTATGTGGTTTATTGAAGAGACAATTTTTCTAAGGATTGGCTTTGTTGCCATAATTTTGCCATTCTTGATCTCATTTTTTGTAAATGTTCTTTGAAATTAAGTATCAGAATATGTACTTTTTAAATGAGCAGTTTTTGCTAAATAATCTGCTTTTTCATTACCATTTATTCTGGAATAAAGGGCATTCCAGAATAAATAGTAATGAAAAACCTAATTTCGGAAATTTTTAATCTTTACTTCTCGAGTAGAATTTCTACAATAAACACATTAGGATACGAAGAGGATGTACAATAAAATGTTGAAAGGTTTTTTTAAAACTGATTGCAAGTCTGTGCAAATAAGTATATTTTTGTGGTTGCTGGATAAAGCCTATTTAATAGCATGTTGTAAATATACTCAGGATTTAACAAAAGTGTAAATTGCTAATTTACTGAACTGCAGTGAAAAGCTGCACATAGCAAATTGCTGGTTTTTGAGCTGTCGGTGTGGACGATTGTCGGTTTATTAAAATTGATATTGTAATTGCGTAATATGCTGTTAAATGTTTGTTGTGTACCAATCACATCTGATAGATATGTTGTTATATGTACTTCTGGGATCGTAAAAATCATTTTAAAGGCTATTATATAATTTTAATTAATTATGTAATTTAGAAGATCGAGATTTTTACATTCTTCGAAGCCTGCTGATGTGGCATGAGAATTTGCTTTAAAGAATATGGCCTAGTTAAGTTTCAAATGAAAACTTTGTAGATTTTGTTTAATAAAAAGGTATGCTTTGGTTAAGTTCAAGTTTAAAAATAAAAAATAAAGAAAGAGGTGTCCTAAGTGACTCCGCCAAAACTGCAGTATTTGGAGAAAATCTCATAACTCCCAACCATATACTGTCGATAATTTTCAGGTGCATATTATATAACCATGAAAAGCCACACTTCCTCTGCTGACAATCTGAGTGATCAGCCCAACGAAGCTTAGTGTCCAGTATAATACCTAGGTATTTAAATGATTTTGCAACTGGGAAACAAAACCCGTTAAAGGTAATTTGGTTTTGAAAAGTAATTCTCCGCCGGTTAAAAAATACTACCGTAGTTTTGTAAGTTGATATGTTGAAGTTATTTTCTAAAGTTTAATTTTTAAAATAATATGTTATATATTTTAGTTAGATTTATTTTGATTGAATGCAGGACACCTGACTGTCCCAGATGTTCTGTAGGTCCAAAGTATATAAATTAAAAAATAGGGGAGATATAACGGATCCCTGCAGAATTCCAACTGATGTTATAGGTGACAAATAATGATATAAGCAACTGTAAATGTGCGATTTACAAATATTGACAAAATGTATTAAATTACTATTGATGGAAACTTATTATATTTCCATTCTTGCATCATAAATTACTATTGATGGAAACTTATTATATTTCCATTCTTGCATCAATAAGTGTAGGTCCACGTTTTCCTAGGTGTTTTTAATGTATGCAAAAAGTATCCCTGTGCACTTATTTTCTGTCAGGCCAGTTTGGATATCAGAGACAAGGAGTGCAATAGAATCTGTTGTACCCCAACCAGGCTTAAAACCATATTGATTGTGAGTCAATACACTATTATAGAGCAGCCAATCAGGCACATAGCCAGAAATTCAGTTCAGGGGGGTTCAAACCAGAAATTTATTTGGGGGCGGGTCCACACGGTCTCACATCAGAAAAATTAGTAAGAAGCATGCCTATATCAATATATTTTCAAAGTTTCGGGGGGTCTAATTAGGCTTATGGGTCTTTATAAATTGGTTCAATATGGGTCTTCATCAGGTTTGAGAAACAGAATAATAAGTTTTTAACCACGACAATAAAAAGATCAAAAAGAAAATGCTTACTAGAATAACCAAGGTTTTACAGCATTGGTTAGCAAAAATTGTCTAGTCCAGGGGATGTGTTCTCCCTTTCTTTTGTTATTCGATCTAATTCTTCCATTGAAAATTTTCATTATCCCATTCACTCATTTAGAGATGAGAATATATCGAAATGTACCAATGGTGGTGTTAAATTGGTATGTATGTGTTTAAACCATGCCTTCATTGTTCTTGGGTTTTAACCAGCTCTCAGAAATAAGTGCAATATCGATTTGGTTTTCGAACAACAATGTTGTAAAACTATGTTTATTAGAAATCTAAGATCTTTCCACTGTAATATAATAATATTATTTTTTTGTTTCATTATCCATTTTTAAATATTATTTTCAGTTGGATTATCAAAAAGGACAAAGAGTGGTAATTTTATTTCATTATCTAATCGGAACATATCAGTAATTTTGCTTTTTAAAATATTTTCCATTAAATTTTTGGTAAGATGATACATTTTTTCAATGATTTTTTCTTTATAATTTAAAAATTCTTATTTATTTATTTTTTTTATTGAGTACTTGACAGACTATTTAAAGTACATTTTTTCTTTATAATTTAAAAATTCTTCTTTATTTATTTATTTCATTGAGTACTTGACAGACTATTTAAAGAAAAACAATCCAATTACAACTAATAACAACCAATTACAATATTTCATTTAACCTATTCCTAATTCTTGAATAACTTATGTTAAAAATATTATGCAATGGTGAACCCAACTGTCGATTATTGTGGCCCACATTTGGTATATAAAAAGTTCCTGGACTTTTAGTATGATGTGTTGGAACATTAAAATACAATCTGGATGTAAACGATGTGTCATCAATTGTCCCACTCACTAAATGATACAAATAAAGTACAGAAAATATATTTCTTCATTTTTCAAGGGTTGGAAGATCATATTTACTGCGCAAGGTTTCCAATGAAACATTGCGATCAAACACACCTTCTTTATAATAGATTTACCGCAGCATTTTATTCTGAAGTCGCTCTATGGTATACTTGTGGCATTCATAGTACAGGTTCAACACTAAACATGCATAATCCAATAAACTTCTTACGTAAGACACATATAATTGTTTTAAACATCGAACATTTCTAAATTCACTTGTATTCCTGACAATAAATCCGTACATTTTGCATGCTCTATTTGCTACTTCCAGCACATGGGAATTAAAAGTTAAATTTGAATCAAAGATTATCCCTAAGTCTTTAATTTCAGAGACGCGTTCTAATGTGATATTAAATATTGAATATGGGTATAATGTTGCATTTAATTTTCTGGTATATGATAGAATGACACATTTTTTTACATTAAAATTTACTTTATTCTTCGCGGGCCATCTGGTAACATTGTCTATATCCTTCTGCAAAGCTTGACAGTCAGCAATGTTAGTAATTGGATGATAAATTTTAAGATCATCTGCAAAAAGTAGACATGAGGAGCTTTCTAGTACTTTTGTTATACTATCAATAAAAAGAACACAAAGTAATGGATCTAAATTGGAACCTTGTGGTATACCAGAAGTCGGATAGAAGGGTTGGGATGTATATCCCTTAATCATTACCACATGTTCGCGTTGATAAAGGTAGGATTTTATTAATTCCAGAATATTATTATGTAAACATATTCCTTTTCCAATTTGTCCAATAAAATTACAAATGATATTTTGTTGAAAGCCTTCTCAAAGTCGGTATAGACAACGTCCATCTGACCACGTTGATTTAACACATCAGAAATATTTTGGGTAATTGACAATAAATTACTCACAGTTGACCTTGATTTTACAAACCCATGTTGATGCATTGATAACAAAAAGAAAATACTTACTGAAATAACCAAGATTTTACAGCATTGGTTAGCAAAAATTGTCTAGTCCAGGGGATGTGTTCTCCCTTTCTTTTGTTATTCGATCTAATTCTTCCATTGAAAATTTATTTAATAAAAAATTTTCATTATCCCATTCAGGGCCGTTTTTAGAGGTGTGCACGGTGTGCCGGCACAAAGGCGGCCAAATTATTGGGGCGGCCGCAGGCCGCCCGCCAAAATCAAAATAAAGAAAAATTAAATTACATTTTGTTAGGCTTTTAAGATAAAACATTCATAAGAAATTTATTACCGGTCATTTCTTTTTTTGCTGTGCATGAGTTGCCGAAATTACAATAGAACTATTTATAGCAGCGTTCCTTGGAAAAGCAATAAAAATGATAGATAAGGGCGGCTGCCTTTCAATGCAAAAATGTTTGTTTATACTTCATAATTGGTATGTGTACAGTATATAGTTTTATATAGCTCTATATACTGTAGAATGGGGCAGTTTTTAAATGTTTTGTTTTTCTTTTTAGTATTCGATTAACTAGCGAAAGTTTAACAGTGATATAAAGTGTTTGTTGTTTAGTTATTTTTTTCTACATTTTGCAAAACTGAAATTTCAAAAGAAACAAATTTTCGTAATTTAAAAAGGTAAGTTCTTCGGATAGATATTACTTTACATAATATTACCATCCAAATCCGCATCTTACGTTTTGGATTTAATATTAAACATGTGAAAAAAAATTTTTTTTAGCTTAAGATCAAAAAGTGGTTTATTGTTAATTTTATGTCTAGATTAATTTTCTATATTTCAAGTTTTAAAAAATGTATAAAGTAGTTTTACTAATTTACTTATCTAATAAAAATATAATAATTATATTTATTTTTTGGGTCATTTTAAAAACAAAATCTGATGCTAGATTACAATTTTACTTATTATTTATAAAAAATTCCATTTGGTGCGAACTTAATTGGGGATACTATAAAATTATATCTTCGCAGATTCAGAACTATTACATAAACTAAATTTTCTAACTTTAATTACCTTTCAATTTTATTTCCAGATGTCCGATAGAAAAACAAAACGTTTACCTGGAGCTCAATATAAAAAAAGAAAATTAGAAAAGGAAGAAAACAAAAAAAAATTAAGTGGATCTTTGCAAAAATATTTAGTTCCATAAACATCGTCACAGGGTACAGATACAATTGAGGATGAAAATGTAAAGGATGCACATAAAGTAAGCGACCCTGAAGAAAAAAAACACCCTGAATCAAATACAGAAATAGATAATGAAGAAAAGATGCTCTTAACCGATGATAATCCTAACTTAAACGAAGTTATCCCTGAAACTAATGAGGATTTTGATGTCAGCGACCCATTCACCTGGCCGGATATTTTACAAAATCAAGTTATTGAGCAAATAGTACAAAACGATTTTCAGCAAAAAAAAAAATTTCCTTCTGATGAATCGGGAAGGAAATTTTCTTCAACTCAATATTTTCGAATTTTGCCAAATGGTGAAAAAAATAAAAGAGCTTGGTTGGTATACTCTTGTAGAGCAAATAGCATTTTTTGTCTTTGTTGTAAAATATTTTGTAAGGAAGTGTTTAAGTTAAATAGCAAAATGGGGTATTCTGATTGGCGACATCTTTCACATATTTTATCCAAGCATGAATCTTCTGTACATCACTTGCAAGCTAATCAAAAATGGGTTGAGTTAAAAATGTCATTAAATAAAAAATTAACTATTGACAAAGAACGGCAAAATTATTTTGAACTTGAAAGGGAACGCTGGCGCTCTATCTTAAAAAGAGTTATTGCAATTATTCAATTTTTAGCTGGACAATCATTGGCATTTCGTGGAAAAAGTTCCGTCTTATACGAACAAAATAATGGCAATTTTTTAAAAGCTGTTGAAATGGTGGCAAAATTTGACCCAGTGTTATCCGATCATCTAAAAAAAATTACAAAGACCCAAGAATCAAAAAGTAAAATAACTCACTATTTGGGAATTCATTTTCAAAACGAAATAATTACTTTGCTAACAAAAAATATTTGCCATCATTTTACGACACTCTTAAAAAAATCCAAATATTTTTCCATAATTTTAGATTCTACTCCAGATGCAAGTCATACTCTTATAAAAATCCAAATATTTTTCCATAATTTTAGATTCTACTCCAGATGCAAGTCATACAGAGCAAATTACATTTGTAGTCAGATATGTAGACTGTAGCGAAGAAAATGTTGTCATAAAAGAGTGTTTTTTGGTTTTTTTTCCTATTTTATATACAACTGGGGAAGGGATTTTTAACCTATTGGTTAATGATATTTTGCCTAAGTTTGAATTAGATATTAGGGATATAAGAGGTCAGGGCTATGATAATGGGGCCAATATGTCCGGAAAACATATCGGACTTCAACAAAGGGTAAAAAATGTTAATTCCAGGGCTATATTTGTTCCTTGCACCGCTCACACACTAAATCTAGTAATAAACGATTCCGCTAAAATCTCCCACGAAACAATAAATTTTTTTAACATCGTGCAGGAACTGTATGTATTCTTTTCTTCTTCTCCTTTTCGTTGGGATGTTTTAAAAAAAAATGTTAGTAATTTAAATCTTACATCGGTAAGTGACACCCGATGGGAAAGCAGAGTTAAAGCGCTTAGACCACTTCGGAATCAACTAGGAAATATTTGTAAAGCTTTGGTTGAGCTTTCAGAAGATGTTACAAGAGACTCAAAAACAAAACTAAGTGCCAATTCATTATTAGAAAAAATAAAATCATTTACTTTTATCTGTAGCTTAGTCATATGGTACGAGTTATTAGTTAAAATTGACGTAGTCAGTAAATTATTGCAAAAAATTAATATTGATCTGACTCAGTGTGTCACATCATTAAAACATGTACTTAACTTTATTAACGAAATGCGATCGGACCAAAGTTTTAACACTTACATAGAAATTTCATCCAATTTAGCAAATGAAATTGATGTGGAACTAGATTTTCCAGAAGTTCGTATAAGGCGGAAAAAATCCCAATTTAGTTATGAAAGTACAGACAATGTATTAACTAACGAACGAGAGAAATTTAAAATAAATTTTTATTATACTGTTATTAACCGAGCTAGAATATCAGTAGAAGAAAGGTTTAATTCTCTTTCGTATTGCAGTAATATTTTTAACTTTTTAACACGGTTTCATGATGTGACATCGGATGATTTAAAACAAAAATGCGTTGAACTTGAAATCGCATTAACCGAAGACGAATCGAGGGATATAAGTGGCGTAGAACTATTTGAAGAAATTGTTACATTTAAATCTCTAACAGATCAAATCAAACCTATTGAGATTCTAAAATTTATTTATAGTAATAATTTGGTCTCATCTTTTCCTAATTTATGTATAAGCTTGAGAATTTTTTTAACAATACCAGTAACGGTTGCATCTGGTGAACGGTCATTCTCAAAATTAAAAATAATAAAAAACTATTTAAGATCTTCTATGTCACAGGAAAGGCTTACAAATTTAGGTATAATTGCCATTGAAAATGAAATTTGTGAAAATTTAGACCATAATAAAATAATAGACGAGTTCGCAAGTACAAAAGCCAGAAAAATATTTTTGAAATGAAGAGGTTGTTATTTTATTGGGACTTGCTTAGTTTTATACTTAGATACAATATAAAAGATACCAATTTTTGTTTGTTTGGCTTTTATATTATTTGATATTTAAATAATTAATAGTTTAAACATTTGTATTTTGTTTTATGTTGTTTATTGTTTCGTTTAATAGATTATTACCTTATGTTATGATTGTTATGATACAATGTTACTTGTTAATGTATACGTAGGAACTTAAATATATTTTTTTGTTCAATAAATATTGTTTTTTTTTTGTTATAAAAGGGCGACCGTTTTATTTCTGCACAAAGGCGGCCGAGGGGCTAGGAACGGCCCTGATCCCATTCACTCATTTAGGGATGAGAATATATCGAAATGTACCAATGATGGTGTTAAATTGGTATGTATGTGTTTAAACCATGCCTTCATTGTTCTTGGGTTTTAGCCAGCTCTCAGAAATAAGTGCAATATCGATTTTGTTTTCGAACAACAATGTTGTAAAACTATGTTTATTAGAAATCAAAGATCTTTCCACTGTAATATAATAATATTATTTTTTTGTTTCGTTATCCATTTTTAAATATTATTTTCAGTTGGATTATCAAAAAGGACAAAGAGTGGTAATTTTATTTCATTATCTAATCGGAACACATCAGAAATATTTTGGGTAATTGACAATAAATCACTCACAGTTGACCTTGATTTTACAAACCCATGTTGATGCATTGATATAGAATGCTACACGTAAATAAATTGTTTTAGAAATTATAGATTCCAATAATTTAGCAGGCACCGAAAGTACTGCGATTGGTCGGTGATTGGAAATGTCGCTTTTATTTTCTTTTTTAAATATTCGGCAAATTTTTGCTTTTTTCCAGTTTTCTGGAAATGTTTCACTTTTTAAACCCAGATTAAAAATTAAATGTAGAGGGTGGCATACCATATCAGCAAGACCTTTAAATATAAATGTCAGTATATTATCTGGACCAATCGCCTTACCATCTTTTAAATCTTTGATTGCTTCCTTTATATCTTCTAAACTTATGATTGTTAGAGTCACATCAGGAGCATACATGTTTTCTACAACATTGGTGTTATGATTAGAGTCCTGTGAGTATACACTACTGAAATAGATGGCAAATGCATTACACATATCATTTCCACCTTTATATTCTGCGTCCTGCAAAAACATTTGGTTGGGTATATGCATTGTACCCTTTTTATTATTTATGAAAGCCCAGAAAGCCTGAGAATCCACACCAATGGAATTTTGTATTTCCTGAATGTACTTTCGGTAAGTATCTTTTATAATTTGTTTACAGCAACTCTTAGATTTTTAAATTGACCATAACTGTCCTGATTATTCTTTTTTTTGTATTTTTCTCTTGCATTTTCTTTACATTTTAATAGAGTTATTATATTACCTGTAAACCAGATGGGGTATTGTTTTGATTTTGATTTTTTGCGTTTAGGGATACATTCATCAAAAATTTTATACATTTTTCTATAAAAATCAGGAACAGCCAAATTGACGTCAGTGTGGGATTCTAGGAATTTCCAATCTGTTTGCGGGAATTTTTGATAAAGTGACATTGCATTTCTATTCCAAGACAGAGAACTCAAATTTTTTAAAACTGCTTCATGTATTTGGCTGCTCCAATTTATAACTCTCTTCCGCGTAATTTTAAAGTGTTAAGTGTACCTTCGTTTAAATTTAATGTTAAGAAACATGTTTGTACTGGTCACCTTTCGTTGTAAACTGTGTTCCCGCATTACTACAAATTCTTAATTTACCTTCTTAGTTTTGTAGGGTGGTTATTAAAATACGATTTTTTTCGGTACTTTCCACCTTTGTATAGATACTATTTTGTGTTATACAATAAAGATTATTTTATTTTTTTTTTATTTTATATAGTCATGGTAAGTAGAGGCGCGTAATAGGAGGTAAATTAATAAGAGAGTCATATCTATTTTGAGTTGTAATATTATAGTAGCAAGGGAGATCATTTTAATTTAATTTTTTTGCTTCTAGAATAGATATATTGTTTTGTGCCATTAATGTTTTAATTTCTTTTTTGCTTTATAAATTCTGTTTTACAGAAAATGCATTTTGTATTGCAATTAGAAGTTTCTTCGATATTTTTAACAGCATTCTTTACCCGAGGGGTGAATAACGAATAACGCCAAAAAATTTGTTCACAGACTTACGAGTTTTGGTAAATTACAAGTGACTTCTGAATAAATGAATTATAAGTCTTTTAAGTGACTTATAAATTAATTAAATTTCTTTTACTAGATTTTAGGCTAATTTGAACTCTTTAAGAGTATTTTTTTAAATTAGGTAATGTATTTTAGGTGATTTGAAAGTATTTAATATGACATAGAGTGACATTGAAATCTTTTTGGACCTTTAAATGAATTTTAAAGTCATCTAGAATATTTTAGGTGACTTAAGTCTCTCCAAGGATATTTTCTAGAAATAACAATAAGCAGGTGTTTAATTTTGTAACACCCTGTACTTATATATAGGGTGTTCGGGTGTTCCTCAGGAAAACATTCTAGTTGTTTCTTAAGAACCATTATTAGTGCCAGTATTTAAAACTGGATTTCAAATATTGAATAGGTCTGAAATAATTTTTTATATTTTGGTACTTGCTAATGAATTGAAAATGTTCATTTATTTTAAATTATTTAACTATGTTAAGATTTATATTGATCCTTTGCTTTGGTATTTAATAACCTTGTCTACAATATTTCAAATTACTTTCGTAATATCTGATGATTGATACATTTTTAGAAATTAACCAATTTGTGAGTTCAGAAGAATAGGTTGCATTAAAATGATATATAGTAGTTGGCCTAGACTTCTACTTAGAGACAAGACAATATAAAAAACTACTGTCACGCAAATGACGTTTTCATGTTTTTATGAAATGAAATTTAACATAAAATACACAAAAAAAAAACAAAAAAATATCAATAGTAATAAAATATACGTATTACATCTTTTCAATTAAATGAGTTTTTAAAACAATTTATTCAGTGGCTTTTAAATATAATTGTCTAAAAATCGATTTCTGGATTTTTTTGAAATCCCACCCTCAAGGAGGGTGAAATAAGGTGAATATTATTATTCAATTTTTACAATATCTCTTCAACTAAATGAGTTTTTAAAATAATTCTTTTGTCAATAGGTTCTCTAAAAACTGTTTTCTGGATTTTTTTGAATTCCGGCCTTTAGTGGATGAAATAAGGTAAATTGTCTTTTTCCCTTTTCTACAATATCACTTCAATTAAATGAGTTTTTTACTTTCGTCAACAGCTTTCAAAGATAATTATCAAAAAACCGATTTCTGAATTTTTCGAAATTCCACTTTAGGTAAAAAGAGGAAAATCTGTTACAAAATACATTTTTTAAAGAATTCTTTTGTTAATAAATTTTGAAAATCTAAAAACCAATTTCTGGATTTTTTGAAATGCCACCCTTAACGGGGTGAATTGTTTTTTTAATGATAGATATCTCTAACTAAATGAGTTTAAAAAAACAAGTCTTTTGTTTTTTTTTTTAATAATTATCTAAAATATAGTTTCCGAATTTCTCCATAACAATATCTTTTCAACTAATTGAGTTTTTAGAACAATTCTTTCGTGAAATTTTTGAAAATATTTATCTGAAAACCGATTTTTGAATAATTTATGTATTTAGGCATCAAAAAGGCAGACTAAGAGTATAGCATATAGAAAAGCAATAATTAAGTAATTAGTTATTGTTAAAGACACATTTTTCAGTTTCCCATTTCGATTTGTAAAACATAAATTTCAAGTTATTTAAAAAAACTTGGAAGACTTTGGTGACTTTAGAGTCCAATAGCCGGTTGCAGAAAGCTCAATTAAAGTTTAGAATGTTTAACGAAATGTCAAATTTGATAGCGGGTTCCTAGATTTCTCTAAGCAGCTTGCCAAATCCAAAAGCTCGGTTAAATATTCTAAACAGCAATTAAGTTTTGTGCAACCCAGGGTTAGACTTTAACTGAATTTAGGTGACTTTTAAAACCCTCTATAGGAATTTTAACTGACTTTGTGGGTCTTTCAAGTCTTTTGAGGAACTTGAAGTGACTTATAAGTCATCAAAGACTTTGGCTAGCTTGTATTCAGACTTACAAGAGTTATTTGCCCCTCATCTTTACCTTTACAATTTTTGGAAACATGGCTTCCCATTTAATTTCAATTAATATGTATTCTTCTGAAAAAAGGTATCAATATGTCGTATAATTCCTTTAAGCTATAAAGTTATTTTGCAAAATGCATTTATCATTGTTAATAACTTTATTTGCTGCATCATAATTTTTTAGTTCGTTCGATGTCTGTAGGCAGAATAGCAACTATATCTTGTTTTAAGTAGTGTTCTATTTGTATGGCATGTAACATGTAATATTTATATATCACTGCTTTTATAACATGTAGTTAAACATATATATTGTGGTATTTCAAAGTTGTCATTGTTACATGGAACCAACTCACTGCGTTTTTCATAGTTTAATCCTTTATTAATTTATGTAGATATTGGGATTGACCCTTTTCACCATACACAGTAAAAAAAACCAATTAAATGATACTGAAATTCTAGATGATAAATGTTCCAAATGTGCACTTACTGATCAAAAATGTTCCAAATGTGCACTTACTAATCGAAACTTGGGATAAAAATGAGGAAGAAAAGTATTTTAATTTTAAAAACTTATATGCCACAAGAAACAGAAGTGGAAGATTAGGAGTTTTCATCAAAAACAATTTAAAATTCTGGAAAAAATTGAATATGATATTTTAGAAATTTCAATAGAATTTAGATTACCTAAATTAGGACTTTTGTGGGGAACTTACACACATTACCTCCAAAAAATTGTTGGATGTTTGACTTTGAACAGTTAACCAAATTAAGGACAGTGTATTTTTATTGGGGTAACATGGACATTAATCTTACTAATAGAAGCAGTGAAACAAAAAACTTATCAGATATTTCCAGTAGTTTTCGAATATGCAACACCAACAACTTGAGAAACTAGCAACAGCTCATCACCAGTCATGTTTTGATTAATCCGAATAAAATAATAAACCTACAGCTAAAAATAAGTACTCTTAGTGCCCATCAAATGTAGATTATTTCCATTTCTATAAAATTTAAAGTAACTGATCAAAAATTCAGGAAGAAAAATTGAACTTACAGTATTAAATGAAAATAAATATTTATTCAAAGGCACAAATTAATTATATGATGTTATTTTATAAATATTTGAAAAAGTTCTTATAGTACATCAGCAAAATTTAAAGAAAATTTGGAACCATGGTTCAATCTTGAATTAGCAAAACTAATAAAATAAAGGGATAAGCTTAAAAGAAAAATAACCCAACTAACAAATATTTTGTAGAAATCTACAATGGCTATAATAAATTTGTCAAAAAATTATTTTAAAGAAACAAACCGAGAGAAAAACTAAAACAAATATTGATTATTTAGTGGTTGGAAAACTGAAGATTATATGTATGAACAATTATTTTGTAAATATAGGAGAACAACTTGCACATAAAATTCAAAAAATGAATATTGAATCCACAGAAAAGAAGACATTTTTATTGATCTGGAAGATATCTCATAGCGAATTCAACAACCAGCCTCGGTGCGCACCGAGTTCGAACTTTCGGAGAACGGTGGAAGTTTCCGTGTACGGGTTAACTTGTTCCGCTGTGGAGCATGAAACTATTATGTTCGGCTATGTGATCTGCACATGTGCAATGCGGTTAATTATGTTCGACTTGCTGGTATCGCTTTCTGGAGATTCGAACTTTCTACTGCGATTTTTCACGGTGCAGCAGTGCAGAAGTAGAATTATGACATTTCTCTATGTTTTATTTACATTTTACATGTTGAAACGTTATTTTAAAAATATGATATATAGAATATGGATAGACTGGATAAAAAAAAAATGATGTGTCGAGTTATTGCTGTCATCAAGCAGTAGTAGCTACTGGCTCACCATAAAGTAGCGCGTGTAGCGGCAATGAGGACGTATTGATAAAAACACGAAAGAAAAAGGCAGAGTATTATGTAGAGGTTGTAATGAGATTTTTTGATGAAAAGATAATAATAATAATTTAAAACTAGCATTTGATGCAAAATTATTCTGTTTTATAGTGAATTCCAATTTCCATTAACAGTATTTGCTTAAACCTACTATCTTTATCCCTTACATGGTAAAGCGTGCATTGTGCACTTTCATAGGCTCCTGGTTAGCATCTAAAACAACTTGGGTTATTTCGTAAACCGACATTTTAGAGCATATATTTAAAATATAATTCAATAAAAATAATTCCCAAATTTATAGGTTAATTGCTGTTTTTGGTTTTTGACGCGAATAAATTTAAAGAGGGTAAACAAACAGAAGCAGTGCAGATTCGAATGAATTGTTTCAAACTTGCTTGATGCAAACATGCATTTTCAGGTTTCACACTTGCTCGATGTCTGTTCGAATTTTCACAGAGCAAGTTCCCTTTTAAAACTGCACACATATTTTGCCGATTCGCATTTGCTCGAATTCGCTATCAAATAATGAAATGGAACAAATTATTGATGGCTTAAATGCAAAAAAATAATTAATTCCTATAAATACTTCATTTTTAACAAAAATTTCTATTCATCAAGGTATTTTTCCAGAAAAAAATGAAAGTTGCTAAGCCAATTCCAAGAGTAATAATTATCATCTCATATCTATTACCAGTTTTCCAAAATAATACAAAAATATTATTAATAATTATAAGACTAAATTATTTCGAAAATAAAAATTTACTGATTAATAAACAATATGGCTTTCACAGACTCAGGATACATCAATAGCTGTTATGGATGTCATAACAGATATTCTTTTGCAAATATTATACTTATAATATTGGAATAAGAGGTAATATGTATAATCTTTAAAAATATTTTCTGTTAATTAGGCAATCCAATTCAATTTGGATCTGGATACTTCTGGACGATAAAAACATAATATGAAATGAAATAATTTTCTTTTTGAATTCTTCATTCTTTGAAGCAAATTTTTATGAAGGACAGTAATAACTTGCTAGATATCCAGGTTTTTTTGTATTATAAGGTTGTGAGCTATAGCAATGTGTCATCTGACAAAGACTGGAAGATCTAATATGACACATCATTCGATTGCCTAATAGTAGCTGACTGTATACCAAAAAATGGAATCTAAAAGCTGCATGATTTTAATAAGTAATACAGTTTGGCTACACTGTAACCTTTAAATGCAAACCTGAGGGTAATTTAACATTTCTATACAAAGATATGAAAAACTTCAAAAAAACTTACCTAAACCAAAACAACTTTTATCTGTTGGATTATAAAGACCCACTTGATAATTAGCTAATATTGTGTTAACAGCACTCTGGTTACATAGTCTAGGTTCTACTTCATGTACCCCTCTCTCTTGTAACAACTTAATTAAATAATCAAAGGGTTTTTCAGGTGTCCATATATCATATATATCTTTCCCATTCATTTGTGATATAACAAAGTCATTAACAAACTGTTTTACTCTTTCATCTTTAGATGAATAAGGTAAAGCAGCTACTACTGCCTTAAATGCGTCAGCTAATGTTTTTATTTCCGGAGGAAATTCCTAAAAAATTTTAATAAAGTAAATATATACATGTCTATTTGTAATTTCTAAATTTGACTTACCGACGATTTTACAAGATCTTTTATCCCTAAATGCTTAGCAATATGAGCCAACATATCATTCGACGTCAAATAGTTACAAATTTCATTTACTGCATCAGGTGGATATAACTTGGCATATACTTCCTTGACTGAGTCGGATATTATTTGCAATCCTTCTTCTGCTAATTCATGGTTATGTTCTATGAGAATCTCCTCCCCTATAAGAAAATATATTGGGATAAGAATCTTATCATTTTACAGAGCCTTACTAACTGTTTACCAGATTCTTCTGCTTTAAATTCTTGCAAATTAGCCCATTCACGTTGAACAAATGCTACTTTTAACGTATTCTCGTCAAAATTTTCTCGCAGACGTTTTCCAAAACAACGAATTTCGATGTCATAATTCCACTCTAAGTAACTTGATCTAGGCTTTTCTGGTTCAGGCCCAACTTTTTTTCGACGTCTCGTGAGTTCTTTCAATGTTGGGGACACCCATCGTTTGATATTTCTTGAGTCTTACATAAAAAAAAATAGTTTTGAAAGAGAACCTGTAAAGTTATGCTAAAATAGTACCTAAGAGAAGATGAGTTTTTGGTTGGGTTAATACACGGTTAGTCAAGAGAAATGACTGTCGCCAGAAAGACATTTTTTAATAGTTATAAAGAGATTTTTCTCTACCAGATCAAGAAATCAAAACAATTTAAAATTTTATAACCTAACATATTCATCAAAATCATCTTCACCCAATATGTTTTTGGCATTGCATTACACGACTTGCCAGATTGCTCTTTATATGGGGCTTAGTCAGAGCT